>JAJIBD010002240.1:210000-329813 GCA_021461705.1 Cryptotis parvus
AATTCAGGCACTCATCTGTCATGGTGCAGATTTTGAGGAACGGGGTTTAATTCTTTTTTAATCATTTGAATGGAGCTCAGTAGTTTTCCAGAAAGAACCTAGGCGAGATTGGGCAACAGCCACCATCGGAAGCCAAAAGCTTCACATGTGCTAATGTTCCATCCTGACTCTTGCAAAAAATGGTCCAATCTACTCACGAGGGAGCTTGGGGAACAAGTTGAATAATAACAGACAAAAATCTATCTGGGCAGATTCTTTTTACTGAGACATTTATAAGAAGCCTCTGGGCCCATTGGCTTAGTTGCTTAGTTGACTGAAAGTTACATAAGCATATTCCCCCTTCCTTCCAAATCATTCTTTCAAAATACAAACATGTAACAAACTACAAATAATTCATAGCAACAATGAGGGCTATCTATTCATACCTCACATACATATTTTCTTTTTTTTTTCCAAGTATTTTATTTTACCACCGTGAGATATACAATTACAAAGATATACAATTAAAAAGTTCATATTTGGGTTTTGGTCATACAGTGTTCCAGCACCCATCCCCTCCACCAGTGCCCATCTCCCACCACCAACTACCCGGTTCCCTCCCCACCCCCCAGCCCTCCTCCATGGCAGGTTCTTTATTTCTTTCCCTTTCTCTCTCTTTCTTTTTCCTTCCCTTCCAGATTATGGATTACAGAACATTAAAGGGTTGTCATGTGTATCTTTTAGCCTGTATTTAATGCTCAGTACTAGGTTGGCATTAGTACTTTCAACAATTGTTAGCACACTGTTCCATTTCTTTCTTACCTAGCCTCATGGGAGTCCCACACGTTACACATATGGGGAGTCCCACACGTTACACATATGTAACCTTCCATATTTTCTGGAAGGTTTTTTATCGAGATGAAGAATTATCTCATTAATCGGCCTCTCTGACCTGTGTCTAAGTTTGTCTAAGAAAGTTACAATGCTTCAGTTGGATCTTATTTTTGCATTCCCATACCAGAACCCACGATGGGCACCTTGAGTCCATCTGTGCAGGTGACGGGCCCCAGTTCTCTGGCCCCTTGTGCCCCGTGCCTGTGTAACCTGCCTGTTGCCGCAGCAGAGTGAGGCTCTGTCCCCCAGTTGCCCCCACGTCCCTAGCTCACTCCTTGGTCCCTCTCCTGGGCAAGGCAGGTGACAAAAAGTCCTTTCCCTTTCGCTGGGCTTCACAGCTGCCCTGTGGCTGGTAAAGTTTTACCTTTGTAGTAAGGAGCAAGGCAACTTGGATCCCAGAAACTGGAACAAAAGCCCAGATTCCTGCAAGCTGGTTCCTCACAGCCTCCATCACCACCGCACACACACACACACACACACACACACACGCACACACACACACACACGCACACACATGCACACACGCACCCTGGGCTATGAGCTTATTCCTGCTTATCTGACGCCTCTGAAATGTACTTCCTCTGTGTTTGTGTGGCTCACAGATTTCTATCTCCTATAACCAAGAGATCCCTAAGCAGTTTGAATCCCAGCTCAGAATCCAGGCAACACACACACAGAGCAGACTGGACAGGGGAAGACTTGCAGTGTCTCTCAGGCAGTGGGTACCGAGTCTCCCGGCAGAGCGACTTGGGTGTGATTCTGAACCAATTAACAACCAGGATGAGGGCCGAAACCATAGCACAGCAGGGGCGGGCAATTGCCTTGCAGGTGGCCAACTCAGATTCAATCCCCGGCATCCCATATGGTCCCCGAGCTCCGCCAGGAGTAATTCCTGAGTGCAGAGCCAAGAATAACCCCTGAGCATTGCAGGGTATGACCCATAAAAGGGAAAAAAAAAAACTCCCAGGATGAGTGCCGGGTCCCTTAGCCTCAGCACACCTGAGTTTCCTCAATCATGAATTGAAAGACAGACGCTAACACAAAGGAAAATGTGATCAGCAGAGTTAGATCCTCAGGGTTGATCTGACAATAAGGTCCCCTATGAGCATCTCAATATTCTCAGTATTCAGTCTCAATATTCTTGTTAGATTATTTTAAAAGTTAAGAACATTAGAGATCAATGTACAATGTACCTGAAGTCCTATAGAAAACGCCTCTCTCTCTCTCTCTCGCTATATATATATATATATATATATATATATATATATATATATATACACATATAACTATTACTTATATATACAACTATTATATAAACAACTACATAGCTGTGCCTACAACTGTTTATACTTGTATCACTTGTATCACTTGTCTTCCGTTGGTCATCAATTTGCTCAGCGGGCACCAGTAACATCTCCATACGTTCTGTCATGTGCTAGTGTAGCCCAAGGGCATCTGTTCGCTCCAGGAACATGAAGAGCCTCAAAACATTCCTTCAGGTCATGGGAATGAGGTCTATTATTGTTACTGTTTTGGCATATCGAATTATGAAAAGGGTAGCTTGCCAGTATACTGTAGTATACTGTATCACTGTATCACTGTCTTCCCGTTCATCATCGATTTGCTCGAGCGGGCCCCAGTAACATCTCCATATGTCCTGTCTCAAGCTAGTAGAGCCCAAGGCATCTGCTTGCTCCAGGAACATAAAGAGCCCCAATCCATTCGGAATGAGGTCTATAATTGTTATTGGTATTTGGCATATATCAAATACAACACGGGTAGCTTGCCAGGCTCTGCCGTGCAGGTAGCATACTCTTGTAGGCACCTCTAAGTCCAGCATTTATTGATGAACCTCGCAGCCGCAAGGCGGCTGCATGAGCCGGGCGCTGATAGGCTGGTCTGCTGGGTGGAGGTCTGACGAGAGAGAAGTCCGGATGTGGAAAATGGAGGCCCTCATGGAGTGGGGGGTCTTCTGGCTTGTTGCGAGGCTCTGCTGGGATGGTGGGCCAGGGCTAGAACCCACCATCCCTCCCGGGCGCCTCATGAGCGGCTGGTCACAGGGAGAGCCAGTAGCAGCTCTGCCCCATGTCTGCAAGTCTCTGGACCGGCATACCTGAGCCGGATTTAAGAAAGACTGCTGCAGGGTGGAACTCGATGAGCCGGGCGCTGATAGGCTGGTCTGCTGGGTGGAGGTCTGACGAGAGAGAAGTCCGGATGTGGAAAACGGAGGCCCTCATGGAGGGGGGTCTTCTGGCTTGTTGCGAGGCTCTGCTGGGATGGTGGGCCAGGGCTAGAACCCACCATCCTCCCGGGCGCCTCATGAGCGGCTGTTCACAGGGGAGAGCCAGTAGCAGCTCTGCCCCATGTCTGCGGAGTTTACCACCGTAATCCAATATAATGAAAGAACTCTCGCTCTGGTGAGAACTTGGACCATACAAGAGAGCCCATGTCTCCCACCAAAGAGAAAGGATCTCAGCCGAGAGGAGTCCTACCCAAAAGAAGGGGAAAAGTATATACAATACATATATACATATACAGTATACAATATACAATAAATATAGTTATATATAACTACAACTTATTATCTAACTTATTATACAACTTTATACAATGTATTATATATACAACTTTTGCCTATTATAGTTATATATAATTGTTTGATAACAATTATATCTATATATAATTGTTCAATATGCCAAAACCAGTAATTGTTATATATATCCATATATAACTATAACTTATATATATCCATATATAACTATAACTATATAACTATAACTGTTATTACTCCTCTTTCTTTTTCTCCCCAGTAAATGTGCCAACTCTTTGACTCTTTGACTCTTAGAGAACATTCCATAAGTAAAGGGTATGTTTACAGAATCTTTCTTTAAAAATCACAATTGCTGGGCGGGCAGAAAGCTCAGGTGGCAGAGCAAACCTCCGCCTGTGAGGCCCCAGCTCCATCCCCCAGCATTGCATGGACCCTGGAAGCACCAGGCATCGTCCTGGTGACCTCCCAGGCTCCGAGAGACCTGAGCATTGCCAGGCGTAACCCCCTGTCGAAAACCACAGTGTCTCCTGCTGAGCTCAAGGTGCTCTCTGGTCACAGAACTAACCAGGCCCGGTGGCGGCAACACTGGAGGTACGAGACAGGTAGAAAATAAGTTTCTTTAAAAAAGTTGTATTTTCACTCTGAAGAAAAGAGCACGGCCAGGCCATGGGGAGGCTGCTGACCTGGAGGCAGCCAGAGGGTCCATCCTCATGTGACAAACAGGGCTAGTAACCTGGGCAGCAGCGTCCATCATGGGGCTGGACCAGGCCTCATGCAGAGCCCACCCGGGCCACCTGCCTGGCCAGAGAATCGCCATTCAGTGTCTCTGGGTGAGCGTAAACCTCAACCTGACTCCTCACCCGGCGTTTTCCCTGCGAAGTCACCATCTGGGGCGAGGCAGACACGGGGCTCCTTCGGGTGGATTCTCTTTCTGAGGTGCTTTTCCAGGAACTGACTGCGCTCAGGCAGCTCTAGAGTGTCATCAGGCCGTCCAGACGCATCCGGCCCCTCACTCCAGGCCTGGCCCGTCTGCTCCTGGTCACACCTCATTTTACTACAAAAGCAAAAGGCGTTTCCCTACTGGAAAAGGAAAACTAAAGTTGTGCTGGGGTGGAAACAGCGTTTGGGAGCAGCGCTGTCCGGGGGCAGATCCTCACCGCTTCCCCTTTCCAGCCCAAGAAGCACATTTGCAAAACAAACAAACCCAACAGGAAGTGCCTCTTGCTGGTACTTTTTCATTTTATTTTTTCACATAATTTTTTTGTCCTTTATAGTAAGGCACTGTGGTTTACGTAGTTATTCATAGCTGAGTTTCAGGTGTACACGCTTCAGTACAATCCCAAGACCAGTGTCAATTTCTCTCCACCAGAGTCCCAAGTTCCCTCCCACCCCTTGACTGGTACTTTTATAAAATTTCCTAGTGAAGAGATTTCATCATGGTTATCAAAGTGATGCATGTCAGGCCACAGCAATGGGGCCGGAGGGATAGCAGAGCAGGGAGGGCATTTGCCTTGCATGAGGCGACCCAAGTCCAACTCCCAGCATTCCAGATGGTTCCCCAAGCACCGCCAGGAGTAATTTCTGAGTGCATAGCCAGGAGTAACCTCTGAGCAATGCCGGTGTGACCCCCAAAAAGAAAACAAAAAGTAAGAAAAGAAAAGAAGAAACATTGCCACAGTGAAAAGCAGAGGAGGGAGAAAAAAAACCCACATAATTTCAAGAGAGGGTTTTGGGGGTTCACACCTTTTCAGACGCTGAGAAGCCACACAAGGTCGTGATTGTACTCATGAGCAATTTTGTTCCCACTGTGTCGCTGTCACGGGCCAGCTCCTGCTGCTGAGTCCGGTCTCCCTGCCTGCATCCTGGCAGCCACGCACACACTTCTGCTACCTTAGACCCACGAAAGCCAACTCGTCCGTCTCTCCAGGAGCTGGTCTGTGTGGAGCCCTGCGTCCAGGAGGACCTGAAGGGCTTCTGTGGCCATGCAGGCACTCTGAGCCACCTTCTGGACAGGAGGGCCCCTGGTCAGCAGCAGGAGGAGTCCCCATAGGCAGGGGTCTGTTAGAGAGCAGGAAATGGGGGCGCGGGGGCTCTAGCTGGGAGCTGGGAGGCTGATTGCAGGAAGCTGACACCGGGCAAAGAAGACGGCAGTCCAAGGCAGAGACAGAAACAAGCGGAGGACAGAGCAGAGACAGTACAGAGGCCATTGTCCAGCACACAGCTGACCTGGGGTCAGTTCCCAGGACCATGGGTGGTCCCTCTGAACACTGCCAGAGTGATCCCTGAGCACAGAGCCAGAAGTAAACCCTGAGCACCCTCGGCTGTGCCTCCCCCAAAAAGAAGGAAGCAGGAGAAGTGGGTGAAATTTTCTTTATTCCTTCCTTCCTTCCTTCCTTTCTTCCTTCCTCCCTTCCTTCCTTCCTCCCTTCCTTCCTCCCTTCCTTCCTCCCTTCCTTCCTCCCTCCCTTCCTTCCTTCCTCCCTCCCTCCCTCCCTCCCTCCTTCCTCCCTCCCTCCCTCCTCCCTCCCTCCCTTCCTTCCTTCCTTCCTTCCTTCCTTCCTTCCTTCCTTCCTTCCTTCCTTCTTTTCTTTCTCTTCTCTCTCTCTCCTTTCTTTCTTTGCTTTTTGGGACACACCTGGCAATGTTCAAGGGTTACTCCTGGATCTACATCCAGGATTTACTCTTAGCAGTGCTCAGGGGACCATATGGGATGACAGGGACTCGAACCGGGGTGGCCGGGATGCAAGGCAAGCCTCTTCCCCTGCACTATAGCTTCAGCCCTGGGGGTGGAATTTTCAAAGGTTCGGGAGAATAGGCAAACGAACCCGGTCCAGGCCACAAAAAGTATGGCAGGAGCGTGGTAGGATGACAGGCCAGGTCTGAATGGCCACTTCTAGGTTTCTGCTGTCCATCAAGTGCAATGAGACGTTTCCCCAGACACCTCCACTGGGACGGGGAGCCCTTGACTGAGCCGACAGGTAGTAGAGAATGAGGTGGGTGTGGAAGAGTCATTGGTCTGAAGAGAGAGCAGGAGAGCGTGTTTTCGAGGGAGCGACATGAGGGAATCAGAACATGGCGATTGGTTGCCAAGCTGGTGGCAAGAAAGAGCCCAATGAAGGGCTGTAGGGCCCGGGTTCGCAAGCAGGAAAGGCTGCCCCAATGCCAGGGCAGCTACCCCGAGCACAGAAGGGCCTTGGGACACAGCTGAACACTCCACTGACCCGATCCTCCAACGCATGGCCGTTTTGAACCAGCGTGTGGCCTGCCAACGACTCAGCTCTTCAGGGCTGAGCTTCCTCCTTATCTCTCCAGCATCTTCTTCCCTTGGCCAGTGGGACTTGGGCTCCATCCAAGGCCCTGAGATGGTTGATATGCCCCGTCCGGCAGGGCACGAGCACGCGGAAGCTCCCCGGGCTGCGTTCAGGCGGGGGAGCTGTGCGGCCAAGGATCCAAGGACAGTCTGTGATTCAAGTTCTCAAGAGCAGGAAAAACACAGGCCCCCACTGTTTACAGAACGGGTGACAAGTCAGGAGACGGGAGGCGCTTTATTACGTGGGCTTCGAGTTCACGGCTAGAATCAAACAGGGATCTCCTTCAGCCCGTCTGCATGAGCTCAGAAATGCCAGCTGAAAGATTCCATGGGTTCAGGCCCAAGCTAAATAAGCAAACAGGTGTGCTAGCCGGGAAGGGCCTTGGGGGAAAGCGGCTTTATTAGCATATTTGGGTACAACTTCACAGGCTTTTTGACTTCATTGCAACCCAACGTTTGCAGTTGGGAAGAGTGAGGGGAGGAGATTCTTGCAAAGGTGTAAAAGGAAACGTGTGGATTTTCCTCTGAGGACTTTCCTAACACTGAAGGAGTACACAGAAATCTGATGTTCAAGGAATTCCCGATAAAATTACAAGAATTACTACGTAATTCACATAAGCCTTCACTCCACATGATTTCTTTTACTGAGCAAATCATTGGCTTAGAACCACGGAGATGTGATCTCCATTCTGAATTTCTTTTTGTGTCTGGTATGTACTGACAGAGTCAGTTTCCACAATACAAAAATTATAGGGAGAAAATTCTGGGAAACCCTTTCAAAGATTTATAAGGTGACCCCTTTTGAAGCCAATTTAGTGATGTGGTTCAAAGAAAGGGCCTTGAAGTCAGTTATTAGAGCTCCGAACCTTGAACATCTTATACAAATTTCCTCAGTTTCCCCAGAAACAATCCCCACTTTCTGTTCGCACATTGCCATCAGTAACTTGCATTTTTGGAAGCTGTATTTTGTACTTGGGGGTTATTTTGGGAAGTGAGTTGGGGGCTAGCCACGGCTCCAGGACCATTCCTGATGGTGCTCAGGGGACCAAGTGATGCTGGGGTTCAAAACTGGGTCTCTAGCACGCAAAGCATGTGCTTGGCCCTCTGAGCAGCTCCCTGGCCCTAACAACTGTAATTTTTAAATAGACGCAGCGCACAATTATCCATGGATCTTAGCAAGTTCCTTTAAAAATGAGTCAGTGATTCAGTGTTGCTCCCTCCCTGACCTCTGAAGCTGGAGAAAACAGGGCTGTCCTGCCCTGCTAATGGCAGGTGAAGGCTGCCGTGACAGGTGTGGGGTGGGGAGAGGGTCATTGAGCCGCGGTCACCCCAGGCCGGGGCTGCGTGACATACACAGAAGCTAGGACGAGCCCCGCGGTTCTCAGGACCAAGAGACTTTGGCACTGCATTGCTGTGTTTGCTGTATGGGTCGCGGGGGGCGTGGCGGCACACAGCAGCACCTCGGTTTCCAGCGGCAGCCTGGGGTGCTGAGATCCCTGTCCCAACTGCCGACACAGTTCTGAGGACCCCAGGGTTTGTGATAGGCAACACCTCTACCCAGTCTAGCCTGTTCTTTCTCCATTTGATTCCGTCTCAGAGACCCAATTCCTAAGAAGTCACATCAGTACACCGGGTTATCTCTGAGGACAGCTTAGGGGAGGGACCCAATCCCATCTAAGCCATCCCTAGAGAATCGACTTGTGTCTGTGAAAGGGAACAGTGAGGATAGGGGCCAGAGTGATGGGGTACAGTGTGAAGGCATTTGCCTTGCCCACAGCCAACCAGGGTTCAATCCCCAGCACCCCCTATGGTCCCCAAGGGATCATCTCTGAGCACAGAGCTAGAACTAAGCCCTAAGAACCTCTGGGTGTGACTGAGAAAAGAATAAGGAATAAATGGGGAAGCCAACGTTGCAGTACTGCAGGAGGGCGCAAACAAGCTCAATCCCCCGGCATCCCGTGTGGCCCCGAAGTACCAGGAGTCGGCCCTGAGCGGAGCCAGGGGGGAAGCCCTCAGCACTGCTGGGTGTGGCCCAAGCTCCTCCCCCCCACACACAAAGAGAGTGAGAAAGAAAAGAATAAATGAGGAACAAGAACTGGACACCATCAGGATAGATTCATTCTAAGGCTCGAGAAGAGGCAATTGGGCAGGAGCTGATTGAGGGGACCGGAATCACTTTCTGGGGCTGAGGAGCGTTAAATAAAGATGAGGTTTACAGCAACGAGCCCCACACAGACTGCCGCTGTGCACAGGACCCTGTGCTGCTGCTTAAGGGCTGATCTTTAGTCTTCCTGGACTCTAACCCATTTTAGAAACCTTCCGAATGGAAGGCGCCATTCCCAAAGTCCCAGCGGCTGGGCAGTGTAGAGGAAAATGTGAAGCCAGGTCCTATCAACATAAAAACCATCTGCTTCAAACAGCTTGCCAGCACCATTAGGGTCCCTGCAGGAAACCACGTGAGTGTGTGTGTGTGTGCGTGTGCGTGTTTGTGCTATGTGTGTTGTGTGTTATATGTAGTGTGTGTGATGTGTGGGGGTATGTGTGTGTGTATAGTATATGGTATGTGTGGTAATGAGTGTTTTTGTAGTATGTGGTGTGTGTGTATGTGTGGTATGTGGTATGTGGTAGTGTGTATGTGGGGTGTGTAGTATGTGGTGTGTATGGTATGTGGTGTATGTGGTATATGATATGTGTGGTATGTGGAGTGTGTTGTGTGTGTGAAATGTGTGGTGTGTGTGAGGGGCACAGAGGATGTGGGTACTGATACTCCAAACCATGTCACAGAGGGTGAACGTCCCCTGTCTGGCCTGTAGGGGCCTTCCTGTGAGGAAGGTAGGAAATGAGGGCAAGAGAGGGGCTCCATGTGGGCCGTGGGGGGCTCAGGGGCGGTGGAGAGCTTCCATGACCCATCAGTAGCTGTTGGATCACGAGAGCCTGACAGGGTCATGGGCCCGGTGGGAGGTTCTTGTTCCGCCCTGTGGAGACGCTGTCTGAGAGCAGAGAGATTCAGAGATGGAGAAAGCCGAGATATCACTGAAATGGAGGTTTGGGGACAATTATTGTAACCCCTCAGTCTTTGGGCAAGACAAGGGAAAGGTCAAAGATGCTTTCTGGTTCTGTTTCAGGGTCTGACCATCACAAGCGGTCCCCTCTAAACAACGGTTTCCTGATACCTGACAGGAAGAAACTGACCCAGCCCATCCTTGTGTCCAGAGCACGTCCTGGGAATTCTGTTACGCCGCAGCTGGGAGCGACCCTTTTTCCCTGAGATTGCTTTGGAATTCATGAGAAAAGAGCACACAGTCACCAAGTCTGCTGAAAAGGTATTTGAAAAGACAAGTGCTCTCTCTGGATTGGGGTGGGTGGGATTGTTTTCCTGCAGTGACGGATCCTGGTTTGAATCTCACCTCCTCCATTTAGGCCCTGTGGGATGAGTCCCGGAAGTCCCGAGAACAGCGGTCACTCGCCCACCAGTAAAATAGGGAAGGCGTGTGCAGGCCGACCTGCTGCCTAGGGGACATTGGATCAGATACTTGATACGTGAGCTGCTTGATAAAGGAAGGGCCAGTCAAAAATGTCTATTGTTGTAGACGGACCAAGGTTTGCTTTTTTGGACTATATTCATTTTCCAAATGGCTGGCAGGAAAATTCACATTTGCTTGTGGAGGAATAAAGGTGGAAAATGGTTCCCTCTCTGGGAAAAATATCCCGACGCATCCCCTTTGTGCATGTTTTCTTCTGGGGCATTCCATAACCCCCAGCCCCTCCCCACTCCCGGGCCGGGCGTGCAGTGAGGCGGCTGCTGTCCTCCACTGCCCCCTGAGTCAGCCTTCTCCTCGCTGCCCCGGTTACTTCATCGCAAAACGAGGCAACAACAATATTCCCACCCTCCACAGGATGCTGTGACCATTAGCAAATGAATAATTTTAGAGCACACTCACATATAAAGCTGGCTATTACATTTACAGGCACTCCCTAAAGGAAGATTCTTTTATGAGCACCAGGAGGCTGGCTCCGGTGGCTTGGAAACACCCCATCCGGGTGTGACTCTGCTGTCCCTTGAATGGCAGCTCCGTCCCAGCCAGAGGCCTGTCTTCCTGCACGTGGGAGCTTCCAGGCAATATTCTTTGTGTTTTCTTTGTTTTGACCACACCCAGCAGTGTTGGGATTTGTGCTCAGGGATCACTGCTGGCAGTGCTCAGGGCACCCTAGGCCATGCCAGGAATCTAACTGGGATCAGTGGAGAGCAAGACATGCGACTATCTCTCCTATCCCCCAGGGACTATTTGGTTCTCTTCGGCAGCACTGCATGGAGACCAGGGAATTGCCAACTGACCCGAGTTTGATCCCCAGCACCCTGTATGGGTGTGCTGCCAAGAGTGATCTTGAGAACAGAGCCAAGAGTGATTTTGAGTGATCTTGAGTACAGAGCCAAGAGTCCTGAACATCATATGTGGCCCCAAACCAAACAAAAACAACTCCACTAGGGTGCCCTGCTTCCATTTATTGGCTTGGATTAGCTAATGCTGGTCAGGCTGGAGTGAGCAGCATTTTAGGATCACTACCTCGGGGCTGTGAGCTCATCATTAGCAAGCGATTCTGCCCCGGAAGGCAGAGTTCTTCTTGCTTGCTGGGTGGGACATCTGCAGCCCGGCGGATATCCCTGTGATGCAAGTCCTCAGGGAGCTGCTTGCCTGGTTTTGCCTCCCAAGTCACAACTCACAGTGAAGCAGTCATATTTTGAAGATCAAGAAAATGGTCCAGGGGCCAGAGCGATAGCATAGCGGGTAGGATGTTTGCCTTGCACGCGGCCGGCCTGCCGGCCCGGGTTCGATCCCCGGCATCCCATATGGTCCCCGAGCATCGCCAGGAGTAATTCCTGAGTGCAGAGCCAGGAGGAACCCCTGAGCATCGCCAGGTGTGACCCAAAAAGCAAAAAAAAAAAAAAAAAAAAGAAAAATGGTCCAGGGGCCGGAGCGATAGCATAGCGGGTAGGACGTTTGCCCTTGCATGCAGCAGACCCGGGTTCGATCCCCAGCATCCTGTATGGTCCCCAGAGCATCACCAGGAGTGATTCCATGATTCCTGAGTGCAGAGCCAGGAGTAACTCCTCAGCATGCTGGGTGTGATGTTAAAAGAAAAAAAAAGTGGTCCAAAGTCGCCTTTTCATGTGGCTCAACCTTGACACCTGGTCTACCACTAAAAAAAAGCCACAACAGATATAGAATGGCTGCATTATTTTGAAAGATATTAAAAATAGTATGATGTTAACACCCAAGGTCATGCAAAACATGGATCAGGAGGCCTTGTCAGTAGGTGGAACCTACTGCAAGTGTACAGGGAGTGGGACGCAATCCAGGGAACATTGGTGGTGGGAAATGGGTACTGGTGGAGGGCTGGGTGCTGGAAACCCAAACATGAAAATCTTTGTAATTGTATATCTCACCCCAGGTCTATCTCTGCTACTGGCTCTCACTGTGCCCAGCAGCTCGCTCATGAGGCACCGGGAGGGATGGCGGGTTCTAGCCCTGACCTGCCACCCCAGCAGAGCCTCACAACAAGCCAGACGACCCCCCCCACTCCATGAGGGTCGCCATTTTCCACATCTGGACTTTCCCTCGCCAGCAGACCACCCAGCAGACCAGCGGCCGTGCGGTTCATCAATAAATGCTGAATTTTGAGATGACTACAAAGAGTATGCTACCCGCACGGCAGAGCCTGGCAAGCTACCCGTGTCGTATTTGATATGCCAGATACCAGTAACAATTATAGACCTCATTCCCATGACCTGATGGAATGGTTTGAGGATCTTTATGTTCCTGGAGCAAGCAGGTGTCCTTGGGCTCTACTTGCATGAGACAGGTCATATGGAGATGTTACTGGTGCCCGCTCGAGCAAATCGATGATGAACGGGAAGACAGTGACAGTGATACCACCGTGAGATATACTGTCACTGTCACTGTCACTGTCTTCCCGTTCATCATCGATTTGCTCGAGCGGCCCCAGTAACATCTCCATGTCCTGTCTCATGCTAGTAGAGCCCAAGGGCACCTGCTTGCTCCAGGAACATAAAGAGCCTCAAACCTTTCCATCAGGTCATGGGAATGAGGTCTATATACTGCCACTGGTATCTGGCATATCAATACGACACAGCTTGCCAGGCTCTGCCATGGTATAATAAAAAACATGGTGGTATAATAAAATGAAAAAAGATTTCTAAAAAAGCCACAGAGGGATGCCCAGGGGGTCCTGCAGCCAGGTTCCAGCATCTCCCCTTGGGCACGTCTGGGTGACCATGCAGTCTCTCCTCTGTTAGGGCATTCGCTTGTTGCCCTCTCCACATCTCTGCTAAGTCGCACTTCCCAGAGGATGGAGCACCCACCAGTGGAGATCTGAGCCAGGCTTTGCTTCCTTACAACATTCTCTGGAAAAAGCAGGCTGTGGAAGCTAGCTGCTCATGATGACGCAGGCACTTCTGCTCTCCACTCAACCCCAGACATGGTGGGGACGAGACGCTTTTCATAAGGAAAGTGGTGATGAGAAATCCAGAGAAGGCCAAATGAGGAGTGGTGCTTGCCCTGGAAGGGCAGCTGTGCCCTGGCCAGGGGCTGGCTGCTTCCTTTGCTTTTCCTTGAAATTCCTGGTTCCTCCTGTCCCAGTAAAGCAGATGACATTAACCTTTCTGGCTGGAACTAGATGTAAGGCACAGAACATCAGAACACGGTGTGTGTGTGTGTGTGTGTGTGTGTGTGTGTGTGTGTGTGTGTGTGTGTAAAACCTGTGGACTACAGTCTTTGGAGGTGTGTAGCCTGTGAACTACAGTTTTTGGAGGTGTGTATAGCCTGTGAACTACAGTCTTTGGAGGTGTGTGTGTATGTAACCTGTGAACTACAGTCTTTGGAGGTGTGTGTAGCCTGTGAACTACAGTCTTTGGTGGTGTGTGTAGCCCGTGAACTAGTCTTTGGAGGTGTGTGCAGCCTGTGAACTACAGTCTTTGGAGGGTGTGTGTGTGTGTGTGTAGCCCGTGAACTAGTCTTTGGAGGTGTGTGTAGCCTGTGAACTACAGTCTTTGGAGGTGTGTGTGTAGCCTGTGAACTAGTCTTTGGAGGTGTGTGTACCTTTGAACTACAGTCTTTGAAGGGGTGTGTGTAACCTGTGAACTACAGTCTTTGGAGGTGTGTGTAGCCTGTGAACTACAGACTTTGGAGGGGTGTGTGTGTGTGTAACCTGTGAACTACAGTCTTTGGAGGTGTGTGTGCAGCCTGTGAACTACAGACTTTGGAGGTAGATGAAGCAGTACACTGTTACAGCTAAGCGGAGTGTGATACATTAAAAACACAGGCCTGGGGAGGCAGCAGCTGGTTAAGGCACTTGCCTTGAGCATTGCCTTGAACATGACCAACCTGTTTCATCCCTGGCACTACATATAATCCCCTGAGCATCACCTATTGTGATCTCTGAGCACAGAGTCAAGATTAAATCCGGAGACAATGCCAGGTGTGGTGCTCCCTCACCCAAAAAAATGTGTGTGTATGTATGTAATCACTAGAAGAGCTACTTAAAAATTTACAAGATAGAGCTTAAGCAATGGAAGGAGAGATTAGTATAGCAGGTAAGGCACTTGCTTTGTACAACCCAACCGGGTTGTATCCTCAGCACCACATTGGTCTCCTGAGTATGGCCAGGAGTGATCCTTGAGCACAGAGCCAGTAGTCAGCCCTGAGCACAGAGCCAGGAGTGATCCCTGGGCTCAGAGCCCAGAGTGATTCCAGAGCACAGAGCCCGGAGTAAGCCCTGAGCACCACTGAGTGTGCCCCCTAAGAAATAAAAGAAAAAAGAAACAGTGAAAATTGAACATGGAATGTTGAAGCGTTTACTGCAAAGTAGGGCAGTGTGGAGGTAAAGGAAGAGAGAAAATGAAGCCACTGTTGAGAGCAAGCAGGAAGCTGCCAGACGAGCCTGATCCACTCTGCCCTAGACAGAGCAGAGATGAGGCAGGGGGAGAGCCGGGGTGCTGGGGTGACCGTGCCAGCAGGCCAAGACCCTGAGTCTACCCAGTGCCCCGGATGTGGTGCTGGTAAGAGAGAGAAAAGCTTCCTGTGGAAATACGAAGACGTCCTTGGGTCATTGATTTTGGCACAGTACACTCATATTAGAGTTCAAGGCAAGAAATTGCTCAGGAGAAAGGAATGTTCCAGAATCACAAAAGGATAACTCAGAACCCAAAGATGGAACAGCAGAGAGATTCCACCTTCCTGCAGCAAAGGGACGTCGGAAATGAAGGGAGGAGCAGACAGAGGCAGGCTGCAGTCATGGATGAGAATGGAACCTACACACACACACACACACACACACACACACCCGTGTCAGGAACTAATAGAGCCAGAGAGCCGCCCATCAGTCATGAAGGAGGTAGACTGGAATGACCGTGATTTCATGGTCACCCATGAGATGCCACACCTGCAGAACAAGAGCTTCTGAATAGCTCCCAACCTGCACACCTTCACGCTCACCAGGGCTGACCACAGGCAGAGACATAACATCCCTCCCTGCGTGTCAGAAGATTGAAGCTGCAAAGTATGTTTCTTTATGAGTGAGTCCAGTTAAAAATCAGCCACAGGAGACCTAAAAAAGCCTCAAATAGAGCTGGAGTGATAGTCCAGTGGGTAGGGTGCCTTCCTTTTGAATCAGAATTTTACAAGCCCCTCTAGAATGGGTCTCCCTAGATTTCTCAGTAGGCATGTTTCAGACCAAACCCAGCGGAGACCAGAATGATGGGGAGCTTATCGAAGCCCATATGGAGGCTTCGATAACTCTTGTTACTTTGTCCAATCTGACTCTACAAAGTTTCACAACAGGTGTGCTACATGTGTGTATGTCTTGCCTTCCTAGACCAGCCGGTTCCTACACTGCCCTCACTTTGTTCAGGTCTGCAGATAAGTGCCTCAGAAGACCAAGCCCCAAAAGGAGTCATTGTTCATTCCGGAGCCCATCACCCACTTTTCCTCCCCGCTGCTTTCATCTAAAAAACTCTGAGAGTGGAGCGATTGCACAGGAGGGACGGCACTTGCCTCGCAGGTGGCTCTATTGGCTCAATCCTGGTTCATCTCGCCGGCACCACCTACGTTCCCGAGTCCTGTCAGGATTCACTCCTGAGCACAGAGTCGGAAATAGACCTTGGGCACTGCTAGTGTAACCCCAAATCCAAAAGCCAATAATAAAATCTTGTGACTGTGCAGATAAGAAGGTAGTTTTGGGGGCCGGAGTGATAGCCCAGCGGTAGGGCGTTTGCCTTGCACACGGCCGGCCTGTGCCGGCCAGGGTTCGATCCCGGCATCCCATATGGTCCCCCCAGTACCATCAGGAGTAATTCCTGAGTGCAGAGCCAGGAGTAACCCCTGAGCATCGCCAGGTGTGACCCAAAAAAGCAAAAAAAATTAAAAAAGGTAGATTTAGGAAATGGGTTCAGTTTTCCAATAAAGCTCTTTCTCTCCACCTGTCCCCTTGAGAGGGTGACCCTGGAGCAGCCTCACGGTCACACTTCTTCATGGGGTGGTTAGTGAGGAGTTAATACCTGTCTTCCCATTCATCATCGATTTGCTCGAGCGGGCACCAGTAACATCTCCATATGTCCTGTCTCATGCAAGTAGAACCCTGCTTGCTCCAGGAACACAAAGAGCCTCAAACCATTCCATCAGGTCATGGGAATGAGGTCTATAATTGTTACTGGTATCTGGCATATCAAATACGACAGGGGTAGCTTGCCAGGCTCTGCTAGTTAATACCTAATAGGGGAATAAGTAAGCACTCACGTTACCCCTAGTGGTCAGCATTTGAATTGAGAGCAAGCTATACCTTTCATATATTAGGGTTAGGGAGGAGCAACAGAAAATCCAAAATAACTCTTGAATCCACAAAAGTCGTGGATTCTGCTAATTTATGGAAAGGCCACTTGTCAGCGAAAGCAAAGTTGTTATGCTAGGCTGACATTTCACCAGCCTCCTGGCTCTCAACAGGAAGAAGGGGAAGGAGCAAAGCAGGGAGAAATATTATACCCTCTCTCTTTAAAAATAAAAATATCACACACGTACATGCACGCACACCCACCATGGTGCCTTCCCATTGGCCAGACCTTAGTCACATGATCGTAACCAGCTGCTAGGGAGGCTGGGAGTTGTAATCAATACCCAGCTTCCCCCAGGCCTTCCATTAAGGAGCTGGAAAAACTGGTATGGGGTGTAAAGGGGTGAGGAAGGCAGTAGTGTGGAGCACACTCTTGGTTTCTCAAATCTGGCTTATTAAAATCAAAATCCTTCGTCTAGCCCAGTCTGCTTAAAGCGAGTGCAAAGGAAGGTGGCTGACTAAAAAAAAAAGGGGGACTTGAGTAGCTCCAGCAGAAGGGAAAGAGAAAGTAAAGAGCAGGGAAGTTCCCTGGGCTTTGTAAGGTTGTCAGGCATCTTGGCTGACAGCTCCTGTTCTGTTCCCATTTACAGAGGAGTGTGACGCAGTAGGCCGTCCCCTGACCTCTGCTCCCTCCCCTAACCCTGGCCACAGGGGGTGTATTCCCTGAGCTCAGCCAGGCCACCTAGCACCAAGTCAGCTTTGAGGATGGCTGTGAGGCTGGTCTCTGCAACCACCAACACCCCCCAGCAACAGCCCGTGAGCCAAGCAGAGAAGTTCAGGGACACTTGGCCTTTCTTTTCGCCTTCGCTCCTCTGCAGGTTTGGCTACGTCAAGGGTGTACTTTTTTCTTTGGGGGCCACACCCAGCAGTGGTCAGGGACTCATTCCTGGGTCTGTGCCCAGGGATCAGTCCCGGAGGGGTTATATGGTACCAGGGATCAGCCCAGGTACAAGGCAAATGCCCTACCCCTGTACCATTTTTCTTTTTAGTTTTTGGGTCATCTGGCAATGCTCAGGGATGACACCTGACTCTGCACTCAGGAATCCTCCTGGTGGTGCTCGGAGACAATATGGGATGCCGGGATCAACCTGTGTCAGCTGCATGCAAAGCACTCGTCCTACCTGCTGTGCTATTGCTCTAGCGCCCCTGTACTCTCTCTGGCCCCATCCTGACCCTTTTGGTCATTGTTGTTGGTGGCTCAGTAATGTGGGCCAGGGAGGTAGAATTGAGGAAAGTCGGTCCTACACCACAGCTAGCCCAGCTCGGGCACCAGTGCCAGGGAAATGCCCGCTCAATTCCGGGTCGGTCCACACCTCAGCAGCGGCTTCAGAGTCCGTCGCCTCTCCCTCACAGAAAAGAATTTCAGAAGGAGGCAAAATACTAACACAAGGCAGTTTTTACTGAATGAAACTTACTTAGAGAAATGTGAGAGGAAAGAGAGGACATGCGCACAAGGAAGGACACAGGTTTCTTCAGAGTGGAAACAAGCAAGCAAAAGAACGCTGACACCAGTGTTCGAGGGAGAACGCGGGCTTGAAGAACAAGCCTCAAATGGTTTTTGGAAAGAGGTTTTATATCCTCCTTCTAGTTGTTTTTGCATGCATGAAAACTAATCTGGGGGTGGGGGTGGCAGCGCGATAGCACAGCGGGGAGGGCATTTGCCTTGCACTTGGCCGACCCATCGATCCCCAGCATCCCATATGGTCCCCTGCACACTGCCAGGAGTAATTCCTGAGTGCAGAGCCAGAAGTAACCCCTGAGTATCTCTGGGTGTGACCCCAAAAAAAAAAAAACTAAGCTGGGAGCCCCAGGAAAGCCTCACAAAGGTGGTCTTTCTTAATCTGTTGCCCTGCATTGCTGATGGGTCTTTAGGAGCTCATAGATGCCCCCGGGACCTCTCCTTTTCTGAGGGGCTCACCCTACTCTGGGCCGGGCCTTGGATTTCTTTTTACTTTATTTTTTTTTTTTCCTTTTTGGGTCACACCCGGCAATGCTCAGGGGCTACTCCTGGCTCTGCACTCAGGAATTACTCCTGGCGGTGCTCGGGGACCATATGGGATGCCGGGGATCGAACCCAGGCCGGCATGAGCCGGCAGCGTGCAAGGCAAACGCCCTACCCGCTGGGCTATCTCTCGGGCCCCGGGCCTTGGATTTCTGCATCGAGGCAGTGCCTCAGTTTCTCCTCTTCAAAGAGCTGAGGACTCGCGTCTGAATTTGTCCTTGATGTGGTCTTCATAACTTGGCCTACTCAGAGCTCAGCATTCTCTTCTTAAGCTTTATCTCCTCCCCCAGCACGACCAGGGACCCCCTTACCTACACCCTACAGCAGTCATCATTGTTGGCTCTCTTACGGAAACCCTGGAATGAGAACAAATTTCCCTGTGCCGGGCACATTTCGGGTTGTGGATCTGATCGTGTTCTGAAGCAACACTGGTTTTGTTTGGCTGCAGCTGGGTCGTGTTTCTCCTTGAGCCTCTATCGGACTTCTGCAACCTTCGCCTGTGCCGCTGAATTACTTTGACATCAGCTATAATTCTTCCCCTTTCCCCCAACTGCATAGCAGGGTACGTTCATGCCGTGAGTCTAAATTACTGATGACAATCTTTAGCATGCCCGCCAATTGCCTTCCGAAGAAATGTTTATAGTCTGAATACATCCCGTGGAAATTACTTTTCCTAACAGCACAGCAAAGAATGAATTTAGTGACTGTCAACGACTGTCAAGCTGTGCCCTCTCGGACTGCAAACAGCCTCCGTCTGTCTCTGACTGACAAACCCCTGAGATAACCAGAAACTAATGATGCAGGCAGATAGGTAGGAGGACCCTCACAATCCACATTAGGGGAGTCATAAAACTTGAGAAATCGTCTAGCCTACTTGCCTGGTAAAAACACGTACCCAAAGGTAGGAAGCCCATATCTGTTTGTCAGACAAATCCGGAGCTCTTTGGACAGGAGAAACGGAGGCAGCACCCAGAAGGATGAGATTAGGAGAGCAGGGCTTTCCTGTAACAACACCGAGATTCTTTTCTTTTTTTAGTATGATTTTAGGGTGCTTTTGGTTTGTTTAGGTTTTGTCTGTTTGTTTTTGTCTCCTGGTTTTGGGTCACACCCAGCAGTGCTCAGGACTTACTCCTGGCTCTGCATTCAGGGATCTCTTCAGGTGGGACTTAGGGGACATATGGGGATACCAGGGACCAGACCCCAGACAGCTGCTATAGAGCAAATGTCCCGCCTGCTGTACTCTTGTTCCAAGCCTAGGTTCATGTCTATGTGTGCTGAGATCTTCAGGGGAATGTGGAGCCCCCACTGTCTTATTGCTTGCTTGCTTGCTCGCATTTTCCATCCTGGAAAAACCCAGGTTCTCTCTTGAACACACATTTCTCTCTTTCTCTCCCCTCACATCTTTCTAAATTATTTTAATCAATAAAAACTCTTTTGCTTCACTAATCGCCTCCTCCTGAGAGTCTTCTGGGAGGGAAGGCAGCAGACCCGTGTGGCTGTGCCGAGTCAGCTGAGCCCAGGTTAGGACTTTCCTGGAAAGTGAGATTTCTCACTCCAGCCAGAGTCTTCTCCTCCTTCTCCTCCTCTCTCTTCTCCTCCTTCTTCCCCTCCTCCTTCTCTCCTTCCCTCCTCCTTCCCCTGCTCACTGTACTATCTCTTCAGCACCTTGTCTTCTTTATTTGACTAGAAAACTTCTCTGGGGAATGAGTAACAAAGGTCTTAATACTGAGAGCAACTTAAGGATCTGTAATTACAGGGAGTTTCCTCCCCTCCCCCATTTTTTGGGGGCCATACCCGGTAGTGCTCAGGAATTACTCCTGGCAGTGCCTAGGGACCATAAGCGATGCCGAAGTTGAACCCAGGTTGACCACATGCAAAGCAAGCATCCTGCCCACTGTACTATTGCTCTGGCCCCTCTATTTCTAACTTAGAAGAGTTTCACAAAGATGGAAAACATAAAGCTGATCTCGCAGCATCAACAAAGTTTCTGTTTTTACTATTCATGGTCTGGGGACCAGACCAGCAGTGCTCAGGGGTTACACTTGATCCTGGTGGTGCTCAGGGGGTCCTGAGGCGATTGAACCCAGGTCAGCCATGCATGAAGCAAGCAAGAGGAGAAACGGAGGCAGCACCCAGAAAGGATGAGGTTAGGAGAGCAGGGCTTTCCTGTGACAACACCGCATACTATTGCCCCCTGTACTTGCTCTTGAGCTCCTCAGTCATCAGGGTATTTAATGACTTCCTTTAGGAAAATAGTATTTGGCATATGTGTGTATACTACTTTTATATGGTGTGTACATATATATTGCATATCTGGTGTGTACATACATGAATACAACATATGTATTGCATTTATGTGGCATGTACATATAACTGATAAGCTCATGTACATATAACTGATAAGATAACTGAACTTATCAGTTATATGTACATGACACATAAATGTGCCCAGGTATGCCTGATCCAGAGACTCACATTCATGGGGCAGAGCTGCTACCGCTCTCTCCCTGTGCCCAGCTGATCATGAGGCACCCAGGAGGGAAGGTGGGTTCTAGCCCTGACCCGCCATCCCAGCAGAGCCTCGCAAGAAGTCAGAGAAACTGTTGTAGGCAGGCAGACAGGGGCGCCACATGGCAATTAAATTCCTGAAGAACAGATCCAGAGCCACACCTGATTGAAAGCCTGAAACCAAACTTGACAAGACCACTATCAACAATAGACCCTGGGGGAAGGGAAGGCCAAAAGGGAATGTGTGAAGCCCATAGGCCACTGACCCTTTTAAAGGCTTTAGATAACTAACTCTCCTAAGGAAGATAAATCAGCCTTCCGGCCCAGCATCCAGCTCACAGAAGAACACTCCCAAAGTCTACTCCCCTTGGCAACAGGGCCCTAGCAACCGAGGTTAAAGCCCCAGATGGGAGTAACTTGGGGAGAAATCTATAAAAGCCATCCTGAACAAAAGGACAGCGCGCACATGCTGCCTGGGCACACATGTTGCCTGTCGCACTATGCTGCATGGAGCCCATGTGGCCGAGCACATGTGGTGCCTAAGCACGTGTGTTGCCCGCATCTCCCTCTTAAGATGTGTACTCTCTCTTTTACTCGCGCTCTCCGCCTTTGGAGCAGCCCGCATTCTCCCTTGAGCACGTTACTCTCTCATTTCTTTCTCTCTTCCCCCTCACCTAAAACCTCCTTAATAAAATCTATTTTACTTCACTGCTCGTCAACTCCTGAAAATTCTTTTTCTGGGAGAAAGACAAGAACCTTAAGGCAGACCTGGGTAAGGCCTAGGACTGACTTTCCTTTCCTGCAAAGAGCAATTCCTCGCTCCAGCCTGAGTCCGTGGCTCCCCGAGAAACCTCGGTTGGTGGGAATTAACTCCCGTGCCTAGAGATCAAGCGGGCATCAGGTGTGGCTTGACGGCCACCTCGTGGGGCTGGTGGGGCTCAGGTCCACGCCGCACAGGGGCTCATCGCAGACTTTATCAGTCCTAAGCCTGCCCAGCAGATCCCGGGTGGCAGAGGCGGCTGGGGAGAAAGCGACCATCTCTCTCCCCTTCCTGCCTCACATAAGTCACCTGTGGGGCCCACCTGCAACAGAACCCCCACACCATGAGGCCCGCCATTTTCCACATCTGGACTCACATATACCTCACTGTGGTGCAGCTAGAAATTTGTGTCATCTCAAGAATGACAGATAGCTCAGCTGCCAGCGTCATGCTCAGCAAATGGGACAATGCCCCGAACTGAACTCATGGCTTGAGCTCACAAGGCAGGTTCCAGCTAAGCCGTATCTTAAACATTTTCATTTTGAGACATGGGTGGTGGGAAATGTACACTCGGGGAGGTGTGAGTGTTGAAGCGTTGTGTGCCTGAAACCTGACATGAACAGCCTGTAACTATCTAGCTCACGGTGATTCAATACTAAGCTAATAGTAAATGTTTTCATTGTTACTGATTTCATAGAACGGGGGCAATGGCCACTCTTGGCCAGCTGACGAGTCTAGCAGTTCTGGGGACCATCAGGGATCACTCCCTCTTGGTAGGTGGAACAGGTGTAGCCAGGAGTTAAACCAGAGCCTTGCAGGTGGCACACCTGTGTTCTGCCGCTCTAAACCATCACCCAAGTCTAACTGGAAGATGCCCAACAAACCCACATGGATGGATGTTCTAGAAAATCACCCGCTTGAGATCTTGGACAGTGCCAGGGTCCTCCCAGTCAGGGGTAAACTGAGGCAAGTCCCTGGTTGAAGGCAAAGAAGAAAGTGGCCTTCCAGATGCCAGGCTCAGAGTATGGCTGGCACGATGGGGGCAGGCGGTGGGGGCTTTCCCTGCTCCCTCTGGGTGCCCCGCAGACCTGCCTTACAGACCTTTCATGACAGGATGTTGCTGGCACCACCGAGTCCGAGAAGGGCGATGGTGATTTATCCTGTGGATTTCCTGGTTTCCGCGGCACTCTGGTGAGTGAGGAGATGTCATGGATCCTAGCAATTCCGCACGAAAGTTTCAGGAACCACAGGTTATTCCAACAGGAAAATGTCCTTTGTGCTACTTTTTAGAACCTTCCTCTGCATTTGATAAATGTCACATACACAAAAGCAAGGGGCGGGGGGTGTTTCACGCTGACGAACTCCACGCTGGAGAAGTGGGTTATGTGCTTGCAGATTGCACTGTTCTAAAAGCTTGGAAATAAGGAAGAGAAAAAGGCTCAGGAAATGCCCCAGGAAGGAGTTTGTCCTGACCCAAGCAGCATCTCTGCCCTGGGGCTCCCCCATTCTGATGTGGAAATTCAGTCAGATATTCCTCTGTAGTGCTGGGCCACTGGGAACTTTTTTTCTTTTTCAATTTGTGGGTCACACCCCGTGAGAGGGGTTACTCCCCAACTTTGCACTCAGGAATCACTCTTGGCAGGCTCAAGGGGCCATATGCATATGGGATACCAGGGAGCAAACCCAGGTCAGCCATGTACAAGGCGAACTCCCTACCTGCTACACTACAGCCCAATGCAACTGGGAATTTTAGGGGATACTTTCCTATTGTCCGCGTGAGTGAATTGAGAAGCTGAAGGGAAGAGAGGTGGACTTCCTTTGGTCCCACACAGTGGCAGTGACCCTGGGGCCACTGGAACTCATCTTTGTCGTCTCTGAACCAGAACTTCATGTCACTGTACTCATTTTGGCTTGGGGCCACCACTTGGCAGTGCTTAGGCTTCCTCTTGGATCTGGACTCAGGGATCACTCCTGGCAGTGCCCAAAGAGAGCCTCTGGGGTGCTGGGGATCGAACTCAGGTAAACTGTCGGGAACGCCGCTGGGGTCCCCGACAATGTCAGAGCAGAAGTTCTCTTCTCCCTCCGGGGACGCGGAGAACAGATGAAAACTCACGAGTCCAGTGCAGTTCCAAAAATGGCTTTTAATAGTACAAAAGCTCTTCCATAGCACTCCAATATAATGAACAAACTTTAGCTCTGGTCTGAACTTAGACCATACAAAAGAGCCTAAGTCTCCCACCAAAAGAGAGAGAGGATCTCACCCGAGCTGAGTCCTACCCAGAAGAAGCAAAAGGCCAAAGAGCAAAAGGCCAAAAGCCAAAAGCCAAAAGCAGGAGCCTGAAAAAGCTGAAGGCTGAGGAACCAAAAGGCAAAAGGTGAAGGGGCCTCAAGTCAGCCCTTTATATACACCCAAGTAATCTGATCGGGAGGTTGTCATGTCAACAAAGAACCCTAAACAGAGTGTAGTGCCACACCCTATTGCAGGTATAAACAAAGGTTATGCCAAGGACTAAGGAGATTATCTCTTATGTAAAACACTAGAGAGAGAGAGGGCTGATATAAAGTAATACATCTTAACTTCATGAGCTTCATGTAATCTAGATGGTACCCACAAGGTCCTTCTTATTATTATCTGCACCAGGGTGATTCTGAGTATCTTGTTCTCGTGTACTGAAAGGGACACACCTCGCCTGCTTAGAGCAAACTAGTATGATCCTTCCTATAGTCTTCCTATAGTCTCAGCGTAGCCAGGGTGGTAGTCTCCTGGTAAGTTCTTTTTTTTCCCCAAAAATTTTATTACACCATTTTAGACATGCAAATGCAAGATGCTCATGCAGAGTTCTGGTTCCACAGCGTACCAACACCCATCCCTCCACCAAAACCCATCTCCCATCACCAATGTCCCAACCTCCCTCCCCCCTCCCACACCTCAACTACTTAGCGGGTTCTGTATGTCTTCTCTCTCCTCTCCATCTCTCCTTCCCGCCAAACTTTCCTGCACATCGTGGAATGCAGTGTACCAAAGGACATTACTGTTTCCACTATTTTGAAGGACCACTGCGCCGCAAGCGGCCACGCCGAATTGGGCTCAAATTGGTTTTGTTCTGTTAATCTGGTCGTGAGGTAGGATCCCAGCATCCGGACGGCAAAGGTGGTGGCTAGTGTGATGAGCGAAGTCTCATCCGGCTGCTTCCGGGACCCCGGAGGTGACGGGCCCACTCCCAAAACCCATCTGTCCTCCCGAGAGCCCCATGGTCAGCTTAGCCGGGGAAAGCGGGGTTCCAGCTTCCCCAGGCGCGTGCCCGAGGCCCGCCTGCTGCTGTGGCTGATAGCCCCGGGCAGCTCCTGGGCGGGCCACCAGGCTCGACAAAATGGAGGGGGAATGGCCGAACCCCTGCTCCATCTGACGAATTCCCAGCAAGTCCGGCTTCTGGGAGCCGCCTACCTGGGCTCGAATTGGTTGTGTTCTGTTAATCTGGTCGTGAGGTAGGATCCCAGAGTCCGGACGGCAAAGGTGGTGGCTAGTGTGGTGAGCGAGTCCCATCCGGCTGCTTCCGGGACCCCCGGAGGTGATGGGCCCACTCCCAAAACCCATCTGTCCTCCCGAGAGCCCCATGGCCAGCTTAGCCGGGGAAAGTGGGGTTCCAGTTTCCCCAGGCGCGTTCGAGGCCCATCTGCTGCTGTGGCTGATCGTCTGGGGCAGCTCCTGGGCGGGGCCCTCCTGGTAAGTTCTAACTGTCCCAGGTTGGGTGCAGTGGGTATAAAGAGGATCTGTGCCCAATCTAGAAAACATAGAAGTCTTAGTATATGTATAAGTCAGAAGTTATTCAATCAAGGTGACTTCTGTAACTGCCACACCCTCTAGCAGTGTTTACATAGAAGAGAGGTCTCATTAGAATGAACCTTGGCTTAAATAAGATTAAGCTGGGAGTGGGCAAAACAACAAAACTCCCAGAATAGCTAAACCTGTCCTCCAACAGTAAACCACATGCAGGCAAGCACCTCATGGGCCCTGCATCTCCAGGAATGCTTCTCTCTGTGAACTGAAGGCCTGTAGTATTTGAAACTTCGCCAAGAAGCTGGGGCCCGAGCGATAGCCCAGCGGGTAGGGCGTTTGCCTTACACGGCGGGGGCCTATGCCGGCCCGGGTTCGATCCCGGCATCCCATATGGTCCCCCGAGCACCGCCAGGAGTAATTCCTGAGCACAGAGCCAGGAGTAACCCCTGAGCATCGCCGGGTGTGACCCCCAAAAAAAAAGCAAAAAAAAAAAATAAAATAAAATAAAAAGAAGCTGCTCATAACTTCAGGAAAATGGGGTCACCTTGAGCCCAGCTACCGACCTATTATTTTTTTTAATATTTTATTATACCACCAGTTATATATACAATTACAAGATGTTCATGTTTGAATTTTGGTTCTACAGTGTTCCAACATCCATCCCTCCACCCCTGCCCATCTCCCATCACCAATGTCCCCACCTCCCTCCCTCTTCCCCCCAGCCTGCCTCCATGGCAAGTTCTTTATCCTCCCTCTCCCTCTCCCTCTCCCTCTCCCTCCCCCTCTCCCTCTCTCTCTCCCTCTCTCTCTCTCCCTCTCCCTCTCTCCTCTCCCTCTCCCTCTCTCTCTCTCTCTCCCTCTCCCTCTCCCTCTCCCTCTCCTCTCTCTCTCTCTCCCTCTCCCTCCCCCTCTCCCTCTGTCTCTCTCCCCTCTCTCTCTCCCTCTCCCTCTCCCTCTCCCTCTCCCTCTCCCTCTCTCTCTCTCTCCCCTCTCCCTCTCCCTCTCCCTCTCCCTCTCTCTCTCCCTCTCCCTCTCCCTCGCTCTCTCTCTCTCTCTTCCTCTCCCCCTCTCTCTCTCTCCTTCTCGCTTCCCTTTTTACATTGTAGATTGTAATATATTTTAGAACATGATTGGTTCCACTAGTTTGATGTACCGGGTCCAGACTACAAAAATGGCAGCTATTATGGTGAGCCAGTCTCATCCGGCTGCTTCCCGAGGCCCTACAGAGGTGATGGGCCAACACCCAAAACCCATCTTGCCTCCTGAGAGCCTCATGGTCAGCTGAGCTAGGGGAGAGCCAGATGACAGCTCTCCCCCATGCTTCTGAGTCTCTCATCTTTCTCTCTATCTCTATTTCTGTCTCTGTATTTCTCTCTCTCTTCTCCTACACCTTGTGACTTATCTTATGGTTTATGATGCAATTATCTATGTGTATATTCAGTAGTGATTTCTAGTGTGACATACACATTATACTTCCTCATTCCCCATCAACCTCCCCAGTTTGTTACAACTACAATGATCATTATGGTGTACAGATGTGAAAGATCCTGGGAAGGACCCGGTCCTAGCCTACTTTGTTATCTAAGCCTCTTGTGCGGCTGCACACTGTCACAGCTGTGCGTCTGGTCTACCTCTTGTCCGGTTCATCTGGTTGTGGAGGCTGTGAGCCTGTAGCCACGCCCACTGGCATGGAGAGGGGAGAAGCCCAAATCCCTGCTTCAATTCCAGCCAGCATGGCTTTCCCCCACATGACTGCTTTACCCTAGGAGCTACGTTGGTCTCAGCCGGGGGACTAGCCAATTCCTCAAAGACTCCATGGGTTGCTCCACGTGGGCCGGGCAGCTGTGCGTCTGATCTGTCCCTTGTCCAGTTCATCTCTATTGTTACTGTTTTGGGCATATCGAATACACCACGGGTAGCAGGCTCTGGGTTCATCCCAGGGGCCCCAGACTTTCCTATGTCAGACCATCTACCATCCAGGGCCCACAGGACAGAGCCCTGAGGGGTATAGACAAGCCTATCTCCTGTCTGCCACCTGCCCATGCAGCTGGGCACCACAGCCACACCTGCAACACCTCGAGGGGCAGGTGACCCTGACCTGGTATTTTGAACAGCCAACACACACCTCTTTACTGCTTACTTTCACTATTTTTCTATGCAACCAATGCAGAATTTTTTGCATCAACTCATGCTGCCTGACAAGTCAAACTCTAGCAACTGAGCCCAGAGACATGACAACAAAGCTCATGTTAGGGTCGGGACACCGATCACCCACCAAGGAGGACTCCAAGAGACGGGCTTATGCAAAAGCAAGGGGGTTTATTAAAACGAGCACGCTCGGGCTCACAGCATGACCTCAAACAGGCTAGAGGCTGAGAAACCCGAGTAAAGTTTCAACAGGATTTTTATAACACTCTGGAACACAATTCAGTTTTTCCATGAAACGGGGTACAGAGGTGCAGTACATGACATTTCTTAGAATCTCACAATGTTCCATATCATGTCTAACCAAGAGCAGGGAGCAGGATGGTGGGGCTGATAACCGGGTTACCGCCCTGGGACCATCCGTCAGTTCCTCTCAGGCGGAACTGCAAGACACTGTTTTTCTATAGTTTAATTTTTTGTTAGCCTTATTCTTTCTGGAAGGGCCCAGTTTTTGGTTTCTTTCACTCAGTGCAGAAGAAAGACAGCATGAAATTGCAGGAGGGAATGATTCGCTGCGGATTAGGACTAGCTCTGTCTTCCCTGATTAGATTCCTGGTAACACAGGGGCCCCCCACACATCACTGGGTGCAGCCATGGAGGTCCCCAAGCGCTGCTGGGGTGACCCCAGCCTTCCCTACCACTCCCAGCATTCCCTAGGAACTCATAGCATCATATTCTCAGGCCTTACCATTGATTTCTGGGCGTGGCCTCTGAGCACCACTCAGAGGCCAAAGACAGCAACAGGCTTTAATAGATGAAAGCAAATAAACTATCAGCTAAGTCATAAGCGGCAAGATGGGAAGGAAATGGCGGGGAATGCCTGCTGAAGAGGTCCTGACTAGAAACATCAGCGAGATCAGAAAACGAAGGACAGCCCTTCCCGTGGCCGAGAATGCAACACTGTAAAATATACGGAAGAGTCTGGAAGGAAATTCGGTTGGTGGGGGAGGATGCATTTTTTGTTTCAGGAACTGTGTGAATTTCTTCTCTTTCTTTGTCCTTTCCTGGTGTGTGGAATTTGTTGACAATGAACAGGGATCAGTGTCCAAGGCGGGGCTCATTTTGCGGCCTGGAAGCTGAGAGGCTGCCTCTGGTTTAGAGGCAGGTGAGTCGGTGGGATAGTGGGGAAAACGCATGAGCAACAGGCAGGACTTCCCCACCCAGAAGGGCCGTCTTCTCTCTCGAGACCCTCAGCTCACTCTGAGGCACCATCAGTACCGCGGGAGGGGCAGGAGTGACTCCGCTTTTTATATTATCAACGCCATCTTAACCTGTGACTGAACACGCCCCTGTGCTGGACGGAGAGCTATTCGCTTTGTAATTATTGCTGAAAGCTGCACGGATTTGGGAAAACACAAGCCTGATCGTTAATCTTGGTGGAGCCCAAGGTTTTAGCACAGGAATTCTTGCACAAACCTGACATTAGTAAACAAAGACACTTTTTGAGCTCTAAGCTCAAGCTCTAAGAATCCCAATCTAAGAGGAGAGGTTTGGATTTCTCAGATCCAGGAGATCTTTCCACCAAGCCCCAGCATTGGGACCTCTGGAATAGGGAGGCCGAAGCAACAACACAGCGGCGGGTAGGGCATTTGCCTTGCACGCAGCCCACCCAGGGTTCAATCCCGGCATCCCATATGGTCCCCGAGCACTGCCAGGAGTAATTTCTGAGAGAAGAGTCAGGAGTAACCCCTGAGTGTCGCTGGGTCTGACCCAAAAAAGTAGATAGATAGATAGATAGATAGATAGATAGATAGATAGATAGATAGATAGATAGATAGATAGATAGATAGATAGATAGATAGATAGATAGATAGATAGATAGATAGATAGATAGATAGATAGATAGAGAGAGAGAGAGAGAGAGAGATATAGATAGATAGATAGATAGATAGATAGACAGACAGACAGACAGACAGACAGACAGACAGACAGACAGACAGACAGACAGACAGACAGACAGACAGACAGACAGATAGATAGATAGATAGATAGATAGATAGATAGATAGATAGATAGATAGATAGAGATAGAGAGATAGATAGAGAGATATAGATAGATAGATAGATATAGAGAGATAGATAGAGATAGATAGAGAGATATAGATAGACAGACAGACAGACAGACAGACAGACAGATAGATAGATAGATAGATAGATAAAATAAAGCCAATCAGACGAGCACCTTCAACCTCTTTAGAGCAGGGCCGGTGGCAGAGAATGAGACAAATGCACAAGGAGACCATCCCATCTTTAGGGTCACCTGGCCGGCTATGGGATTGCTCACAGGCTGGTTATTTGTACAATACAATATTGCTCCCCCATTGCTGACTCTCAATACATGAGCTGCTGTTTAAGTTAACAGAGACTTTTAGGACAGTAAAAACGCCAACATTCAGCATGAACCTTCAGGCTGGGATATTTCACACAACCCACCACCCTAAAGACTAAAGAAAAGACGGGGAACATCTGCGGTGCTGGAATAGGTCAGGGTTACAGCCAAAGTCTCATACTAGGCAAGTAGTAGGCAACCTTTGTTCTAGCTCTTTGGAGGCTTAAATAAAGCAACTCTTCCCACACAAGTAGGCAAAGTAAAACTCAGACTGACTATTTTTCACTGCGTTCTTCTGGGTAAGATGTTCACTCAAGGTCGGAGAGAGGGGCTAGAGCTAGGGTAAAGCAGGTAGGGCATTTGCAGTGCACACAGCTAACCTGGGTTTCATTCCTAGCATCCCTAAGAATAATTCCTTAGGGCAGAGCCAGGAGTAACCCCTGAGTATTGCTGAGTGTGACCTAATAAAATAAAATGGTTGGAGAGATAGTATAGCAAGTAAGGTGCTTTCCTTGCACGTGGCCCACCCAGGTTCAATCCCCAGCACCCCATATTGTCCTCCAGGAAAGATCCCTGAGCACAGAGCCAGGAGTAAAGCTCTGAGCACTATCAGCTATGACCCAAACATTAAAAAAAAAAAAAAAGAAGAAGAAGGAAAAGGTTCTTACTGAAGCAACAGCCCGTATTATCAATGTTGATCTTAACATTCCCTTAGCCTGTCTTTGTATGTGCTTATTTACATTCCATATGCCATTAACCACTCACAAGGCTTTCCGGGGTCTGCCCCATTCAGGCAGCTGAGCCGTGCCTGGAATACCCAGATGTGTAGGGGAAAGGCAGATGACCATAGCAGGGCCCAGACATACATCAGCTTTTCCTGGCTCTAGGTTTGGAATTCCCGCTAAGATTCTGAAGCGCCTTCCACCAAGACACACACCCAAGCACTGGGTCGTCTGTGGACTGAAAGTCGCTGTTGAAACACTTGACAGGAACGCAGTACAGAGACAAACATCAGAGAGGTGGGTCTCTTTCCTCAGACCTGAAGGACACACAGACAGCAAGGCAGTTGCCTAAAGCTGTAATTATTTAGCATTTCAAAAGAGAAAGCTAAAAGCACCCTTCCCTGTTCTCTCTCTCTCTCTCTCTCTCTCTCTCTCTCTCTCTCCCCTCTTCTCCTCCTCTCTCTCCTGTCTCTGTCTCTCTCTGCCTCTGTTTCTCTCTGTCTCTCTGTCTCTGTCTCTGTCTCTCTCTGTCTCTGCTCTCTCTCTGTCTCTCTGTCTCTGTCTCTGTCTCTGTCTCTGTCTCTGTCTCTCTCTCTCTCTCTCTCTCTCTCTCTCTCTCTCTCTCCTCAACCTCCTCTCCCGGGGTTGCAGAGAGCAGTGGGTCTGGTGTGGGTGTGTCTCCTATATCCTATATCATGGTAAGTTCCTATACCATGATAAATTTTCCTTTGCCCACCACTTGTTTCTCTCTCCTCTCTCTCTCTCTCTCTCTCTCTCTCTCTCTCTCTCTCTCTCTCTCTCTCTCTCTCTCTCTCTCTCTCTCTCCCCCCTCCCTCCCCCTCTCCCCCCCCTTGGCTTTCCTCTCTGCCCCGTGTGGTAAACTCATCAGGCAGGAGTTCCCCACCCCGGCTTCCATCCTCCACCCCTCACACACCACGGGTCACTGACTCACAACTCTTCAGCAACTGTCCCAGTTACTCAAACACTCCGAAATATTTACACATCAGAGAGAGAAGCACATTTGAGCAACACTATTACTTGAGTATACTTTTTAGCTCAGGGGAGCTAAAAGTAAAATACCTCAAATACAAAGCAAATACCTCAAGTCTCTATCAAAACACCCAACACAGATCATTTTTTATCATTTTTTAAAAACCAAAACCAAATCAGGCCCCACTCCCGCCAGTCACCTCACAAGCAAGCCAAAAATGGCAGCTCTTGGGGCCGGAGCGATAGCCCTGCGGTAGGGCGTTTGCCTTGCACGCGGCCGGCCCATACTGGCCCAGGTTCGATCCCCGGCATCCCATATGGTCCCCCAAGCACCGCCAGGAGTAATTCCTGAGTGCAGAGCCAGGAGAAACCCCTGAGAATTGCCGGGTGTGACCCAAAAAAGCAAAAAATAAATAAATAAATGGCAGCTATCCCGCCACTTTGTTTGAACTGAGTCGGAAGTGGATGGTTCAAATCAGTTACCAATTACTTATTTTCTCTTTGAAATGGAAACGCAAACTGCTCTGGCAACATTTGGGTGGCCTGAGAACTAGGACAGCCACACATTGGGGGCCCAACTTTCTTCACATAACATCCAAACACAATTCATATTTGGCTCGTGCAGGGGCATGGTTTTTAACACAATAAGCACCAAGCAGGAGAATGTTGAGGAGAGCTTCCATGGTCTTCTCAATCTGCCCCACTGTTGGCCAACTTCTGTCCCCACTCCCTCATGCCATCCTGTTCCTCAGCCTTTACTAAGCCAGGAACCTCCCTACTGCTCCTTCATGGCTATGTCCACACCAAAACTCTCTTCCTGGTTCTCTCAAATTGTTCCTCTCTGTTCATCAAAGATGAGAGCGATCACCTCCTCCTGGAGGCCTTCAGTGATTGGAACGTGGACATTCTTCTCACCTTAACTGAAGGACACTGAAGGACAGGAGTCTCGTTGAGTGGAGAGAGGGCAGGGGCTAGACTTTGCTCATCATTTCTGTTCAGCTTTGGTTTGGCGTCACACCCTGTAGTGCTCGGCTGAGAGACACTTCCAGCTCACTGTGCAGGCCTACTTCCGGTAGTGTTTAGAGAAAAAAAATTGTTCCGGGGATTGAAACTGGGCCTCCCACATGCACAGCATGTTCTCTGCTTTGAGTCACCTGGAAGGCTAAGTCGAGTCATGCCCCCAGGCCCAGTATCTGTAAATCGTGGCTACCGCAAGGCCATTTAGCTGACCTTGAATTCTTTCTAACCACCTTCCTCGGTTGTCATTGTAAAATAAACTCGATCATGTTCCTCTCCTATGTAAAATTTCTGATCGTAAATTCTAGAGTGATGGAGGAACGAAAGCTCAGCCTCCAGAAGCAGGACACAATTCTGTTCCCAACTTGGCACATTTTCAGAAATTACGTAGATACATTTTGACTATTTTCTTTTAGATTATTGTACACACACGTTTTTTTGAAAGGAAAGGGATGGGCCATACCCAGCGGTCTGTGCTCAGGGCTTACTCCTGGCTCTACACTCCTTTTCCAATTCCAGGGACTGAACCCAGATTGGCTGCATATAAGACAAACATCTTACAGAGCTGGAGAGATGGTACAGGAGGCGGGTGTTGACCTGGCACACACATTCAATCCGAATTCAATCCCTGGCAGTGTGGAGGGGTCCCTGAGCACCCCTGGAGTGATCTCTGAGCCCAGAGACAGAGGTAACCCCTGAGCACCGCTGGGTATGGCCCATCCCTCTCCTTTCAAAAAAAAAGCGTGTGTGCAATAAGCTTTACAAATCACAGACACCTGACAGAGAATGCTGAGAGAGTGCATGGGAGGTCAGTCCTGGGCACTGGTGGTCTACTTACCCCTGGGGATAGCCCTGGTGGCCCTCGAGTACTGCCACACTGGCCTTGCTGGCCCCGTGCTCTGGCCTGCCGTATGCAGCATGGCCAGGTGAGCACTGGTGACTTTAGAGCTATCACGAGGCCGAGCAGAGCCGGGAGGGGTTTCCAGGCCACAGCAGCTCTGGGGAGGGACCCTTCCATCACCCACACTCTAAACTGAATGCACTCGAAATCATCAGAAAGAAAGGCTACAGTTCTGTGTTCTTGTTTGGAGCCAAAGACACGATCTAAATAGCTCCTTAGAAGTGAAAAGAGGTCATTTTTGAGATTTCTAATTTAATGGGTTAAATACAGGATTAAATACAGGTGGACAGAGAGGGGAAACTTCAGGAAAATCGAGGCGGGGAGAGAGGGAAAGAGAGAGAGAGAAAGAAAGACAGGAGAGAGAGAAGAGAGGAGAGAGACGGGAAAGTCAGGAGACCCGAGAGAGGGCACCAACATGTGGCCTCGCCCTCTCCCAGTGTTAATTCCACTGGACTTAGCCCGTGCAGGATTCCATAGACCTGCACCTTCCCAGGCCAGCCTGGCTCCACAGTCAGCACCAAGCCAGTTTTTGCCCCGCCCGTCCCCTAGGTCCCCAACTTGCTAATAGTGATAAGGGGATGGGGGGTAAGAACCTCCCTAAGGATGGTGCAGACACTGGAAGAACCGCCAGAGAACTGACAGAGAATGGACAGAGAACTGACTAACGAGAACTGACAGAACTGACAGAGAACTGACAGAGAACTGACAGAACTGACAGAGAACTGACTTTCAGAGAGCTGACTGACAGAGAACTGACAGAACTGACAGAGAACTGACTGACAGAACTGATAGAGAACTGACTGACAGACAGAACTGACAGAGAAATGACTGACAGAGAACTGATTGACAGAACTGACAGGGAACTGACTGACAGAGAACTGACTGACAGAACTGACTGACTGACAGAGAACTGACAGAAAACTGACTGACAGAGAACTGACTGACAGAACTGACGGACAGAACTGACTGACTGACAGAGAACTGACTGACAGAGAACTGACAGAAAACTGACAGAGTACTGAGCAAGTTTGCGCCAAGAGACCTGACAACGTCCAAGGAAGGTAAAAACCCCTTTCAGACACTGACAGGCAAACTGCTCAGAGACACACTATGTTTCTGCTGCGTTTGTCAGTGTCCAGCCGGGGCAAGCAGTGGACACTTGACGAATGTCCTGTCAACATTTAAGGACTGAGTGAGACCAAGCTTACTGAGCTCCCTCCAGGAGCTCGAGGCAGTTTGCTTCCTCCCTCAGGCTGAGCCTCAGCACCCAACCCAGGAAGGAGGCAGAATGTTATGGTGTGTGATCGTGTGTGCTTCCTGCAAGGCTGAAGAACAGAGTGTGACCGTAAATCAGGAAAGGTATTTGTCTTGCACACAGCCAACTCAAGTTCAATCCCCAGCACACAACCCTGCCAGGAATCTCTGAACACAGAGCCAGGAGTAGTAAGCCCTGAGCAAGGCCAGGTGTGGCCCCAAAAAACAACCAAAATAAGCATTTGGGGAGATAGTCCAGCAGGTAAGGCACCTGCCCTGCACCAGTCTGACTTGGTTTCGATCTTTGGGATCCCACGTGGACCCTTGAGATCCAAGACTAAGTCCTGAAAATGTCAGGTGTGGTCCCGAAACAAAACCAAAGAAAAGCATTATTGGATTAATTAGCACCCAGGCAGTACAAATGCAGTGTAAGATGAAGCCCCCACGAGCAGAGGAGAAATAACGGGGCCAACCTCCAAAAGCGGAAGTTAGAGTCAGGGAATATCATCGAGGTGCTGGGACTCCCCCGTGTATCTGCTCTTGTTTAAAGGTAAAGAAATCAAAGACAATTCCAGAGATTTTGTTCTTGGAGCAGTCAGTGGGTAGCGATGTATCGACCGAATGTACCTGGTCAACAACTACTTGTCTCTAAAGTGTTCCTGGCTATCTAGTGCAATATGATAAATCATCTTACTATTTAGTAGGCCTAATGCAGTCAACACTTATTGATGAGATGCCAAGGCTCAATCTGGGTCAGCCATGTGCAAGGCCGTGTGCACCTTCAGCCGTGTGCAAGGTCGGTGCACCTTCAGCCGTGTGCAAGGCCGTGTGCACCTTCAGCCGTGTGCAAGGCCATGTGTACCTTCAGCCGTGTGCACGCTCTCCACTGCTGTCATTCTGGCTCTCCCTGATGCTTCTGCCTAAAGCTCTCTTGCGGCTGCAGTGAAGCTGTCTGCAGAACAGCGTCACGTCAAGGCTCCACCCCGGCTAGAGAAGTCACGCACAGACTCTCTCACGAGCGTTGGCCAACCCAGAAGAACCTGCTGAAGGTGTGAGTGTGACTGTGCTGCGGAACTCAGTGTCCAGCCAAGTGGGAACCCTCTGGGGGCTGCGTGGAGTGCTCCGACAGCATCGCATCCGGAAACCACCATCTTTCTACGGCCCGTCCCGGTGACATCCATCCAGCTAAAGGTAATTCAGTCAGCTCAGAGGCTTGAAGGCTTGTGGCAGAGAGGAGTGAATTTTCCAGGGAAAGAAGCCAACTAGCAGGAAGGAGCCGGGGGCTGGCCTGCCGACCGCAGAAGGACAGAGTCCGTGAATATGTGACCAGTGAGTGAAAGGGACAGGAACAGAGAAAGAGAAGTGAAAATGGGAGGAAACTCTTTGAGCTGGTGACACACGGAGCCGGTCATCGCCTCCCTGCTCTGTGTGCAGTTCCAGCAAGACTACATGCACTCATCCCTTTCCCTTTGAGCGCATAGCCAGACTGTCCCCAGGCCAGAAGGCTCTACACGTAAGTGCCTGCACCACAGGGCTGTGCCCAGCAAGGCCTTCCAGCCTCCCAGTGGACCCCCGCGAAGACTGAGCATGGAATGTGAATTGCTCACATGCTCATGTCATCACAGCACTGACCTGCGGTGGCTATTTGCTCCAGTAGATAAGAAGATATCACAAGTCATTAAGACAGTTTGGGGACACCAATGTATGGAATAGAGAAGCCAGGAGCACAGCCTTGGGGGGTAGGGGGATGGCGTAGAGGACAGAGAGGACCATGGCTAGGTCCTAGGAGGCAAAAAATTTTAGGAGAATAAACAAAGGGTGACCTCAGAATAAGTAAAAATTGCTTAAACAAAGAACAAAATTATATACTATGAGCAGAAAAAAACTGGATAAATGAGTTCACTTTAAATAAAAAGTTCTATTATCCAAAGATGTAATAGCATGAGAGTCAAGCCAATCTTGGAAAACCATTTGTCACCTGTCACATATAATTGACAAAGAAATGGATTAAAAGACTTCCTCTGAACCCATAAGAAAAAGACAAGCACCAGCAGAGAAAAGGACCAGGAGAACAGGAAACACAGACGAGATCTCCTGAATAACCCATGAAGCAAGCAACAAAAACTCATACAATTCTTTTAGCAGGGAGAAAAGACAGACTTCCTGGCAAAATGGAGAGTGCGCATATTTTGTTACCCAATAGTTAGTTCCCTGCCGGAGTCTATACCGCAGATCCTCAAACAACGGGATTTCGCTCAATGCTGCTTTTGTTCAGAATGTTAAAAGGAGAAACGAACTTGAGTCCCAGCTGGAGGCTGGTGAGCACAAGCTGCACATTCTCTCAAGTCTGCATGGCATCCGCCCACACCCCAAAGATGAGTAGACATGCGCTGTGCTGGCAGGCCTCCATCGTGGAGAGAGGGAGAATGTGGGGCTGCACTCGCTATGGAAGGATGGCGGAGTACCCACCTGGTGTTCTCAGCTATGGGGGACAGGCCCCAGCCATCCCCACCCAGAGCTGGAATAAACACACTGAGGATGAATGAATGAATGAATGAATGAATGAATGAATGAATGAATACAAATGAATATAAAAGAATGAATATAAAGACTGTTAGAAGCATTTTTGGGCGCTACAGTTAGAAATTCGGTGGTATTTTGTGCCCAGAAATATATCACAGGAGCTGGATCCTGGTTCTGTTAGTTCACAGTCAACGATGTTTTCTTTGACCTGGTTTCACTAAAAGTCTTTACTTTCTTAGAACAATTGGCAGTTAAGTCAGGATAGGACATAAAACAAAAGTGCAGATAAGCCCTTTCAGTTCAAACACTCACCAATGAGAAAGTTATTTAAAGTATTGTGGGACATTCACTGTGGCCACAAATCACAGTGCAAATAAATGAAGTATGGCCACGGATCCATCTCAAAAACATGACAGAAGTCTGGGAGTGGGGCCCAGAGGCACAGCGTATTTCACATGTGTTCCTGACCCTGCAATGCAAAGAGAAAATCTCATACTGAGACATCGGGGGCACGGGGGGTGCAGAGCACTAGAACAGGATTTAGGTGCTAGCCTTGTGCACAGCTGGGCCCAGTTCAATGCCCGACATGGCATGTGGTCCCCTGAGCTCAGGAGGCACCCCGAGCAAGAGCTGAGAGTAAGTTCTGAGCACCATGAGCTGTGATCCCAAAACAATACAAAAAAGCAGGAGCTGATCAATACATTGAACAGCTGCCTAGAAACCTCCACTAAGGAGAATAACTAAAGGGCAAAAGCCAAAAACTTTTGACGCTCGTGCAGGAAATGCCTCTACTGGGTGGTTATTAAGGAACAGGAAGGAGAGTTTCTGGGCTGGAGTAGCTGAGCCTCCACCCCCGCCGAGTAATGAAACAGACTGGATGAGGGTGGCTGCCCCACTCATGGGTGACGTTCGTGCCACTGGGTCAGAGAATCCTACAACAGTCACCGTGGCAAGAGCCCGCTGTGTCTACTTCACAGCTCGAGAGAAACGGGAGGATTTCTAGGAAGGGGGTGTGTGGGGCAGAGAGATGAAAACGTCGTGCAGGGGTGGGTAGGGAGTTGGCTCCAGGCCCAGCGTCCCTCGCCCCCACCTCTGTGTGGTCCCTATTTAAGAAGAAAAGGGAAATCTGGAAGGGTGCAATGCCCAGTGCCTGTTGCTTGTCACCTTTCATTCCAATAGTTTACAAAGTACATCTTTTTTTTCTGTTTTGGGTTTTTTTTTTTTTTTTGGTGTGGGGTCACACCCAGCGATGCTCAGGGGTTACTCCTGACTCTGCACTCAGGAATTACTCCTGGCGTTGCTCCGGGGACCCTAAGGATGCCGGGGATTGAACCTAGGTCAGCCACATGAAAAGCAAACATCCTCCCAGCTGTACATATTTATCATCATTGTTTGTTTGGGTTTGGTTTGTTTTTTTCTTTTTTTTTTTGTTTTTACTTTTGGGTCACACCTGACAATGTCCAGGGGTTACTCCTGACTCTGCACTCAGGAATTACTTCTGGCAGTACTTTGGGGACCATATGGAAGGCCAGGAATCAAACCCAGGTTGGTTGCGTGTAAGGCAAATGCCCTCCCCGCTGTACTATCCGGCCTTTGTAACTGAAACAGTGAAGATGTTTTCACTGACTCTGGTTCTGTCCCCAGGACTGCATATGATCCTCTGAACCCTGCCAGGAGTGATCCCTGAGCACAGAGCCAGGAGTGATCCCTGAGCACAGAGCCAGGAGTGATCCCTGAGCACAGAGCCAGGAGTGATCCCTGAGCACAGAGCCAGGAGTCAGCCCTGAGCACAGAGCCAGGAGTCATCCCTGAGCACTTAGCCAGGAGTCATCCCTGAGCACTTAGCCAGGAGTCATCCCTGAGCACAGAGCCAGGAGTCATCCCTGAGCACAGAGCCAGGAGTCATCCCTGAGCACAGAGCCAGGAGTCATCCCTGAGCACTTAGCCAGGAGTCATCCCTGAGCACAGAGCCGGGAGTCAGCCCTGAGCACAGAGCCAGGAGTCGGCCCTGAGCACAGAGCCAGAAGTCAGCCCTGAGCACAGAGCCAGGAGTCAGCCCCTGAGCACAGAGCCAGGAGTCAGCCCTGAGCACAGAGCAGGAGGCAACCCTGAGGACGGCCAGCATGGCCCCAAACAAACAAACAAGAGAACTGCATTATCCTTTTAGCATCTGGCATAATCGCGTTCTGTTCACATGGTCTGTCTGCTTTGCTAGGGCTGAGACCGGAACCACACAAACTGGCTGGCTCGGTCGCTGAACCCCGTCCCTGCCTTCCTACTGGTAAGTCCTTTCTGGTCACCTTGTGTTTTCGCTCTGAGATCTAAGGACCATGGCGGCTGCTTACAGATAAAACCCCTCATATTTCAGAGGAGGAGAAAGGACTCTTCTGCCAGAGGGTTGGATCACTTCCCGGGGCATTGAAATGTTTGGAATTCTGCATCTCAGGGCTGGAGTGATAGAGCAGAGGGCACAGCATTTGCCTCGCACGCAGATGACCCTGGTTCAATCCCCAGCATCCTATATGGGTCCCCAAACATTGCCAGCAATAATTCCTGACTGCAAAGCCAGAAGTAACCCCTGAGTATTGCCAGGTATGACCCAAAAATCAAAAGAATAAAAAATTTTTAAATAAAATAGAGCCAGGAGGCAGACACATTTTTCATTTAAACTAAGCCCAAGACGTGTTTGTTTGCTGTTTGATTTTGGGGCCACTCAGGGCTTAGTCCTGGCTGTGCACTCAGGGATCACTCTGGCAGAGCTCAGGGCACCATGTGGGGTGCCAGGATCCAACCCAGGCCTGTGCAGGGCAAGTGCCAGCCTACTTGTACTCCCTCTCCAGCTGCTGTCGGCTTATTTTTTATTTTTATAATTTGGGGGCTTGAGGGAGCCACACCGAGAGTTGTACTCGGAGCTTACTCCTGGCTCTGAGGGTCAGCAGATTAACCCAGGCCTGTCACATGGGGGCAAAGTGCCTTTACCCCAGTGCTATCTCTTAGGCTCCAAGGGCTCCAGACCTTTGGAAGATGGCAAAAACGATGGTTTGAAGAACACACCCAGATGGGGCAAGCAGAGATCAGCGCCCTCAGCTCAAGGACAGTTCTGTTCATTCTTCCTGGAAAACCAGGAACTGCTGAATAGCACCAGGAACTCTCCTAAACGTCTTACCTCAGCTTCCTCTTTCTGCCCGTCGTAACCCTTGACCCTAATCCCTGTCTTCCTTTAAGACTTTTACCAAACCATTCATCCCAAATGGGTCCCACATGGGCAGCTTTGTAACACCTGCTGAACGTTCAGGTCAACAGAATCAAGCCGTCAGGTGTCTGGCATTGAAGGCCAGGAGGAAGGAGACACAGAATCGGGTGGGTGGGCGAGGGGACCGGGCAGTGCATCTTAGCCTCGGACTCAGCCTCTGTGCCTTCAAACCAAGCCTAACCCTCTGAGGAAAAGCACCTCTTTTCCTCAAACAGGCCAGTAACTTTCATCTACTTATTACTGATTCTTGCCTTCTCAGAGCCACTTTAGCTAAGACATCTTTAGATATTTAATATCTTTAGATATTTTAGTTCTTATCAATGTTGCCTTGGTGTTTACGAACCCAACGGCTGGACAGAGCAACAGCACAGCAGATAGGGTGTTTGCTTTGCACATGGCCGACCTGGGTTCAGTCCCCGGCATCCCATAGCATCCCATGAGCTCTGCTGGGAGTGATCCCTGAGAGCAGAGTCAGGACTAAGTCTTGAGTAGCACTGGGCTCCAAAACAAAGCAAGACGAACAGGGATCCAATGGCTGTATTTGCGCTCTGAGCCCCGAATTCCCTACGAAGAGTGAGATGGGGGAGGCTCTAGCCACTGCACTGAAACAGCCGTGAGGGTCAGTCCGTGAAAGCCTTCCCAGCACTTCCGCACGCGACAGCTCCCAGAATATTCCCTGAGAATAATTTCCACTCCCTCCAGTGGCCTCCCAGAGTTATAACCTACCCCCTCTTCATGTTTCTAACCATCTCCCCCGTGATAATTTCTGCCCTTGACTAGCTGCCTTTAACCAAAAGTCCTGGGGGCATTTAAAAGGACAAAGGCTGTTGGTGCAGAGAATTGCAGGGGGTGAGGTGTTCCTCTGAGGAACCCAAAGCCTGTCTGTAATGAGGGGGAAGGTCAGAATTTCATGGAAAAGTCGTGGGGTTTCCGCCACTGTATTGGTACCTTCAAACAGGCTCTCCCAGACCTTTCTGGCTCGCTCTCTGCTGGTCCACTCTGGATAAAACAGTTCCTCACAGGGCAAATAAGGCCTGATTTGCTCTGTTCTTAAAATGGTTCCCCTCAAGTCAACTTCTGCACAACCTCTACACCAATGGCCTTGTTTCCACTGGACATTCCCTTTACCCCCAAGAAACAGGAATTTCAACTGACTCTTAACACACATTTCAAATTCCACCTTCTTTTGAAGTTATCCAAGAATTCCCATTGTAAGTGCCCACTACCTATTGCCAAGGCAGGTGTCCTAGATAGCTGGACTGTCCAGGATCTAGGATCTCCACAGGGCAAAGCACTAGGCCCCTCAGGCCTCATAGGAATGTCTTGTTTCTTTGTTTGTTTTCAATAAGAGACTGCAAGGATTGGGAGACGGCTCGTAGGCCTGGAGTCCTTGTACAGGAGGCCCAGGTCCAGCCCTGGGCGTGAGAACTCCCGTGAGAACCTGGCGTGAGTGTCGCCCTGGCAGCCGCCAGCACTGCCTGGCGAGACGCACCTTGCGGACCTGCTCCGTGCTGATGCTGATGCTTTTGGCATCCAAAGTTACTGCACCTCCACACATCAAAGCATGCAAGACTGAATAGCGCTGCCCCGAGGCTGCTCCGTGGCCCCTTCCCTGCCCATGGCCCCACTCCTTGGGGGACACGCCTCCATTCTGTGGTCAGAGTCCACTGTCTCTTCTCTTGCTTTGCTGCTTTAGATGCCACACAGGAGTGAGATCACCCAGCACGGGTCCTCCGTGACTGGCTTCACTTAACGCCCTCTAGTTCCACCCAAGTGGTAGCAAAAGACGAGGCTCCATCTTTCCTAAGAACTGAGCACTGGGGCGGGAGCGATAGCCCAGCGGGTAGGGCGTTTGCCTTGCATGCGGCCGCCCATGCCGGCCTGGGTTTGATCCCGGCATCCCATATGGTCCCCCGAGCACTGCCAGGAGTAATTCCTGAGTGCAGAGTCAGGAGAAACCCCTGAGCATTGCGGGTGTGACCCAAAAAAGCAAAAAAAAAAAAAAAAAAAGAAAAAGAAAAGAAAAAGTAAAAAGAACTGAGCACACAGGCCACAATTTCTATAAAGAAATTTCTATGTGGGGCCGAAGTGATAGTCCAGCGGGTAGGGCGTTTGCTTTGCACGCGGCTGGCCTGTGCCGCCCGGGTTCAATCCCCGGCATCCCATATGGTACCCCAAGCTCTGCCAGGAGTAATTCCTGAGTGCAGAGCCAGGAGTAACCCCTGAGCATTGCTGAGTGTGACCCAAAAAAGCAAGAAAGCAAGAAAACAAGAAAGCAAGAAAAGCAAGAAAGCAAGAAAGCAAGAAAAGCAAGAAAAGCAAGAAAGCAATTTCTATGCACTTGGCTATTGTTTCAATTATCGTACTCAGAGCAACTAGGAACATAAGAATGTGTGTATCCAATGTGTAAAAAGAAGAGGGAGAGAGATACAGAGTCAGAGAGAGAGAGACAGAGAGAGAAAGAGAGGAAAAGGGGGTACCTGCTATTGAGGCAGCCTGGGGGTGGGCTGGAAGGGGTGTGAGTACATTGGTGGTGGGAATAGGGCACTGGTGGAGGGATGGGTGCTGGAATACTGTATTACCAAGAACCAATTATGAGCACCTTTGTAATTGTATGTCTCATGGTGGTATAATAAAAAAAAAGTGTATATCTTTCTGAGTTAATGTTTGTACATGCCAAGGAGAGAAATTACTGGTCATATGGTAGTTTGTTTTCAATTTTCAATTTGTTCGAAGTCTTCACACAGTTTTCCACAAAGGCTCAGCCAGACAATAATCCCGCTCAGAATGGGGGGGCCTTTCTATTGCATCCCACCGGCACTGCCAGCCACACCCATGCTTTGATCGCTTTTTAAATTTTTCCTTTAATCTCAACTTAATTTGACATATGCACTTTATTAATCCTCCCCTCTTTTCATAAACTAGTTCATTACCACAGGCACAAATCTTTTTGAGGTCACATTAATGATTAAAATCATGAATATTTTTGTATATTCTGGAAAATAATTACTTTTACATTTTACCAATGCCAACACTTTAAAACACTGTAAATTCTCCTACCCTTACTGAATTCTGTATTACTCTGGATGTGCATTTTCATTCTATAAATATTTAAATTTTTAGGAGACGTTTTCAATATCGCTTCAAAAATTAACATTCATTTATATTTTTGATTTCTTTATGCTTCCTGCATTTCTATTTTCAATCTAATAATTATCTTTAAACATAAGGACCCTCTTGTTTCTTTTTTCTTTCCTCCTTTCTTGTTTTTGGGTCATACCCAGCCGTGCTCAAGGGTTACTCCTCACAATGCTTGGGGACCATACGGGATGCTGGGGATCTAACCTGGCTTGGTCACATACAAGGCAAGCACCCTACCCACTGTACCATCTCTCTGGCCCCTCTTTTCACTCTCTTTTTCTCTCTCTTTCTTCCTTCCTTTTCCCTTTTCTTTCTTGTTTCTGGGCTACACCTTGCTGTGCTCAGTGCTCACTCCTGGTTCTCAGGGATCATTCGGGTGGGGCCCCAGGATTGAGCCCTGGTTTGGCTGCACGCAAGGTCAGAGCCGGGCACCCTGCACCATCTCTCCAGCTCCTCTGTAGTGTTTTAACTCAAGGTCGCCAACAAACAGCTTAATGTTTGGGCTTAAGCTTTTAATTCTTTTTTCCTTTCAAATTCAGATATTTGTTTCTGATTCTACTTCATTACACAGGTATTTTTTTTCTTAAATATTTAAAAAAAATGTAGCAATGTTTTAAATTTTAGCATTGTCATTACTGTTAGTAGTATTGCTTTATTATATTACTGTTGGATGACAGGCTTAGCTAGCTTGGGAGCTTTGCTCACAGCTTAATCTATTTATTTATTTTTTTTTTGGTTTTTGGGTCACACCCGGCGATGCTCAGGGGTTAATCCTGGCTCTGCACTCAGGAATTACTCCTGGCGGTGCTCGGGGACCATATGGGATGCCGGGATCGAACCCAGGCCGGCATAGGCCGGCTGCGTGCAAGGCAAATGCCCTACCCGCTGGGCTATCGCTCCGGCCCCTCACAGCTTAATCTATTTACACGCTCTTAAGCCAAGGTTCATTCTAATGAGATCTCTCTTCTATGTAAACACTGATAGAGGGTGTGGCAATTACAGAAGTCACCTTGACTCTGAATAACTTTTGACCTATTACACATCTACTAAGACTTCTATGTTATCTAAATTGAGCACAGCTCCTCTTTATATCCACTGCACCCAGCGTGGGACAGTTAGAATTCACCAGGAGACTGCCACCCTGGTTACATAGAGACTATCATTTAAGATTATAGGAAGGATCATACTAGTTTGCCCTCAAGCAGGCAAGCATGACCCTTTCAGTATACAGAGATACTCAGAATCACCCTGGTGCAGATAATAAATAAGAAGGACCTTGTGGGTCCCATCTAGATTACATGAAGCCCATGAAATTAAGATGTATTACTTTATACCAGCACCCCCTCTCTCTCCAGTGTTTTACATAAGAGATAATCTCAGAAGAAGGGATTAGTCCTTGGCATAATCCTTCATTTATACCTATAATAGGGTGTGGCACCGCCTCTACACACTCTTCTACTATCTAGAAGCTGTTTAGGGTTCTTTGTTGACAGGACCCTCCCTGTCAACAGTTCGGATTATTTTGGTATATATAAGGGGACTGACTTGAGGCACTCACCCTTTTTTGGGTAGGATTCCTCTCTGGTGGGACTTCTCTCAGGTGAGATCCTCTCTTTGCTGGGAGATTTGGGCTCTCTTGTATGGTCTAAGTTCGGACCAGAGCTAGAGTTCTTTCATTATATCAGATTGCGGTGGAAGAGCTTTTTGTACTATTAAAAGACTTTTTTGGAACTGCGCCCGACTCGTGAGCTTTCATCCATTCCCCTGGCAGCCTTGGAGGTCCTGATTCTGTTGGGAACCCCAGTGGCTCCCCAATATATTACTATCATTAGTAATCATTTAGTGTTAATAAACTGTTAGAAATAGCATGATTCTATATACTATATAATATAGCATTAAAAGTCATATATTACTGCTAGTACATTCCTGTCATATTGATACTGATAATGCTCTCAGTAACATTTCAGGTGTATAGTTACATCAATACACACACACACACACACACACACACACACCCAGTGTTGCAGGACTCCTCTAAGAGCCTCTGCAAATGCTCTGGATTGCCTCCCTGCAAATCACTTCATAGATGAGGGGGTAGTCTAAATGTGGCAGTTTATCTGACCATGTATTCTGTACTGGCTGGTATAAATATTCTCTCATGCTACCACAATCATCGTGGGACTAGCTAGATCTTACCAGCATATTTGCCTGGCCACGCAGGATCTCTAAGTAATTAGACCAGAGAGAAATGCTGTTTGCCTCCAAGCAAGCAAGCATGGCTCCCTGATAACTCAAAGGCAACTAAAATACAAAACTACCATGAAGTAGACGAGACTTGTAATGGCCTGGAGAAATATTTAACTGACATTAGTATTAGTCTTTGGTACAGAGACATGCCATCTCAGAAACCCCCTTCTTTACCCTATAAAGGCTTTTCCAGGCAGACCTTGGCTCAAGACATTAGCATATAAAAAGGCCTAGGTGAGGTGCTGGGAGAGATTACCTGAGGGCATTTGACCCTCCCTGCTTTCCATAACAGTGGGAGGGGAGGTCTGGAGTTGCAGGGGTATAAAACTAGCCTGCTTCCTCTCTCTTGCTCTCTTTTTGGGCTCTCTCTTTGTGATCTCGCACTCTTCTTGGGAGTCTTGTCTTTGTCTCCTCTTTTCAGGGCCTTAACATGTGGTGGCCGCCATTTTGGCCTACATGTGGCTGGGGTTCTAGCCAGGAATCCTAAGCACAGGGTTTTACCTATTGTTGATTTGAACCTGTAGTAAGTAAAGCCTGAACCTGTAGTAAGTAAAGCCTTTTAAATCTGCATCGGATTCCTGAGTCTTCATCCATTCCCTGCCGACTTCGGAGGTAGAAGGGAACTCGCTTCCCAGCACTGTTGGGGACCCCAGCGGCATCCCCGACACCCCAAAGTCTGATCCCTCCACTTAAGTCTGTCATCCCCTCCCTCCATCTACCACCCCAAGCTTAAGCTTTTCTGAATAAATCTTAATTTTGGAACAAGTGTTGAGGGTAGAACTCTGGGTCTATGCTAGAATTTTAAAACTTTAAAAATGTGTTCCTCCAATATTTTATGTGGAGAAGAAAGCACTTCACCATTTGTTGTGTATTTAGTCTGTTTTCACTAAAACACTTCATTATCTCCAAAGGTTGAACTTGCAGTTCATTGTTGCTTCCTGTAAAACACTGAATGAATCATCCCAATGAAGGTAATGAAGTCATTTGTCATCTCACCTAGTTTGTGTGTGTGTATGTGTGTGTGTGTGTGAAAACAATTAGGATCTACTCTTTTTAAGTTTAATTATCTTTTTTTACAGTTACAAACTTGTTCAAGATTGGGTTTTCATCAAACAATGTTCCAACACCTGTCTCTTTGCCAGAGTACATTTCCCACTACCAATATCCCCAGTTTCCCACCTGCCCCCCCCCCAATGCCACCACTTGGCAGGCACATTTTTCTCTCTGTCTATCTGTCTGTCTGTCTGTCTCTCTCTCTCTCTCTCTCTCTCTCTCTCTCTCTCTGGATCTAGTCTCTTAGTGAAGTTCAAACCAACAGTCAATACCATCTTACTGACTATACTGTACGTTACACCAGAACTTACTCCTCTCAGAGCTGAAAATATAACCACTATGTCCCTACGTCAGCCCCAGCCACCCGGTCTACTCTTCGGACCCATGAGCTTGCCTGTCAGATTCCACATATCAGCGAGGATACTCCAGTTCTGTTTTTCCCTGACTCACTCTTTCCTCTGAGCTCACCCTGTGCTCGCCAGTAGAAGAACTTCCTTTTTTTATGGCTAAATAATACAGTGGCGTCCATGGGCCCTTCTTGTTCTTTACATTCAGCTGTCAACAGGTTGCTCCCCTATCTTGGTTCTTTTAAATAGGGCCTCAACAAACATCAGAACCTGGCTATCCCTTTGAGAGAACAATTTCATTTCCTTCTGTCCACAGAAGAGGCGGTACTGATTGATATTACCTATGGGCCTATTTGGTCAACAGTCCTATTCTAGCATTAGTTCTCTAATTAATTTTGAGGGACTTTATACTTTCCACAATAGTTTTACCAATTTACATTGCCATCAAGTGCTCAGTTTTCCTTTCCACACCTCATCAATAACTGTTCTCCTTTCTTTTCTTTAATAACAGCTACAGGTGCTCCTCGTGACTTTGATATTGAATACCCATTCATATACCTATTGGAATATCCATACTTTTTCTTTGGGACAATGTCTATTCAGATCCTTTCCCATTCTTTGATAAGGTTATTGTCTGGTATTTTCAATCTATAAAATCTTCTGTATTAATTCCTTGTATGTTTTGAGAGTCTCTCAGACATGGGCCAGAGATTCTCAGACATGGGACAGAGCTGCTACTTGCTCTCCCTGTGCCCAGCTGCTCATGAGGCACCAGGGAGGCATGGCGGGTTCTAGCCCTGGCTTGCCACCCCAGCAGAGCCTCACAACAAGCCAGACGACCCCCGCCCGACTCCATGGAGGCTGCCGTTTCCACATCCCGACTTCTTTCTTGTCACAACTCCACCCAGCAGACCAGAGTATCACAGCCCGGCTCAGCGCAGCCGCTAGCAGCCATGCGGTTCATCAATAATTGCTTTATTTAGAGGTGACTACAAGAGTATGCCACCCGCACGGCAAGCCTGGCAAGCTGCTTGTGTCCTATTTGATATGCCAAACACCAGTAACATTTATATTAGGTCATTCCCTGACCTAATATAATGGTTTGAGGCTCTTTATGCTCCTGGAGCAAGCAGATGCCTTTGGGTTCTACTAGCATGAGACAGGACATATGGAGATATTACTGGTGCCCGCTCTAGCAAATAGATGATCAACGGGAAGATAGTGATAAGATAGTGATAGTATGTTTTGAATATTAACTCATCAGACACAGGTTTGCAAATATTTCTCCCTTTCTGTAGGTTGCCTTTTCACTTGATTGACTGTTTCCTTTGCTGTCCAGAGGTTTTTAGCTTGATAGAGCCACACTTGTTTTTGTTGCCTGTGCTTTGATGTCAGACCCGGCCACAGACTTGCCTATGTGAGGCCTGGGTTCCCGTTCCCCTGGCACCGTAGTAGATGATGAATAATCATTTTTACAAATTGAAACTCACTGGACCAGAGGAATGCGACAGGGGTTAAGGCCTTTGCCTTGAACATAACCAGCCCCATCAATTCCTGGCACCACATTCGGTTCCCCTGAGAGCCATCCGGAGTGATCCCTGAGCACAGAACCAGGAGTAAGCCCTGAATACCACTGGTTGTGTCCCCCAAAACAATGAAAACAAAATGGAGAAAGTCATTGGCAGGTGACTGTTAAAAAAAAAGTGTTTGTCTCTGGGGCTAGAGCTATAGTGCAGTGAGTAAGATGTTGCCTTGCACACGGCTGTCCCGGGTTTGATCCTGAAATCTCATATGGTTCCCGAGCTCTTTGGAGTAGTCCAAAAAAGGGTGGGGGAGGCTTTGTCCAAATGTTTTCAAGAAATTTTATGATTTCTAGTCTTCTGTTTAAGTTGGGGGGCAGGGTGGTGTTGTTTTGTTTTTGTTTGGGGGCCACACCCAGCAGTGCCAGAATTTATTCCTGGCTCTGTGGTCAGGCATGTAGACAGACATGGGGCAGAGCTGCTACTGGCTCTCACTGTGCCCAGCCGCTCATGAGGTGCCCGGGAGGGATGGCAGATTCTAGCCCCTGGCCCGCCACCCCAGCAGAGCCTCACAACAAGCCAGACGACCCCCCCACTCCATGAGGACCTCCATTTTCCACATCCGGACTTCCCCCTCATCAGAACTCCACCCAGCAGACCAGCCTATCACAGCCCAGCTCACGCAGCCGCTTGTGGCCATGCGGTTCATCAATAAATGCTGGATTTTGAGATGACTACAAGAGTATGCCACCTGCACGGCAGAGCCTGGCAAGCTACCCGTGTCGTATTTGATATGCCAGATACCAGTAACAATTATAGACCTCATTCCCATGACCTGATGGAATGGTTTGAGGCTCTTTATGTTCCTGGAGCAAGCAGGTTCCTTGGGCTCTACTTGTATGAGATAGGTCATATGGAGATGTTACTGGTGCCCGCTTGAGCAAATCGATGATGAACGGGAAGACAGTGATACAGTGACAGTGATCTGTGGTCAGGAATCCCTCCTAGAGGCTCAGGGGACTTTATGGGACTCAGAGAATCAAACCCAGGTGGGATGTGTGCAAGGCAGCACCCTACACACTGTGCTGTCACTCTGGCCCTTCTGTCTGTCTGTCTGTCTGTCTGTCTGTCTGTCTGTCTATCTGTCTGTCTATCTATCTATCATCTATCTATCTATCTATCTATTTTTTTGCATTTTGGGTCACACCCAGCAATGCTCAGGGGTTACTCCTGGCTCTTCACTCAGGAATTACTCCTACTGGTGCTCGAGGGACCTTATGGGATGCTGGGGATCGAACCCAGGTCGGCCGTGCGCAAGGCAAACACCCTACTTACTGGACTATCTCTCAGGCCCCACACTCTGGCCCTTCCATTTAAGCCTCTAAGCCTTTATGTTAATGTTCATGTACGTAAGAGAATGGCCAATTTCCACTCTTCAGAGATGCATGATTTTTTGAACCTAAGTTCCTACTTTTTTTTTTTTTTCTTTTTGGGTCACACCCGGTGATGCTCTGGGGTTACTTCTGGTTCTGCACTCAGGAATCACTCCTGGCGGTGCTCGGGGAACCATATGGAATGCCGGGGATCGAACCCGGGTTGGCTGGGTGCAAGGCAAACACCCTACCCGGTGTGCTATCGCTCCGGCCCCTAAGTTCCTACATTTTTGATTTTTGCTGTAAGCCATGTGCATTAGGCAGCCAGGTTGCTAACAGAGCTGACCCAAGAACTCTGTGCCGCTGTGGTGAGCCTGCTCAGAGTATGGGTATCTGGTTTCCAGCAGAGTCAATAATCAACTGACAAAATCAGTTCATTTAATCTACTCAATTTATCAGGCTAGTTTCATTCCAGAGACCAAGGACTCCTAACCACCCCCACCCCTATAAGACACAGTCTCAAAAATATGTGCTAAATTTGCTTCTACTTCTCAGATTCCAGTGGGAGATGTTTGAAATACTTGAGGCTGACTGGCCAGCCTGGGGGAGCGGGGTCCAAGGAGTGGCCGTGCGGTTTGACAGACTCTCCTTACATCTCTGCCTTTCCCAGCCCTCCGCTGCCCTTAGCTCTGACCCCAGGCTTTTTGAGGCGCTGCTCCCTGCCTCAGGGCTACACAGGAGTTCTGGAGCCCAAGAGGAACAGGGGTTGGTTGTTGTGTGTGTAGAGTGACAGCCAGCGGGACCGCCAAAGGCCTGAGTGTGGTGACTGTGGACTAAAGGCCTCTTTCCCTGGTATTTGTGTTCCTCCTGGGGTCAGGAGATTGCACAGAGGTTCAGGCTCCTGCCACGCATGTGGGTCGGAGAGCCACAGGGTCTCCCAGCAGCACCAGCTACACCACACGTGCAGAGCGCACATGATGCCTGAGAGGGCCCGAGAAGTCACATCCTCAGGCCCTAGACTGACCGCTGGCAGATCAGCCGACAGCTGCTGGTGGAGCCCCTGAGCCACCGAAGCGTGACGGTCTCCAAACACGACTGCAGGAGAACAGGCTCCTGAGCCTCCCTGTCATTGCTCTTTGCATCCTGAAGGCTCTTAGTAAATATCTTGTGAGGAAAATAACCAGCTAATAGGGCCTGACTTGCCCTCCAAAACCCGGGTCATTGTTGTTTCTTTCTTTCTTTTTTTTTATTTTGGCTCTTTGGGTCACGCCCGCCAATGCTCAGAGGTTCCTCCTGACTCTGCACTCAGGGATTACTCGTGGCAGTGCTCAGGGAGATCATCAGGGATGCCGGGGTGGACCGAGGTTGGCTGTGTGACTGTGGTTCTCAGAGGTGTGGCCAGTTGTCTAATTTGCTCTCCCAGGTGATTACGGGTAATTTCGGGTTTTCAGGGTGCACCTGGGTTTCCCGCGGCCATGGTTTTCTTTCCCTCTTCCTCAGTGTTCTCTTTATTGCTCTCACTCCAGGCTTGGGCTAAGCACCTCTACAATGTTTCTGCTTCCTTTTTTATCTCGTTTTTGTTTTAGGGTGACACTTGGGAAACTTGGGGCTTCTCCCAGAGTGGCGCAAGGAGCCCCGGAGGGCTCAGGCAACCGTGCAGTGCCGGGACTGAAACTTGGCTTCTCACGCGAAGCTCCCGTCCTCTCCTTGGCCCAGGAGATTTTTTTTTTTTTTCTGTTTCTTCATCTCACCAGCCTTTCATTAAGTCAGAAAACTTCAAAATAAAAACTTTTCTTTGTAAGTAAATAAATGCATAAAATCTCACGATTCTTTTTCTTTTTTTCTTTTTGGGCCATACCTGGCAATGCTCAGTCAGGGATTGCTCCTGGTTCTGCACTCAGGAATTAGGAATTATTCTTGGCAGTGCCGGGGGTGGGGGGGTGGACATATGTGATTGGGATTGAACCTGGGGCCGTCTGCATGCAAGGCAAGCACCCTCCCCTCTGTACTACCGCCTCCAGCCCCTCATAGTTCTTATAAACACAAATCCTGTCTTCATTGCAAGTTAGGAGCCCATTTTCTTTATAGAGATTCAGAGATTCCAAACGCGATGTTTGAAAGATGGTAGATGTCCATGACTGTCAGGGGCAGCCAGTCTCTAGGGCCACTTGGCATGTCCAATTTTGCTTGTTGGGTCACACCTGGCAATGCTCAGGGGTTCCTCCTGGCTCTGCACTCAGGAATTACTCCTGGAGGTGCTCGGGCTCCATATAGGATACCGGGGATCAAACCCGGTCGGCCGTATGAAATGCTCTACCTGCTGGATTATCACTCTGGCCCAGCGTGTCCATATTTATAAAGCAAAGAATGAAGTGTTCATTGATGGGAGACTGTGCCCGAGGCCGTGGTGGACGCACCGTGGGTCTCTGAAACACCTACCTTTGGGCCAGAGCGCTAGTAAAGCTCCGGCTAGCTAAGGCCAGGTCCTCAGCTGCTGATAAGTGACAAGCTGGTAAGGTAAAAGTAGCGGCTGCTTCCACTCACGACAGAAACAGAGAAATAAGATTCAGCTACGCTCCTGTTTCGATGAGGTTTTATGAAACAGTTGAGGGCAAATATGTTGGAAAATGTGTAGAGTTTTTTTTATATATAAATCTGTTTCTTCAGTTATTCTCAATACATACAAAAAAAGCTTCCCTAAATTCCACATTAATGCTCTGCTTCTTGTTCCTTCTGAGCCAGATTTATTGGAAAAACATTCCCGGGTATTACAGGCACCACCATTGTTCATAAGACGCCCAACATTTAGGCTCCCCTTTAAACCTCCCTCTTACAGAGCTGAACTTGGGAAGTGTTTGTTTTTGGGGAAAGTTGTATTGCCCACATCTAATAAACCACCCCTTTGTGAAATCTGTTTTTCTCCAGCATTCATCAAAGCCAGCATCTTGTAAACAAACCTTAGGGCAGTCTCGGAGCCGAGGGGAGAACAAGGTCCCAGGTGAACTCGCCCGCTCCAGCTCAAGCAGGTGTGGCAGCGGAAATGAGTTTCCAGCCAAGGATGGCTCTCCTGCTAGGCCACCTGCACAGTGGACCTTGGCTGCAGTGGGCGTGGCTGAACGGGACTGCAGGGGACGGAGGGACAGAGGCTGTGATTTGCAGTGTCCTGCAGCAAACAGTGGCAGCAAGAGCGAAGGCCCTGCATTAAATACAGGCAAAAAGATACACACGACAACCCTTTAATGTATGTTCTGTAATCCATAGTCTGGAGGGGAAGGAAAAGAAAGAGAGAAAGGGAAAGAAATAAAGAACCTGCCATGGAGGCGGGCTGGGGAGGGGGAGGGAACCGGGGACGTTGGTGGTGGGAGATGGGCACTGGTGGAGAGATTGGTGCTGGAACACTGTATGACCAAAACCCAAATATGAACATCTTTGTAATTGTATATCTCACAGTGGTATAATAAAATACTTTAAAAAAAAAAAAAGAGCGAAGTCTCTGCACGTGAACTGGACTTTCTCCCCTCTGTGGCCTCGGCACTGACACGGACAAGCCAAATGTCCGTCACGGCCCTGCTGCTCCTCCTCCCCCGTCACTATTGGCTTCTTTTACGGACTGAACCGAGGACACAGCCCACAGCTGTCCACAGCAGGTCAGGAAATGGAAGAAAATCCTAGGGAAAAGTTTTAGGGGGACAGAAGAATTCGTGAAGGCTGACGGCACATTGGATAGCTTTACCGTGCTGGTCAGTGATCACTGGTCATCCCGTTCCAGCCCTAATCCCTGTCTCCTGTGCTCACCCTCCTGAGAATTGGAGCCACCCCCAGAGACGGCCAACGTAGTGCCTTTTTTTTTGTGCTTTTTGTATTTTGGGTGACTCCCAGCAATACTCAGAAGTTACTCCTGGCTGTGCTAGTGGAGCCATAAGGGATGCCAGGGATTGAACAGGTCAGCCATGTGCAAGGCAAACACCCGACCTGCTGTACTGCCACTCCAGCCCCCAACCCAGGGCTTCTGTAGCCTGGCCCAGCCTGCCCAGCCTGCCCTCACCTAAGGTCTCTTCCTGCCATGCCTTACCGCCCTCCTTCCTGACTGCTCAGATCCCAGCCAACGGGTTCTGCATGCTCCCTAGCCATGGGTCCAACCTGCATGAAACCGCTGAATTGTGTCAGCCAGAGGGTAGAGAGAAACATGGTCAAACGGACCCACGATGAAAACCACCCAGGAGCCAACCTACCAAAACAAAAGGAGAAACAAGACCTGCCATCAGCCAGGGGAGCCTTCTAGAATCAGCCCCCGTTGGTCGCCTGACTCCCCTGCCGCCTTCTCCTCCCGAGCACACCCTGGAGCCCCGTGCTGTGTAAATGCTGCCTGGGCTGTTGTCCGCACACCTCGGCAGACCAGAAGCCCAAGGAACAATGATTTCCCTCTGCCCGCTGGAGCAGGGCCCGAGCAGCTATGAGGCCTGAACACGTGGTTGTGTCTGGAAGGCGAGCCTGGCACTCATTTCCGAGGTCACCCCAGTGCTTCTCTTTTACACCAATTTACTCCCAAAGGGCCGGCAGGGATGTGGCCTGGGTGTGTCCTGGCCGGCTCTAGGTCAGTCTCTGCTCTGTGTCCTCCAGCAAGGATTGGGGTGACGGTACCCCATCACCAGCCCACACTTACTGTCCGTTTCACAGTCCCGCCTTAGTTTCACATTAGCTGCCCTTGCACTTAGCAAGACTGAGCTGCCGCAGCATAAAGACCCTCAAATTTTGGCTGGAGGAATAAACGAGAAGAAACGGCAGCTAATGTGTGCGTGCATGGCCTCCAGCCCCATGATCCCACGCAGCACCCCAGGAGACGGGTTCTGTTATTATCCCAGTTTCCAGTGCCGAAAGGGAGGACAAGAAGCTGAGAACTGAGGGCCTCCCTGGTCGGTAAATCACTGACTATTGATCGACAACAAAGTCTGCCCCGAGGGAAGGAGGGGGCTGGCGGGGGGAGGAGATGGGTGAGGCCAAGAGCTGGATTTGGCAGAACCGTTAGTTGTAAGAAAGAAACGTCAGACTTTTAAAAGCAGAATTTTTCCAACTGTCATTTCTATGAGTCCTAAGATTTATTTTTGGGGTCACACCCGGGCGATGCTCAGGGGTTACTCCTGGCTCTGCACTCAGGAATTACTCCTGGCGGTGCTCAGGAGACCATATGGGATGCCAGGGATGGAACACAGGTCGGCTGCTTGTAAGGCAAACGCCTTACCCGCTGTACGATCGCTTCCAGCCCCTGAATCATAAGATTTAGATGAGCAGGTCAGTGTGGGCACGAGCATCTAACCATAACTCCTGCCCTATCCAAACCAGACCGTTGTCCTTCCTGCTCCAGAAGGCCTCCAGGGCTCGGAACTGGACAGAAAATCTGTTTTGTTTGTTTGCATTTGTGGGGGAGGGCCACAACTGGTGGTGCTTAGGGCTTCCTCCTGGTTGGTGCTCAGGGATCACTCCTGCAGTGCTCCGGGGACCCTGTGCAGTGACAGGGATCAGCTGTGTGCCTTTATTCTGTCACATGGGGATCCGCTGCATCCAAGGCAAGCACCTTTGTATGCTTGTACTGTCTCCCCAGACCAAAGCTCGTTTGTTTGGGGATCTGGACCATGCCTGCTGTGCTCAGGCCACACCGGCCTAGTAGGGCTCAGAGAGCCCTGTGCAGTGGCAGCAACCACAGTTGGCAGGTTGTGGGAAAGGCAAGCACCTGACCTGCTGCACTTTCTCTCCAGCCCAGGACCCAAGACCTAACCGAGCCGAAAATGGTGCCCTGACCTGCCTTCTTTCCTGGGGATCTGAAATGTGTAAATCACAGGTTTCAACTCCCCAGAGATGAAGTCCCCAACAGAAGCATCAGAAGCTCAGGAAAAAGAGGGAACAGCTGTGTTAGGCGGGGCCTACGGGAAGGCAGGCGGGGTGCAGCCTGTGAGGTTACCGCCGTCCAAGGGAGGGGGCAGATGGGAGGCCGAGAGAGTGTGAATGAGCCATCCTAGGTGAGCAGAGGGCACTGGCTGCCCAGCTTGGCCAGCGTGTCGCAGGTGAAGCCTGTTCCTGGTTAGGAGACGTTCCGGCTGCTGCCTCCGTGGGACGAAAGAGTTGGGGCTCCAGCACCCGGTGTGGACAGGTGGGTCAGCGCACTGCCCAAGGGCCTGTCCTGTGTCAGCAGTGGCTGTCTTGAGCCCAATCCTGTCACTGCTTGAAGAGTGGGGCTCCCGTCTCTGCTCTGGCTTCCTGTACTCTGGGGCAAGTCACTGGACAATCCCAATTTCCTTCCTGCCCCGAAAATGGGGCCCCAGCCCTTTCTCATTCCATATCCTTGGCCCTTTCATGCGAGACCAAGTCTGTCCAAGAATGCAAAAGTCCCCAGAAATGGGACTTGACTGACGAGTCACGCCGACAACGACAAGCACAGTCGGCTGATGCACTCGCTGCCTTTAATCACGTATGAGGTGCCACAGCGCCAGGAAACAGCACATTGAGTGGGTTTATTCTCGGACATGCCATTATGTCAAGACCGACAAGACTTCCTAAAACGTTCTCTTGGAGTAAGGCCACTTCTGAGGGATATTTTTAAAAACAACGTTACTGAAGAAGAAAACATGCCAAAAACGTTTACGGTGCTTGAGTTCAGAGGGGTAGCAAGACCTGACACTTCACTGGTTACTCACAACAGTCCTGAGGCCTTCCCAGTAGCTGTCAGGAAGAATTAGCTGGAGCTTCTTCTGTGCCGGATGCGGCTCAGGGAGCAGGGCTGAGACCTGGACGCAGAGTCCCCTCTCCTTAACTGCCAGACTGATGGAGGAGGCAAGCCAGTGGTCACCCTAATGAAATACAAATTACGCTTTTGCAAAGACCAGCAGAGGAGGACTGGAAATTTCCATCAATAGGAACTGGGGGCTGGGGGTGACTTCCTGGGGATTTCTATAGTGACGCTCAGCGGGATGAACAGGCAGGAAAGGGGCCGCTGGAATGGGGAGGCCATTGTTCAGAGGCCAGAGGGAGAGTTCAGGCATGGGCAATGTCCTCTACATGGTCCAGGGAAACGGAATCAAAATGTCAGTCCTTGTTGAGAAGTGCTGAGAAATTAAAGAGGGCGTCGACAGAGCCCTAGGCTGACGTGGGGTCCCGCTAAGCATAGCACAGCCAGCCCGGGTCCTCTCTGTGGAAGGGGGTGGACGCTCTGGAGGAAACAACTCAGGGCAAGAAGAGCCAGGAAGCCTGGAGGGAAGCGCCCTGGGCTGTGTCTGATACTGTGTATCCATTCTGGCTGACCATGTGGGCGCCATGAAACAGTGTTACAGCTCTTCATTCAGGACTGATCCTGTAGACACCGGAAAGTGTTACATACAGCTCTTCATTCAGGACGGACCATGTGGATGCCATGAAACAGTGTTACATACAGCTCTTCATTCAGGACGGACCATGTGGGCGCCATGAAACAGTGTTACAGCTCTTCATTCAGGACTGACCCTGTGGACACCGGAAACAGTGTTACAACTCTTCATTCAGGACTGACCCTGTGGACACCGGAAACAGTGTTACAGCTCTTCATTCAGGAAGGAGCATGTGGACCCCATGAAACAGTGTCACAGCTCTTCATGGGAGCTAGTTCACTTCCATCCAACCATGTAGGTTGGGCCAGAGGGATAGAACAGGGAATAAGCACTTACCCTACATAAGCCAGACTGTAGTTCAATCCTAGCACCACATATGGTTTCCTGAGGCTAGCCCCTGAGCACTGGGGAGTGGCCAAGAGATAACAAAAGGAAGGAAGTAATAAAGGAAGGAAAGAAGGAGGGGAAGGAGAGAGAGGGAAAGAGAGAGGAAGAAAGGAGAGAGAGTGGGGGAAAGAGAGAAAGATGGGGCCAGAGTGATAGTACAGCGGGTAGGGCATTTGCCTTGCATGCAGCCAACCATAGTTCGATCCCGGCATGCCACGTTGTCCCCTAAGTACTGCCAGGAGTGATTCCTGAGTGCAGAACCAGAAGTAGCCGCTGAGCATCACCAGGTGTTGACCCAAAAGAAAGAAAAAAGAGAGAAAAAAGAACAAAAGAGAAGAAAGGGCAGAGAGGGTGCAGGATTAAGGCACTTACTAGCCTTGCACATGGCCCGACCCCCATTTAAACCCCCCCACCCTGCACAAAATCTCCTGAACACAACAGGAGTGACCCCTGAGCACAGCCGGAATAAAGGAGTAAAAACCAGTAAGTCTGTATACAGATTCGCACTGATCACCTTGAGTCTGCTGATCCCTCACAAGTTATTTCTGGAAATGAAACCAAGGCTATAGAGATTTCTCAGTAGGAGCTTGACCTCTGCCCTTTGGGTTTTCTTGGTGCCAGTGCCCCAGTGGGTCTGTGGCCAGGAACTGGCACTGACACAGGTGGGCGGACCTTCCCTGACTCGGTACCTTCCTAGCCAAGCTTGTCCGAGCCGCCGTGGGAGCTGCAGTTTCCCAGCCTGGGGCCCAGCCAAGTGACCACTTAAAGGATAACCCAAGTTCAAACCCAGGTTTCCTTACCTACAACCGAAAGAAGACCTCAGTCAAGATCTTTATTTCGTGGGTTATTAAGATACAAACTCATTTATAAAAAAGTTCAGTGGGAACAGGCTGTCACTCAAGAGTGTAGCCCCTGGGTTCAAACCCCAGCATCAGAAATAACAAGGGGTTGGGACCATGGGGACAGTGAGGAGGACACTTGCCTTGCACATGGCTGACCTGAGCTCACTCCCAGGCACCCATACAGACCCTGAGCCCCGCCAGAAGAGATCTCTGGGTATAGAGCTAGGAGTAAGTACCGAGCAACGCCGAGTGTGACCCCAAGTGAACAAAAAAAAACCCGGTATGTGTATATAAATGATGCATGTAGATTTTAATAAATTTTAATAGAATCGATGAATCTCAGGGATTTTCTAAACATATAGCCTGGCAAACTACCCGAGTCGTATTCGATATGCCGAAAACCAGTAACAATCATAGACCTCATTCCCATGACTTGAACGAATGGTTTGAGGATCTTCATGTTCCTGGAGCGAAGCGATGCCCTCTCCATACAGGACGATGTAGAGGTTACTGGTGCCCACTCAAGCAAATTGATGAACAATGGGAAGACAAGTGATATAAGTGATACAAGTGATAGAAAATGTTCTATCTTTTTTTCCTTTGTTAACAACTCTGAAGATAATGCCATTTTATTTGTTTATTTTGGGGCCACAATTGGTGGTTCTCAGGGCTTACTCCTGCTCTGAGCTTGGGCATAACTCCTGTAGGACTCTGGGGACCAAATGGGGTGCCAGGGATTAAATCCAGGCTGACCATGTGCAGGGCAAATAAATGCCCTACCCTCGGTATTATCTTTCTAGCCCAAACACTACTTTTTTTTTAATAGGCTGCCTGGTCTTGACTTTGTAAGGACATTTTAGTGCCACACTTATTGAAACAGTTCTCTTACTAACATTGGTTGCTTCCAGTTCCTGGTTATTGCAGAGTAATGCATTACAGAACATCTCACTTGTGCAAATCTGACAGCAGGATAAATTCCTGAGAGTCGAGATGCTAGGCCCAAGGTTATAGTCGTTCTCCATTTTGCCATCTATCACCTGATCAGCCAGTTATGGAAAGAAGACCTGATTTTCTCCTGTCTGAAAGCAGGACAGTAGCAGCTGTCTCTGCAGGGTTTAAGGTGATGAAGACGCATGAAGCTTCATTTGCAGCCAGTAAACAGTCAGTGAATGCTAGCCTTCAACTTTCCTCTCCCTCAAAACGGTATTATTCATGAATATTAAGATGGCTCTGGCTTTCACCATGAATTCAGCAAGCACAAACATTTACAGGAAGTTATGAAGCACCATGTCCATTTTTTTAAATGATCACTTCCTTTTATTTTAATTTTTTGTTTGTTTTTGGATCACACCCGGTGATGCTCAGGGGTTATTCCTGGCCTGCTCTCAGGAATTACTCCTGGTGGTGCTTAGGGGACCATATGGGATGCCGGGATCGAACCTGGGTTGGCCGCATGCAAGGCAAGTGCCCTCCCCGCTGTACTATTGCTCCAGCCCACTATGTCCATTTTAATTAGTGTTCACATGGAACCCCACTGGTGAATGTAACTAGTTGAAGCTCTGGAGACCAATGAGAACATTTTGAAATAACTCACATTTGATATTAATATCAATGCTTTCCTGGCTGAAAATTGCTTTATAGTCATTGTTCACTTAACTTATCTCCGATAGTAAAAGAACACATACAGAGCAGAGAGATAGCATAAGGTAAGGTACTTGCCTTGCATGCTGCTGACCCAGGTTCCATCTCTGGCACTGCATATGGTCCCCTGTACACTGACAGGAGTCATCCCTGAGCAGAGAGCCAAGAGTGAACTCTGAGCACTGTGTGTGGTCCCCAAACAGAACCAAACAAACATACCTAGGAAAGATGGCTGGTAGGCATATGAAAAAGTGTTCATTACCTGTGATCAGGGGAACGCAAATCAAAAGAAGGAGATATCATATCACACCAGTGAGAGTGGCAGATAGCAACATAGATGGGAAACAACCAGTCTGGGCAGGGTTGTGGTGAAAAAGTAACCCCCATTCATGCTGGTAGGAATGTCTGGTTCAGCTTCTACAGGAAACAAGTATGGCCGCTAGAGTTCCCCAGATGACCCAGCAATGCCACTTCCTGGTGTCTAACCCAAGAACACAAAAATATTAATTTGAAGCTATGTTTGAGATACCAAACAGCATACCTGTTTGGGAGCCACTAGTGTCCGCAACCATGTCAGGGAATGAGTTCCCTTTTAATTCAAGGGTCAGCAACAGACAAAACCCACGAGTTCAGCACAGTTCCAAAAAGGCTTTTACTTATCACCTGTAATTAAACAAACTCTGCTAATACAATCCAAGGTCAGGAGATCCCCAAACCTGTAGCTGCTGACCAGACCAGTCTGACCATGTGCTCAGGCTGAGATATCAACCTTTCTTCCCCAAGTCAGTCTCTTTTATTCCCCAAAGCCCGCCAAAAGCCAGAGACCCTTAATCCTATCTTCTGGGTGGGGCTGTCATCCAAGATCAACCAGCTTTTTAGATGCAGATGCTAGGTGGTGCCACACCTCTAGTTCAAGTCTAAATAAATGATAATGCCAGGGTCTAGCCCCTTCCTCTGAGATGATCTCTTATGTCAAACACTGGAGAGAGGGGCTGGTATAAAGAAATACATCTAGAGCGGGAGGGCGTTTGCCTTGCATGCGGCCCACCCGGTTCCATCCCCAGCATCCCATATGGTCCCTGAGCACTACCAGGAGTGATTCCTGAGTGCAGAGCCAGGAGTAACCCCTGAGCATTGCGGGTGTGACCCGAACAAAAAAGCAAAAAAGAAAAGAAAAAGAAAAAGAAAGAAAGACATCTAATGGGTGTATATTCATGGGGAGAATCACATCACAACTTCAGATCATGGACTTCATGCAATTAGAAGGCATCTCCAACGCCCACAAGGTCCTGCTTCGTTCTATTCTACACCAGGGTAATTTTGAGCGTTCTTTTCTCTGTTTACTGAAAAGGCCAGTAAACACAGTCCAGGCCCACAGCTGCACCGACAACACCTGAAGAGAGACACTCCAGACCCAACCATTCCAGACCCACAGTTGCGCTGCTTGGCCCCACGTGGAAGCAGACCATGGAACACCGGAGGGCGGTAAATGGCTCAGCCTTGCCAAGTCCAACACAGCTCCAAGGATTCACTCACTCTTGCAGGGGAGGGCCACACTGGCCGGGCTTGGAGTGGGGATTTGGGCTCCTCCTCCCGCTCCCCACCTCCATGTCGGAAAGCTTGGTTGCAAGCTCTCAACCACCACAGCCAGCAACCTTGGAAGAGAGACACTCAGACCCACAGCTGCGCCTGCACAACAGTGTTGGATAATACTGGAAGTTAGGACCAGGTCCTTCCCAGGATCTTTCATCATTTATAGATTGTATACAGTTCTAGGCAGGTTCTAACCTGCCTAGAACTGTATACAGTGGCCCGTCATCCCAGTGAACCTAGCAAGAAGTCAGAGGAAACCCCACACCATGAGGTCAGTCATTCTCAATATCCAGTCTCCATAGCTCCTCAGAGCTCCACCTAAGAGAAAAGCAGATCTCTCCCTGTTGTGGTTCATCAGTAAAGCCTCGAGATGAGAGCCTACTACTGAGAGTGTACCACCACATGGCAGAGCCTGGCAAGCTACCTGTGTTGTATTTGATGTGCCAAAAACCAGTAACAATTATAGACCTCATTTCCATGACCTGAAGGAATGGTTTGAGGCTCTTCCTGTTCCTGGAGCAAGCAGAAGCCCCTGGCTACACTTGCTTGTGACAGGACGTATGGAGATGTTACTGGTGCCCACTGGAGCAAATCAATGAACAACGGGAAGACAAGCAATACAAGTGAAATGATAATGAAAAGACCGTGCTCGCTTGCCTGAGAGCAAATTAGCATGATCCCGCCTTTGATCTTGGCAGAGCTGATCCTTAAGTGGTGGTCCCACCAGTAACCAAGGTGGTCTCCTCCTGGTAAATTCTAATTGTCCCATTCTGAGACCTGTGGGTGTTAAGAGGAATTATGCCCAAACTAGGTAGTATTGAAATCATAGTAAAAATTATATTCCAAGAGTTATTAATTCAGAGTCAAACTGACTCCTGTAACTGCCACACCCTCTATCAGTGTTTACACAAAAGAGATCTCTTTAGCATGAACCCTGGCTTAAAGACATGTAAGTAGCTCAAACAGCAAAGATCCAGATCTAGCTAGGGCTTGTCGCCCAACAGTATCTATGTTCACTGCAGTGCACAATGGCCAGGACAGAGAGAAACAACCCAAATGCCCAATGACAGGTGAATGGCAGAAGGAGTGGTGGGATATACATGGTGGTATATACATGGGAGATTACAGTTGCAAGACAGGAGGAAAGCATGGAGTTCGCTGCACTGTGCGTGGAACTGGAGGGCATTGCGTTAAATAAACTAGTCAGAGAACAAATACCAGAGGATCTCACTCATCTGGAGTATAGAGACCAAACAAGAGAAAGACAGTGTGGTGTCCGGAAACACAGCTGCTGAGCTGGGGTGCAGCTGTGCTTCCCAGCAATATCAGAGAGCAGGATGTTAAGTGAGCAAACGGCAGGCTGGTTCAGTGGGCCAAGAGGCCTCCATGTTGCTGTGGAAAGTTACTGAGGGCTCATTATCCCCCACCTCCAGCCTTGGGAAGGACGTCTGGGCCAGCTCTGCCCAGGAGCTCTGAAATCCAAGTTTCACTGCCTCCATCTGTGCTATCTGGAAACTGCTCTGGTGCGGGCAGGGCGTACTAACATTCAGAACATCCCGAGACATATCTAAATAACCTGTCTGTGCAACTCGAGTGGTGTTTCTCCTTGAGTTACGCTTTCCTTAGAATTTCAGTTTGTGCTGGCTCTGATGCTAATAGTGGCTCTATAATCCAAAGCCTCCCCTTATTTGGGGTCTCGCTCAGCCTGCGCGCCTAATGCTTGACTCCAGCTAGCTGGCTTAATAAACTCTGCTCCTTTTGCATTACTGGCTGGATTCTTTGTGATGCCCAGGACTTGAGACTGTGGACCCTAACAGATTCCCTTCTGCCGCCAGGGGACCAGCAGCCCATGGTGGAGGAGCGAAACTCACGGAACCAGCAAAGTTTCCAAAAAGCTTCACTCACCCAGGTTCTTGCAGTACAATCCAATACCAGGAAAACCTCAAACTTCCAGTTTCTAGCTGGACCCAGATCACGTGCTTAGGTCAGGATTCTCAGTCAAGATAGCTACTGGATCCCCAACCATGTGCTCAAGCCAAAGAGCAGAGCCAGAGGGCAGGCAGGTAGGGAGATGAGCAGGCAGAGAGAGGGCAAGTGGAAGAGAGCCCCTTCTTATACCCTTTTAGAGGCCCCCCAGCCGGCCTACAAGGGATGCGCCTCAATCAGGCCCAAAGGCACCTCCTGGTGTGCCAACCTGCCCAGGCTTTTCAAATGCTGATTTGCTTGAGCTGGGGATCTCTTCAGCTTTCCTGAAGGCCTTTGTAGAGATAGGAGTCTGGACACCTGAGATGAAATGTACCGGGATTAATGCATGGGAAGGGCATATACCTATATCATGAATGTTCTACAGCCAGATCCAAACTTCCACGAGATCCTTATCTTTACTCCAGGCTTGTTCTGGGTACTAACCTTTAGAATTACTGAGAGCCACGCTCCCTGCTAGGAGGCAAACAACATTCCTCTCTGAACTAGTAGGCTATTTCATTTAAAGGAGGACCCAAACGCAGCCAGGTAAATTGGGGTAAAATTGTCCAGTCCCAAGGAGAGGATCCTTGGGAGTATGAGAGGAAACACTTTTACCAGCTAACATTCATGGTAAGATAATGTACCATGAATACTCAGCTCATATTTGTGGTAAGAATGTTCCACCACAGAGTCACAGATCCAACTGTCTTCCTGCCCTCTATCTGCAAGGTGACCTGGAGGAGACAGCTCCAGGTAAGATGCAGAGGCCTGGGCAGCCGTGACCAGGAGCCCACCAGGACATGTCCCCCAACAGCGTGGGATGAACCCAACCCTTCCACTGCCACACTGAGATTGCCAAGTTGTCTCAGCTGGGGCCGAGGATCAGGCAGGCAGAGACACAAGGAAGGGGGAAGGGTCTTGGGAGTTTGGGTGAGGTGAGTGAAGGTGCAGTGACCTCGTCTACATCAAAAACCACAGGTGTTACCAGTAACGCAGCCATGTTACCTAAACACGCCAGATAACCATGACACACCAGATAACCATGACACACGTCGGGTTGATTTATCAATGAAGCTCAATCTTCCAAAGACCACTGGTGACTGCGTGATCCCACACCTGGGCCTTCCTGCGGAATGTGAAGAGACTCACTCAAAGGGCAGCACAGCAACACCTTAGGGCACTCAGGCCTGGGATCAACCTCAACGCCCAGAGGGCTGGAGAGAGAAACTGGGGGTTTACATATGCAAAGAAAAACTGCTCTGCATTAAAATAGATTAAATTGTGCTGGGTGGGGAAGGGACCCAGGTGAGGCTGAGGAGTGGATTGAGTCAGGAAAGGAAAGTGTTTTCCCTGGCTTCAGCCCTAGGTTGAATAGGAACACTTAAAGCAAAGCAACCAGCAGAGCCCACTAAAAGCTCCTAGACTTGGTCAAAACCAGCAGTTCCTAGAAGCAAAGAGGTGGGCGGACGCAGAGGGGTCTCTTTGGCCCAGCAATGACAGCCTCTGGAATTCTACTGTGTTAAGAGTAAACTGAGGACGAAGGAATAAGAAGGGGCCTGGCTGGGGTGGGGGAGGAAAAGGAGAGGAACAGTCAACAGGCAAATGAGGACCGGAAGAAGCCCTGTGTTTGGAGAGGGGATACTCCCACCTGGTGAATGGCAGGATTCATTCCTTTTAAAAGCATCATTTCCAGCACGTGATTTACAGCGCTGTAAAGACAGAGCTTCACATATACAACGTTCCATAGCTACAGCTCAGCCTGATTCATTAGTTTACGAAAATAACCAGGAAGGCCGCCTTAACACTGGCAGGCTATGACTTCAGCCGACAAATTACTTCACCACTGTGTATAAATTGCCCAATAATCCTAAAAATAAAATAAAATAAGGCTTTATTTTTTCCAAAACGTGTGGCTTATACTTGAGTGAAATGGGGCTGTCTCACTGGGAGCCATCCTGAATTCAGAAAACTATTTTCAACTTGGTAGGGAAAAAAAAGAAACTTTGTTTAAGTGTCCCATTTTAGACATTTTTTAAAAGTCCCCACGCAGGGCACTGTTGTGGCTCTCCCAGACCTCGGGGCCCCGGAGGGATTTATTTACTTGTTGCTTTGCGATTGATTTCGGGAGCTTCGGGGCCCACCGAGCCGGAGTCCAGCAACTGGAGCAGCGCCTGGAGCCGGGGCCTGGGCGGCCGCGGGGCCCCTCGGTCCCGGCCGGGCCCTTAACCCGGCCTCTCCACGGTCCCCAACCAGCAAGGTCCCCGCGGGCCCGGGGGCCGGGAGGGGTGCGGGGGTGGGGATCGTGCCAAACTCCCAGCTCGGAGGCGGGCGGGGGGTACCCCGCGGCGGCTCGCCGGGCCGGGGCGCCCTGAGGGTCGCGCCCGGGGCGGAACAAAGGGCGCGGGGCGCGGCGGGGCCGGGGCGGAGGCCGGCGCGGGGGCGGGCCGGGCCGGGGGGCCGGGCGGGCGGGCCGAGGCCCCGGGCGCGCTTCCGCCGGCCGCCGCGCACGCCGCGGTCCCTGGGCGGCCGGGCCGGCAGGGGCGGGGCCGCGGCGCCCGGAGTTTCAGGAACTGCAGCAGCGCGCGGCGGCCAGTGCGGAGCCCAGCGCGGGGCCGGACCGCCGAGAGCGGCCGAGAGCGAGGCGAGAGCGGCCCGAGACGGCCGAGACCGGGCCAGGGCCCAGCCCCGGAGCCGCCGCTGCCGCCGTCGCCGCCCGCCCGGGCCGAGCCTCCGCGGCGCGGGGCAGCGAGTGGGCCCGGCCGGCCTGGGGGAGCCGCCCGCCATGGCCACCAAGGTGAGGGGCGGAGGCGGCGCGGGCCGGGCGGGAGCGGGGGCCGGGCCGGCGACCCCCTGGGCCTGCTGCTGCGCGCGGCCCGGCCGCGGGACCCCCGACGCGGTAAAGTTTGCGGCGGGGCCGAGGCCGCGGCGCCGCGGGAGGAAGGAAAGTTCCCGCCGCGCCCCCGGGGACCCCCGCCCGGGCCCATCCGGTGCGGACCTTCCGGCGGCCCCTCCTTCCGCGGGGTCACTGGGGTGGGCCTGGCACCGCCGCCTCTATTGATTACGATGGGGGGCTGGAGCGTTATTGTTGGTATTGGAGGCGGGGGTGGTGGTATTGGCGAAGGGGCGTTTTGTCATTACTGTTGGAGGTGGGGGGCGTTAGTGTTATTGGAGTTGGGGGGCGTTTTTATATGATTGATTGTTATTGGAGGTGGGGTCATTATTGATTATAGGAGGTGAGAGCTTTATTACTACCAATATTACTATTCCTGGAGATGGTTATTATTGGAGATGGGCTATTATTGGGATTGTTATTGGCGATGGGGCGTTATTATCACTATTGTTCTTGGAGGTGGGGCGTTATTGTTACTGTTATTATTGTAGGTGGGGGCATTATTATCATAGTTATTGGAGGTGGGGGCATTATTATTATTAGTGGGCCGACCCCCCAGGAGAGGACGCGGCGCTTCCATTCTCATTCTGGCCGCTGCGGGACGCTGCTGAGCGCCCACCCCCTGCACTTTGCTGGCCTCCCTGCTTGGGGCCCCCCTTTTCGCTTGCATGGGGTCCCTGCTCCAGTCCAGCCCCCGGGAAGCATCCGCGGGCGCAGCAGGCCCGGCCCCGAGGACGTGGCGGGACTTGGACTCGGGCCGGGCGATTGATCCGGAGCGGCCGGCCGGGCTCCCCCGCCCCGGCGCCCTCGCTAAGTGGCCGCGCGGAGGAGGACGCGGCGGGGACAGCCCCGCGGAGGGGACCCGGGAGTGCCCGCGTCTGGCACCCGGTAGCCGCGACCGGAGCCTGTAAACGCGGCGCCCCGCGTCCCTCCCGCCCTCGCTTCTCTGGAGCCCCAGGAGCGGCCCCTGGGCGCCTGGACCTGGGGCGTTTGGGGTTTGGGGTTTGGCAGAGGCCCCCGAGGACTGCGTGGGGGGCCCTTTGACGACATCAGGAGGCCCCATTTCTTTGGGATCTGCCTCGTTCCGTGCCTTGATCTGCCACAGTGTTAGCATGTGCTGATTAGTTTTTTTTTTTTCCAAGTTGTGTGCTTGTTTTGGAGGGTCCACATCGGGCAGTGCTCAGGAATCACTCCTGGCGGAGCCAGGGATCCAGCCTGGATAAGCCGCGCAAGGCCAGCGCCCTGCCCTACCTGCCCTGGGCTCTGGCTATGCCTGACTTACTCTGCAGCCTGGTTCCCCTCCCGGGAACTTACTGCCTGCTGGGACGAAATGATGCCCTTGTGGGCGTCCCATTGGCCAGTGGGTGCAGCCAGCTACCTTTTCCATGTGGATCTCTTGTTTATTATATTTAGTTTTGTTTCTTGTGATTTCTGAACACCCAGAGATGCTAGGGGGTTAATTCTGTTTCTACACTCAGGAATTACTTAAGCAGTGCCCTGGGGACTGTAGGAACCATATGGGCTGTGAAGAGTCAAGCCCATCTGGTCAGCAGCATGCAGGACAAACACCTGACCTGTTGTACTATCTCTCCAGCACCCCCTGTGTGGTTTTGCGAAGGAGGGCCCACACCCACAGGTGTTCTGGGCCTCGTCTGACAGTGCTCAGGGGACCATATGGGGGTGCCAGGGATTGAACCCAGGTCAGCAGCTGTAAGGCAAACGCCCTCCCTGCTGTGCTGTTCTTCAGAAACTAGCCCTAAGCCTAGGCTCTCTGAGGAATTTGATTTTGTGGTCCATTGTCAGCATGCCAGAAATTACGAATCACAGGTCCTGTGGTACACCCGTCTGCAACCTTAAAGCAGCTTGTGGTCAGTGTGTGAGGGCCTGGGGGTTGTGGCATTTTGCCCTCCACCTCCTGACTCTGCACGGCCCTTTAAGTGGCCATCAGCTCTTGCGAGACCTTGGTTATGTGCTGGTCAGGCTGGATTGCAGTGTCCGCTGGTGTCTGCGCCGCCTGCTTCCCAGGTTCTCCAAACTTTCAAGAATGAAAATATTCTCTTTCTTTATTGGGGGGGGGGGGGGGGCAGCACACCTGGTTATGCCTGGGTCACTCCCTGCAGGGGCGCAGGTGAACATAGGGGGTGTGGGCTGGAACCTGGGTCCAGCCTGTACGTAGCAAAGCCCTACCCACTGTGCTGTCTCTCTGGCCCCAAAGAAGCTCTAGTTAAAAAAGAACCTTCCTAGTTTCTAGCCCCCTGCTTCTGAGCCTTGTAGCAAAGTCTCCCTGGCGACGTGTCAGTGAGTAAACTGGCCCTGTTTCCCCACCAGACTCTCCGGGCCCTTACCTGCTTCTGAATAGTTGGGGTGGGGAGAGTGTGGTGGGTGGGAAGCGATGGCAGTGCTTAGAGCCCCCCAGGCCCAGCAGGCCTCCCTCTGCACTGCCCCAGAGCAGCTTCCGACTCTCTTCACATCTTAACCGTGTTCTACCAGTTCCCTTTAATTAAAAAAAAACAAGCCACAAAAAAAGTCCAGAATTCCATTAGTAGTAATGTGTTTTAAAAGAAAAGCCTTTCCTTTAATGGGACGGGCCTTTACTGCTCAAGAAAGTTAATCAGTAACTGCATATTTTAGGAGAATGAACGTTCCTCACTGCTAATAATTACTCCGGAGACTGCTGAATTCAGCTGAAATGCAGACTCGGAGCCTGCCTGCGATCTCTGAGCTCGGGGTGGAAGCTCATGGCTGTATTGTCTTGGCTCCTGTTAGCAACCCTGGAAGGTTGTATTTTGCAGTCATGCAGTGAACTTGAATTTAATGCTAATTAAAGGAGCAGGTCTTGGAAAAGAAACTCCTCCCTCCATATATTTCAAAAGGGACATGAAAAATAGTAAGTGGGTGCTATTCCATAGTAGATGCACGGTGTTGTTTCCATGTCGAAGTTAACGTGACTTTGTAGCTTACATAGTCACTTATAGGAGTCATTCTAATAAGATGGTTTATTTTAAAAAGATTCTTTTCAGGTCTAATATTTAAAGATTTCCTACATTGTGTGTGTGTGTGTGGGGGGCATATTCTAATGCTTGTCTTAATTTAGTAAATAGAACATTGAAAATAGTTCAGACACAAAAGAATTGCTGAACTAGTCCGGGATAAACAATTTAGCCCACATACTTCGCACACTCTCCTATCAGACCAAAGCTGAAGCATGGGAGTGTCTTTCTGGGGCCAGAGAGGTGGTACAGTGGTTAGAGAGTTTGCTTTGCATGCACCCCATATGGTCCTCTGAGCACCGCCAGAACTGCTGAGTGCAGAGTCAGCATGCTCAGATGCCCTGAGCATCGCAGGTGTGGCCTCAAAATAAACCCAGAAAAGCAAATAAATACAAAAATTATCAACCAAATAAATAAATGATCTTTCTAATGCCCTTGAAGAATTTAGCTGGGTTGATCCTCAGAACTGATCTTACCTGCAAGGCCCCTCCGTGGGACCTTGGTGGGCGGTGGGCAGCCGACCCTCTGCGGGTGGGGGTGGCAGAGCAACCCCGTGTGCCAGGAACTATCCTTCACCCAGTTGTAAGTGGAGGAGGGGAGATGATCAACATTCATTAAGCTTTGCCAAAAATAAGAGATTAATTTTTTTAAAGCAGTGTGGAAAATGCTGATCATTCAATTTTGCATAACAGTAGGAGTAGTCGTTCTAAAAGCATCTTAGCAGATTAAAAAGCACAAACGTTTTGCCACGTTTTCTGCTGTGCCATTTTTACATTGACCTTCTGAAAATCAAATCACGGTTTGATGTCTGCCCGGGGCCAGGCCACTTTGCATGTGGAGCGCCTGCTTCTGGAATGCTCTCGGAGACTGCTTCCCTTGGGCCTTCTCTGGGCTCTGAGCATCCCCGGCTCCTCTGGGGCTCCGGAGACCCCTCCCACAGGCCCACCTGGGCGCCCTGCCTTCTCCTGAGTCTCTGCTGTGTGGCCATCTCGGGGTGAGCCGGGTAGACGAGACTGTGGCTTCCCTCACCGAGCAGCACGCCAGGACAGGCCCTCCTAGAGCTTTATTACAGGAAGGAATGCTGGGTTTCCAGCCGGCTCCTCCCGCTGAGGTTGAAAGAACAAAGGGATAGTCCAGTTCGATTAGCGACTCTTATCTCCAACTGTAAACTGTTGTTCTTTTCCTTGTGGGCTTTAAGGTAAACATTTTCTGAGTACACAGGGGGTAGAAACCACACTTTAGTGCAGGGATTTGCGGTGCCTTTTCCTGCAGGAATTCAGTCTTACTAAGGTTCCCGGGGAAACTGGCTTCTGACTAGCTTTATAGACCTTGTAACAAACTTCCTGCTTCTGACCCTTTTAAAGGGTGACCTTTAACCCACATGTTGTTCGAAATAAGTTGATTTCCCTAAATATAGGGTTTTTCTATTTATTTTGTTTAATTCATTGGCAGCATGCCAATGCTGCCAATGAATTAAATCCAAGGCCAGGGCACAGCAGGGAGGGCATTTGCCTGGCACGTGGCAGATCCGGCTTCGATCCCGGCATCCCATATGGCCCCCAAGCACCATCAGGAGTAAGGAGTAACCCCTGAGCATCACTGGGTGTGGCCCAAAAGCCAAAATGAATAAATCAGTTAATCAGTCGGTCCAGAGCCTCCTCCAAGCAAGGCAGATACGCTGCCACCGAGCTACACCCCCAACGCCTGCGTCTTTCTGCACTGGCTTAGAGGGAGCCAGGGAGACCTGGCAGTAATACACTAGTGCAGCACATGGGCAGTTGCCTCGTCCACGCCGCCCAGCTCAGTCCCGAGCACCACGTTTCACCCTTGAGCCCCCTCTGAGCTCTACTGCTGTGGCCCTAAGCAAACGTTCTGCGAGAAATTTTGTTGTGCTAACTTCAGCACCCAGAACGGTCAGTTTTCAGACACTCCGGCCATGTAAAGGGTAGACGTCTGCTCTCTTAGACATCACGTAGATGACGGTGGCAGCAAACTGATCACTGACTTATTCTTACGATCGCCGCTTGTTCCTGCCCTGGTGGGGTGTGGAAATGGCGGCTTCTAAAAACGTGTCTTGATGGGGAGATGCCTCTAAGAGCTGGAGTCCCGCTCTGCGCGTGGGGTCTGGGTTTCATCCCGCACCACGCAGAGAGCAGCCCCTGGATACTGCCAGAGCTGTGGGTCCCCTGCCCCCAAAAAAATTGAATCAAAAATCACTTAAAGTTCAGAATTAATATGTCTGAGTGGACTAAACTTTCTGTCCTCGTCCACAGATCGTCTATGGTGTGCTGTCTAATGTGGTCTCACCAGCCTGCTTTGGGTGGGCACTTGTGTTACAAGAGGAAATTAATTTGACCTTTTTTTTTTTTTTTTTTTTTTTTGCTTTTTTGGGTCATACCCAGCAGTGCTTAGGGGTTACTCCTAGCTCTGCACACAGGAACCACTCCTGGCGGTGCTCTGGGGACCATATGGGATGCCGCATCGAACCCTAGCCCGCATGGGCCGGCCTTGTGCAAGGCAAATGCCCTACCCACTGGGCTATCGCTCTGGCCCCCAATTTGACCATTTAATCTTGTCTTGTCTGGCCAGGTATCAGCTGCTTTTAGCAGTTTGCATAGAAATTGTGATTTTTTTTGTTTATTTGCCTTTTTGGGGGTCACACCCTGCAATGTTCAGGGGTTACTCCTGGCTCTTCACTCAGGAATTACTCCTCATGCTTAGGGGACCATATGGGATGCTGGGAATAGAACCCAGGTTGGCCGCATGCAAGGCAAATGCCCTACCCGCTGTGCTATCGCCTCCAGCTCTAGAAATTTTGATTTCTGGCTGGCATCTCTCTCCCCACTCCTGTGCCATTCGCCCCACCCCCCAACTTTTTGTTTGTTTTGGAGCTACACCTGGCATTGTCCAGAGGCTATTCCTGGCTTTGCATTGAGAAATCACTCTTGGAGGTTCTTGGGGGCCCCTAAGGGATGCTGGCAATCAAACCCAGGTCTGCTGTGTGCATGGCAAACATGTTTCCTTCAGTACTCTTACTCCAGCCCCAGATCCGCTGTGTGCATGGCAGACTGTTACCTGTAGTACTATTACTCAGCCCCAGGTCCACTGTGTACATGGCAGACTATTACCTGTAGTACTGTTACTCCAGCCCCAGGTCCTCTGTGTGCATGGCAGATTATTACCTGTAGTACTGTTACTCCAGCCCCAGGTCCGCTGTGTACATGGCAGATTATTACCTGTAGTACTGTTACTCCAGCCCCAGGTCCGCTGTGTACATGGCAGACTGTTACCTGCAGTACCACCTCTGCTTCGCTGATGACATCATTCTAATAACACCAAACATTAGCTAAGCGGCACAAATGCTGGCTGACTTTGACCAAGAATGTGGAAAGATAGGTCTACAGCTGAATCTCAGCAAAACTATGTTCATGAGAAATGAACTAGTTCCAGAGGCCCCATTCACTGTCAAAGGAACAAACATCTCTGAATGCAGCAGTTATGTGTACCTAGGTCGAGAAGTCAACATGATGAACGACCTAAAACCTGAGCTGCGCAGGAGGAAGAGAGCGGCATGGAATGCCTTCAAAAACATCGAAGAAATAGCTAAAGAACAAAGAACCTCCGGCTCCGGGCACATCTCTTTGACTCCACCATCCTCCCTGCATTAACATACGCCTCAGAGACCTGGGCCCTACAAAAGCAGGGATGAGAATGCTATTCGGTCTCCCAGAGAGGAATCGAAAGAGCTATGCTTGGAATATCACGCCTCACTCAAGTGAAAGAAGGAATCCGGAGCTCCGACCTCCATCGCTGTTCCAGAGTCAGGGACGCTGTCTCGTTTGCCAAGGCATCGAAAATCAGATGGGCTGGACATGTAATGCGATTTGGAGACAACCGCTGGACTAGAGCCTTTACCGACTGGATCCCACGGACGCCAAAAGATCACGTGGCCGCCCACCTACAAGATGGTCAGACTTCTTTGTCAAGACCATGAACGAACGGTTTGAGTCTCTTCATATTCCTGAACCAACCAGATGCCATTGGGCTACACTGGCACGTGATAGGGTCAAATGGAAATGTTACTGGTGCCCTTTCGAGCAAATTGATGAATAACGGGATTTAAGTGATCAAGTGACTATTACTCCAGCCCCTTTGCTGTACTTTTTTTTTTTGCTCAATGTTTTGAAATTCCCGTCTGTGTCTGTCTTTTCTCAGTGGTGGTCACAAATGTGTATGTTAGTATTTCTAAGTTGAAGTCCAAAATCACTGCTTCAGGTAGGGCGCTTGCCTTGCATGCAGCCGGCCCATGCCGGCCCAGGTTCGATCCTCGGCATCCCATATGGTCCCTGAGCACCGCCAGGAGTGACTCCTGAGTGCAGAGCCAGGATTAACCCTCGAGCATCGCTGGTGTGACCCAAAAAGCAAAAAAAATTAAAAAACAAAATCACTGCTTCATTGCCCTCCTGAATCACAGAAAGAACTGAAAATGCCCAGCTTTAGTCATCTCCTAATATTGTTACGTGTCACCCAGTGCTTACGTTTACTGATCAGGAGATCACCGATTTTCTTTTTTTTTTTTTTTTTTTTGCTTTTTTGGGTCACACCCTGCGATGCTTAGGGTTCAGTCTCTGCGATGCTCCTGGCTCTGCATTCAGGAATTACTCCTGGCAGTGCTTGGGGACTCTATGGGATGCTGAGGATCGAATCCAGGTCCACTGCATGCAAGGCAAATGTCCTACCCGCTGTGCTATTGCTCCGCCCCATGATTTTCATTTTTTTAATACCGAATGTTTAACATTTAATCAAATTTTACCGTGTCTTTGCTCATTGTTGCTTCATACACTTGAGTCCTTTCTGGGGACATTCGCTTCCAGTAGGGAAGATCTGTTGCTGGTAAATCCCTGGTGAGTATTTTGACTGCTTCAGGACTTTGTGCGGAAGGCAGTGGTAGCCCCGGTTCTCCCAGCCGACCCTTGTTGCGGGGGATCTGACGACTCCTTGGCCTGGTCTAGGACCTTCTCTGTGTCTTGACTGTTCCATGGTTTCATCATTGTTTCCACATGTGGGCTTCGTTCCCCAGCAGGGTTGGCTGGGCTTGCCTCAGACATGGGTATTTTCAGCAGTTCCAGTAGAAGTTTCTGTGTTGGTGGAAAAGTTCTGCAGTCGGGCAGCCCCGTGTGGTAACTGCCTCCCACGACTGGCTCTGTGGTACACGACTAAAGAACTGTTTTTAATTTTCAATGGAAAACCTCCATGTGGCTGATGGCCACTGAATTGCACAGTGAAGTTCCAGAATTGCACGAATATTTCCCATTCTCCTTCCTCTCTTTTGGGAATTCTTTAATGACATGGAAAGTTTCAGCAGACCTACCTTGCTAACTCTCTGCCAATCATATTTTCTTTGTGCTGCATTTTAGATTTTTCCATTTTTTATTTTTTTTTAAATTGATCATGGGTGTTGTTTTTGAAGTCACTGATATTTTTATTGTTTTGCCTTTTTTTCTGTTACATTTAAAAAAAATTTTTAACAGTTATTCACAATAATTTGTTACAGACATTCAGTATTCCAACACAACCCACCACCATCGCACCTTCCTGCCATCATTATTTCCAATTTTCCCAACCACCCTCAAGCCTGCCCCTATAGCAGACCCTCAGTAATTTATTTTATTTTGCTTGTTATAAGTAATTTGCTAAAAATGATCAAGTAATGTTTCCTTATAAGAAAATTAGTGAATAATCCCACCATGGAGCCATTAAGTCCTTGTATAAGAAATTACTAATATGTTGTTATGGGACAGGTATTGTGTATTTATAGTTTGCTGATTGGTTGCCTTCTAATTTATATACCACTAAATGTGTGGTAGTGCTACAATGGGACAGTATTGTAGAGTTGAGATGTCCTCAGTGTGGCTGTGTTCTGCAGGAACTCCAAAAGTCTCAATGTGGTTATACAGTGGCATTAAATTTTTAACTGGGTGTGGCTTTGGGGAGTGAGCGTGACTGCCAGGCCTCCCAGAAGAACAGGGAGATGGGGGAGGTAGCCCACCCCCGATTCCATGAATGCCCAGAAATTTCAGTCACAAAACCTACATACCTGAGTTTTTCAACAGATTCGTTGCTGAGTGGGCTCTTCCGAGCAGTGGAGTCCAACCTGGAACATGGGAGCGATTGTGGAGTTTGGAGGTTTTTGGCTGCTGGGGCTCTGTTTGAACAGGTGAGGGCTCACTCGTCCCTTCCTGGGGGTGCCCCAGTAGACTCAGCCTGGGGGCCAGAAGCATCTCTGCCGCTTGCTGATCTCTTTCGAGATTTATATCTGAGTCTCTGGGTCATGGCTGGTGGATGAGGTGTTTCGTGAGTGGGGCTGCCGACCTTCTGAGAGAGCAGGGAGAGGGGAGGGGGTTAGCCCATCCCAACTCCGTGAAAGCCTGGAGATTTCAGGCACAAAAATTTAGGGGTTTTGGGTTCAGCCCCAGCTGTGCTCTCACATCACTCCTGACCTCCTGCTCAGGGATCACCCTGGCAGTCCTTGGGCACCATACGTGGTGCTGGGGATTGAGCTGAGTGCAAGGCAAGAGCCTCCCAGACTTCTGTAGCCTTAGGACCTGTCATTCTCTTCCTTTTAGTCAAGCCTGATGCTGTTTTGTGCATTCATTTGGTTTTCAATCGTCTCTTTATTTTTACAAGTGATGTTTGGTTTATATCAAACCTGCTTGGCCACCTCAGTAGTTTCTGTTATTTGCTCTTTTTGTTTTCAAATCTCCTTAAGCAGAGGCAGCATTTATTTATTGCCAATTCCATAGCTGCAACGGAATCTGGCTCGAAGCCTTGTTTTCTTGTATGCCTGTGATTTTACTTTTTCTGTGAGTTGCTCATTGGAACTTTATGGGAGGGAACTTTGACCAGATACGTTGGTGGAAGTTCCATTCGCCCAGAGAGGTTGTGTGGCTTTGGCCTGTCTTCTGGGGCCTCTGTGTGCTCGGGAGTGTTGCGCTCACATTCCCATGTATCCTGCAGCACTCTGGGTAGAGATGAAAGATACACCCCTTTCATCTCCTTTCTAGTGTATATTTTACACACGCGCCATTTGGCGTCCTGAGTATTTCTCTCTTATCTGTTGGGTCCCAGTTCAGCTTGGCTGGAGTCTGTTTCCACACGACCTGGCCATGCCTCGCAGACTGGACTCTGGGTGCCCAGGGTGGAGAGGGTTAGCTGGTGTGGGATCCCGTCTTGGCACTGTTCTCTGCTAGGTCTCTGCTCTCACTTCCCCGTATCACCTCCTGAGCCGTCTGCCTTTGTGCCACTCAGCTGTGACTGTCTGTGTGTCACGTTACCTTCAGCTCTGCTGTCCCTGGCGCACCCGCACATCTGCGCGAGGGCTGGGATGGGGCATGGGATGGTGTATGTGCTGAGAAGAGGCTGGTGGGACCTGGCCATACGCACGCACGCCACACACACTCACACACTCCCCCTTCCAGTGGATTGCACATGCAAACACATACACACATCTCTCCCCCTTCAGTGTGTATTACACATATACACACATTCTTTCTCTCCTCCTTTCAGTGTGTATTACACACACACACAGTCTCTCCTTTCAGTGTGTATTACACACACACACACACACACACACACACACACACACCTCTTCTCTCAGGGAGTATTACACACTACACCCTTCCTGTCCAGAGTGTATTATACCCCTTCATTTCCTTTGTCTATCGCATACACCCCCTTTCATCTCCCTTCTAGTGTGTATTTTACACACACGCCAAGACACCCCCCTTTCATGAAAGACAACGGGTGTCACTCACTGTGACTTGCTTTTTAAGCTATTTTTTAGTGTCTGAACCCCAGTCCTGGTCTGCCGACCTGCAGAGGCGGGCTCGGGAGTCACCTGTTTGTGAGGTGCTCGGCCCAGCCCTGTCCTTCGGGGAAGTCCGGAGGGTGAGGCACACCCAGCAGCCTCAGCCTGGACTGGCAGGTGGTGGGTGTGGCCTCGGGGCTCAGTGCCAGGCCCATTGCCGGGGAGGGGGACGCCCATGCCCAGGCTCAGGCCTGGCTGTACTGGGGGAGCAGCTGGGGGGGAACCGTCCCCAGCACAGTGCATCTGTCACAGCCGGCCACCAGCAGGACTTAGAGACGCGGCCTTTGAGGACCATCGCTTCCCCCTGGGACTTACTGGTAGAATTTTTTTTTCTTTGTGGGTCACACCTGGCGATGTTCAGGGGTTCCTTCTGGCTCTGCACTCAGAATTACTTCTGGTGGTGCTCGTGGAATATCACACCTCACTCAAGTGAGAGAAGGAACCGGAGTTCTGACCTCCGTCGCTATTCCAGAATCAGGGACGCTGTCTCGCTTGCCAAGACATCGAAAATCATATGGTCTGGACATGTAATGCGATTTGGAGACAACCGCTGGACTAGAGTCATTACCGACTGGATCCCACGGGACGCCAAAAGATCACGCGGCCGCCACCTACAAGATGGTCAGACTTCTTTGTCAAGACCCTGAAGGAGCGGTTTGAGGCTCTTCATATTCCTGAATCAACCAGATGCCATTGGGCTACATTGGCACGTGATAGGGTCAAATGGAAATGTTACTGGCGCCCGCTCGAGCAAATTGATGAACAACAGGATGTCTAGTGATCTAGTGATCTAGTGGTGCTCGGGGACTATATGGGATGCTGGGGATTGAACCCAGGTCTGCACGGACAAGGTAAATGCCCTCCCCGCTGTGCTATCACTTGGTCCATTACTGGTGGAGTCTTTGCTGCCGTCCAGCCCAGCAGATAGAGTGTCCAGAGCCAGTGTATGAAGCCCAGGTCTGCAGCTCAGCGGACATTGAGCAGCTCCCCTGGGTAGCAGGAGGAGGAGGAGAGTGTCGCAGCAGGGCCCAAGACCCCCAGAGAGGCCGGCAGCAGAGTGTTGGCGTGCAGGGCCCGAGACCCCCAGAGAGGCCGGCAGCAGACAGCGCCAGCAGCGCCACCTGTCTGTGCGGCCAGAACTCCTGCTCACTCTGTCCAGTTCTGTATCCTCGGGATTCTGAAGGGTGAGTAAGGAAAGGAGCTTCCCGCCCCCACACGCTTTCTTTTTCTTTTGGTTAAAACAGAACTGTCTCGCCAGGTCTCACCAGCAGATGCCCACTCGTGACCACCTTCTTTCTTTTGTTTTGTTTTTTGGTCACATCTGGCAGTGCTCAGGGGTTACTCCTGGCTCTGCACTCAGAAATTACTTCTAGCGGTGCTTGGGGGACTGTTGGAATGCTGGGAATTGAACCTGGGGATCAGATGGGATGCCGGGATCGAACCTGGGTCCACTCTGTGCGAGGCATATACTATCCCTCTGGCCCCAGCCACTCATGACCATCAGGGGCTCATGGGTTTCAAATTAAAGCTGGAAAAATGTTTTAAATTAATGCTTGTAAAGGTAGTGGGTGAGGCTCCGAGCAGTCATGTGGAGCACCCAGGACCACAAAGGCAAGTGTGACGTTTGCTCCCTAGCAGGATGGTTCGTCCACAGGAGCGACAAAGGTCGCTCACTTCCAGGTGGTCACAGCCTCTGGGACGGCCAGCACTGGACCCAGGCACTGCACCGCCTCCCTGCCTCTCCCCAGCCTCTCGGAAGCCCGCGGCTGAGCGTTTACTTATCAAGCCGAAAAAATTGTGTGGCATTTTAATTCCCTTTGCCCTGTGATTGCCATTAGCGGTCAGTAAAGCACACGCGGTGTCCTTCCACCCAGCACACTCTGGGCAGTGCGTCGCCTTTAGGGCGCGTGGATCTGCACCCGCTCCCAGGAAGGCTGAGCTCGGCCTACCAGAGCTGTCACCAGGGCCCCAAATCCAGCCCCGGTGCAGGTTCACCAGGCCTTGGGGTGCGGGTGTGGGGCACCTCTCACACGTTGCAGCACGGTGAGAACAAGGCACTGGGTGGACGTGGAGCAGCACCAGGGCCCCCAGCCAGCGGCCTTGGACCCCGGAGCGATTGTTCCGGGAGCAGTGCTGGCCCTGTGGTGTGCCGAAGCCTGTGGCTTTGCCAACACCCCGAGAACTCCTGCCTCTCGGGCCCTGAGTCCCGATGCGGGGCTGGAGTCCGCCGGGCCAGGGAGAGAGAATGTTCGAGGGAGTCCTATGTCCCAGCAGAGCGAGGGGGCCACCTAGGTCTCTGAGCTGGACCTTTGCTTCCGAGTGACCTGAGTGAGCTCAGCAGGGGTGAGTGGGGCGGGCGCGGGGCCTTCGCTTTCACCCCCGAAGAGTTGCGCTTGCCTCAGCGGCCGGAGCAGAGCTGTGGGAAGTCGATGCCCTGTTCGCCTGCACGCTGGCCTCGCCCCATTTTCTCTCTTAGTGAAACTTAATTGACTGTAGCTAATTAAAGTCACCGATGCGAAAATCCCAAACGCCACTTAAGGCCCTCAGTGAGGGAGCTTGGGTCTGCCCTTCCTTCAGCGGAGTTGTGAAAATCTCCAGTGCCCACAGTTTCCCCTTCTGGTGAGATTTTCATGCCCACACCTCCCCATCATGCTGAGAGTCCATGGGACCACTGCCCCTTTCAGATGGGGCATACGGGTATGTGTGTGTCTCATTCTCCTCTTCGCTGACCTTCACCAAAGGCAGGGGCATTTCTAGAGTATAGATGTTACATATTCCTAGTCAATGGCAGTGATGGCGTTTCTATGGGCTGAGCGAAACCTTGGTGTGGGCCTTTTCTCAGGGGAAAGGTGCTGCGTTCTCGGTCCTTCAGAGAACAGCCACAGAGGAAGTGATCAGAGAATTGGGCTGGAACATTCTCACCTGCTGAGGAGAAATAACGCATCCTTGTTTAAGGCGCTGAGAGTCAGTGGATCTTTACTCTTTTCCTGGTACAAGTAAGCGATTTTTTAAATATATGAACTGTGGGGACCGGAGCGATAGTCCAGCGGGTAAGGTGTTTGCCTTGCACACAGCCGACCCAGGTTCGATCCCTCAGCATCCCATATGGTCCCCTGAGCACCGCCAGGAGTAATTCCTGAGTGCAGAGCCAGGGAGTAACCCATGAGCATTGCCGGGTGTGACCCAAAAAAGCAACAAACAAACAAACAAGTGAGTGAGTAGATAAATATGTGCACTGTGGGGGAGAAGAGTTAGTGCAGTGGATGGGGCACGTGCCTTGCGTGTGGCCAACCCGGATTCCATCCCCGGCACCTCTATGGCCCACCAGGAGTGATCACTGAGCCCAGAGCCAGGAGTAAGCCCTGAGATCCCCAGGTGTGCCCCAAAAAGAAATCCCTCCAGAACTGAAATTATACCCTTTTCCATGTGTCTGTTGTCTCGATTACACTTACTTTGACAGTGAGCCTTTTAGCCACTGACTTTTTCAAAAATCAAGTTTCCTCGACCAGCTAACTTAGTTTTCTTGGGAACCATCGTTGTTTCCTGTACTCTTACAGCTTCGTTGCTCAGCGATGATTCCATTGCTGAGCTACATGTACGGGTTAAAGGTTTAAACAGATGTGAGAGGGGCCAGAGCCAGTAGTGCAGCGGCTTGCACGTGGCCAATTCAGGAGTGGTCCCTGAGTATAGAGCCAGGGAGTAATCCCTGAGCATCTCCAGGAGTGGTCCCTGAGTATAGAGCCAGGAGTAATCCCTGAGCATCTCCAGGAGTGATCCCCGAGTATAGAGCCAGGAGTAATCCCGAGTATGTCAGGAGTAATCCCTGAGTATGTCAGGAGTAATCCCTGAGTATGTCCAGGAGTGATCCCTGAGTATAGAACCAGGAGTAATCCCTGAGTATGTCAGGAGTAATCCCTGAGCACCTCCAGGAGTGATCTCTGAGTATAGAGTCAGGACTAAACCCTGAGCATCGGCGGGTTTGCCTCCACCCCACCCCCCCCAAAAAACCCTTACAAAATAAACAAGGCCCCAAGAACCTCCCAGAGTGACCCCCAAGCAGCGAGGCAGGAATAGCCCTGAGCACTGCCGGGTGAGGGCCCCAAGTAAAATATGAACGCCTGAAGGCAGATCCCACCGGTCTGCTCAGAGCACCGAGTGCCAGTCGGCTGGTGGTTGGCCCTCGGGACTCAGGCTGCCGGTTCTCTCCAGGCACTGGGCCAGGCTGCAGCACAGAGAGCGCGTGGCTCTTCATGGCAGGATGGTGCAGTAGAGGCGACTCCTGTGGAACCTCTGGCATTGGGGGAGAGCGAGGTTGGTGATGAATCCTCTATTCACTCTTGATGATTGTAGCTCGCTCGGCTGCCTGTAGTGCCTGCTGCAGCGGCATGGGGTGGCATGACTTACACTTTCTAGTGACATTTGTGATGTTTCCGTGAAAATGGATGTAGGCCAGCTATCCAAAAAATGCAGCCAGACTTACCAAAGTAATTTGGCATCATTTTGTTTAACAGAAGAAAAATGCTATTATAGGGTTCAGAGAGTGCAGTGGGTACTTGCCTTGCATGAGCTTGCCCTGGTTTAATCCCCAGCAACCCATGCGGTTTGTCAAGCACTGCCAGGAGTGACCCCTAAGCACAGAGCCAGGAGTAAGCCCTGAGCACCACTGGGTGTGACTCCCCCAAAAAATCTAAAAAAATAAATACATACATTGGTATTATAGCTCTTACATCTAGGGAGACTAAATAGTTAACTTTCTGCCAGTGTCTTGGCTCCTGCTCTGGTGAAAACATGAATTTTGTGGGTGGTGAGGGGACCCCTCTGTGGTCTTCTCGCTTTAGCTGGGTTTGGGGCTCATTAAAATCTGCAATTAGGGTAACTCATTGACGACATCGATGAAGAATACAACCGACTGGTTCAGCACCTCCATGATTGTGCGAAGAATGCCGAGAGAGAGAAAGACACAAAAGGACGCCTGTCTTCAGAAACTCTCGAGCTCATTCGCCAACGTGGCAAGGCGCAAGCCTCAGGAGACCAAATGCTAACGTCCAAGCTTGCTAAACGATGCAGAGAAGCGATAAAAGAAGACCTCAAAGACAGAAGAGCAGAAATACTGGAAGATGCAGCAGAAGCTGGGAAAAGCATTCGCACTGCCCGCCTGTCCTTCGCCAACTATAAGACCAAGATGACTGCCCTCCGACGCCCTGATGGATCTATCACATCTTCCAGAAAGGCAATGGAGAAGATTATACATGACTTCTACTCAAACCTCTTTGATAGCCACATCCACCTGCCCACATACCAAATTCCACAGGATGGATATGTCATTCCCAACGTTCTCCCTTCTGAAATCCGACATGCCATCTGCGTCGGTAAAGAAGGGAACAGCACCAGGCCCAGACAAAGTCAGACCCGAACACCTGAAGAATCTGCCGCCGGTACTCATCAATACACTAGCTCGGCTCTTCACACGCTACCTGTCCGAATGCAAGGTGCCCTCCCAATGGAAAACCAGCAGGACAGTTCTACTGTTCAAGAAGGGAGACATTCACGACATCGGCAACTATCGCCCCATCTGCCTGTTGTCCGTCATCTACAAGCTGTTTACACGAGTCATCCTGAACAGGATTAGCAGAACACTAGATGAAGGACAACCATGCGAGCAAGCAGGCTTCCGGAAAGGATTCAGCACAATCGACCACACGGTAACGAAGCTCATTGAGGTTTGTAGGGAGTACAAGATGCCGCTCTGTCTCACATTCATTGATTTACAGAAAGCCTTTGATTCTGTGGAGACTGAAGCAGTCATTGAAGCCCTAGCCAAACAGGGCGTCCAAACCCAATACATCAAGATCCTTCGGGAGCTGTATTACGGATTCACCACCAGGATCTCACCATTCTACAAAGAAGTGATCATTAATGTGAAAAGAGGGGTTCGACAGGGCGATACCATTTCACCAAAACTCTTCAGCGCCATCCTCGAGAACATCGTGCAACAATTAGAATGGGAAGGAATGGGAGTGAAGATAGATGGTCTGCAACTACACCATCCCCGCTTCGCTGATGACATTGTTCTAATAACACCAAACATTAGCCAAGCAGCACAAATGCTGGCTGACTTTGACCGAAAATGTGGAAAGATAGGTCTACAGCTGAATCTAAAGAAAACTATGTTCATGAAGAATGAACTAGTTCCAGAGGCCCCATTCACTCTCAGTGGAACAGACATCTCTGAATGCAGCAGTTATGTGTACCTAGGTCGAGAAATCAACATGATGAACGACCTAAAACCTGAGCTGCGCAGGAGGAAGAGAGCGGCATGGAATGCCTTCAAAGGCATTGAAGAAATAGCTAAAAGGACAAAGAACCTCCGGCTCCGGGCACATCTCTTTGACTCCACCGTTCTCCCTGCATTAACATACGCCTCAGAGACCTGGGCCCTACGAAAGCAGGATGAGAATGCTATTCGGGTCTCCCAGAGAGGATGAAAGAGTTATGCTTGGAATATCACGCCTCACTCAAGTGGAGAGAAGGAATCCGGAGTTCTGACCTCCGTTGCTATTCCAGAATCAGGGCTGCTGTCTCGTTTGCCAAGGCATCGAAAATCAGATGGGCTGGACATGTAATTTGGAGACAACCGCTGGACTAGAGCCATTACCAACTGGATCCCACGGGATGTCAAAAGATCACGTGGCCACCCACCTACAAGATGGTCAGACTTCCTTGTCAAGACCCTGAAGGAACGGTTTGAGGCTCTTCATGTTCCTGAATCAACCAGATGCCATTGGGCTACATTGGCACGTGATAGGGTCCAATGGAAATGTTACTGGCGCCCACTCGAGCAAATCGATGAATAACGGGATTCAAGTGATCAAGTGAATTAGGGTAACTAGGTTTCCTTAGAGGACAGAGACAGGAGTAAGGACCCGGCGCCCTTGAGCCCACGTGCTGCTGTTTCTTGAACACTGCGGCAGCGTGTTGCGTCCTGGGGCGGGGACCATCCCACCCCGCCTCTCTCTCCGTTTGTGTCTGTCACCCCAGGGTCTGCTCTGGTGCTGCTCGTGTTCTGGTCTGGTTCTGTGGTTTGGGGACCTCCCAAAGGGGGCCCCTCGAGGGTGGCGCTTGGCCAGCCAGGCCAGTGGTTCCGTGCTCAGGCCCTCGGCTCTTGTGCTGCCTGGGCCCACAGTGATGGGGACTGACCCCAGGGCCACCCGCCGTGCTGGCTCTCCTCATGCACTTCGGTCCTCGTGGGCCAAGTCGTGGCAGAGACAAGGAGGCTGCTGTTGGCTAGAGCTGGGTGCTGCCGGGTGCCGGAACGCCCAGACTCTACCCCAGGTTGGCCCCGGCTGATTAAAAACTCTGGGCCAAGGTTCCTCGTTCATGAGGGTGCCAGAGTCCAGCAGGTCCCGATGTTCCCGGTGGGGAGAGGCCAGACTGGGGGCATCAGCATCCACCCCACCCTGCCCCGCCTCCCTGGGTCTGACCAGGCCATGGTGGTGCGAAGGGGAGCAGAGATGTGATATGGGGGAGCACCGACGGGGTCTCTGGTGTCTCCTGTGGGGGGTCGGGGGCAAACCCTGTTGGGAGAGACGAGAGACTTCAGGGGCCCTCTCAGAGGCCGGGCTGTAGATCTAAAAACCTTGGAATTTGTGGCAGGCGCCCATCTCATTAAGGCTTTGCTTTGTGTTTTGAAAGCGGGAAATCGTGTGCTCCAAGGGCCAGGAACAGGGACAGGCAGACGGTCCTTCAGTGAGGCCCGTTGCCTTTTTTATTCTTTGTGGCTGAAGAAGAAAAGGAAAGCTCAAGAACGTCACCTGTTTTGATGGCTGATCTCAGTACGAGGCGACCTGTGGGAGCACGCCCCTGAGACCGCCTGTCTCCTGGGGACCTGAGGGAGGGGCCCCACACCTCACGCTGTGCTGTGCGAGGAAGCCTCGGCTCCTGGCCGTCTCTCTCAGCCTGTTTCACGCGTGGTTCCTGTCAGTGCCTGTGACTCAGTTTCCAGCCTGTAGCTGTGGCTTGTCAGTCAGTCACGCCCCTTTCTGCCCCGAGCCCCAGGGCCTGCGCACGGAAGGCGATTCTGAACGCCTCCTCTTGTCAGCGGACTTCGATGCTGTGACCTGTGATTTGTGCTCCTCTGCTGAACTCACAGCTCGGTTGTCTGGGCCTGTCCATGCCCTCCCATGGGCCTTTGGCCTTGGCCCTAAAGCTCTCAGCGCAAATGTTCCCCCTTGGAGGGTCAGCACGCAGCCCCTCGGGGGGGGGCAGCCCCAGCGTGCCGCACTGTTCACCCCTGCCTGTCCACCTAGAGCTGCCGGACAGCATGGTCACCCCTTAAGCTTGTTGACCCACTGACCATGGCCAGCTTCTGTCAGGAGCCCAGGTATTGGTGGGGGAGGGGATGTGGAGATTCAGGAACAGTCAAATAAGTCGTTGGCGTTTCAGGAGATAAAATTCAGTTGGTGGACTGGAGATTTATGATTGCCCAAGAAATCTCTCTGTTTGGTTATCTCTGCTGGGGTGGTGAAACAAGATTAAGTGACCATTTCTTTTTGGGGGGTGTGGAGGGGAGGCCACAGCCAGCGGCGCTCAGGAGCCAGAGATCGAACCAGGGTCGGCAGCAAGCAGGGCCAGCGTCTTAGCTCCCGTGTCATCTCTCTGGCCCTGAGAGTGGTCAGCATCGCATTTCTCGTCATTTCAAAACTGAGATGGCCAAATTGGATGGACTTGGAAATAGCAGTGATTCATCATTGGCTTAGACGTCTGGGGCCTTGTTCCGTGGTAGAGCTCTCGCCATGTCCCGGGGAGTCCCATTTCTGCTGGTCGTAGAGGGAGTGAGAGCCGTATCGTGGGCCCAGCTGAGCGGAGCACACAGGTCACCCGAGAAAGGACAGTGGCCGCACGCATGCTTCAGAGTCACACACTGTATCTGAGCGGAAGCAGGATACGACCGGGTTGTCTGGCGCGGCGAGGTGGGTGGTTGGCTGGTGGCTGGTAGGTCCAGTGCCGTAGAGGTCAGCACTGCTGGAGTCTGACGCCCACTAGCTGTGTCCAGCCACCTTGCGGAGCAGCCATCAGGCGCCCCTGGGAGCCCATCCCTGCCTCAAGCCTTTTGGCGGAGCTGCAGTTTCTGGCTGCTGGGGTACTGTGCTCTTGGCAGGGAAGATGCCCCCTGCCCTCCACACACTTCCACTTTTGGGTCACACCCAGCCGTGCTCTGGGCTTACTCCTGGCTCTGCACTCAGGAATCACTCCTGGCGGGCTCAGGACCATAAGGGATGCTGGGGATTGAGCCCTGGTTGGCCGCGCAAGGCAAAGGCCCTCCCTGATGTACTATGACTCCTGGTGAGCTCAGGACCATATGGGATGGTGGGGATTGAGCCCGGGTCGGCCGCATGCAAGGCAAATCCCTTCCCCTGCTGTGCTATCACTCTGGCCTCCAGAATGCAGTCGTGAGCCTTGTGTTTCATTGCAGAAAAGAACTTGGACACAGGTGAAAGGATTGGTGTTGAAACACTGTATGCCTGAAACCCAAACATGAATAACTTTGTAAGTCAAAATCACAAAATGTAAATTAAAACAAGAATTTCCAGAAGGCAGGTATGAAGCAGGAAGTTTCATTTGAGAGAGAGAGAGGGAGACCCGTCTAAGAAGACGTGCAGCTTCTCTGGAGAGAAACCAGCCGCAGCACAGCGGGGCTGTGGCATGTCTCAGCCCAGCTGCGCCAGGCGCTGGGAAGCAGATTCTGTGGGGGCTCTCTCCCAGCGGCTCTGGGCCGCTCTCCCAGGTGCTCAGAGCCGTGTTATCAGGGAGAGGACTTGGAGCGCCAGGTCTCGTCCCTATTCCGCTGACTTATCCTGTGCTCCTGCTTCCTGATTGCGTCTCGTCTCTATGAACATTTCTTGCTTTTGAGACTTGCTGAAATCCATCACCAAGGCTCTCCGCCTACCTGGCAGGCTGCTTTGTGCAGATTAGGGACACGTTGCCGTCCAGACGTCAGGGGACCCCACCAGGGTGATAAGGAGGGCACCCCTGGAGGTTCTGGGGTGCGTCGGGGGACCCCACCAGGGAGAGTAAGAGGGCACAGACCTGGAGGTTCTGGGGTGCGCCAGGGGACCCCACCAGGGAGAGTAAGAGGGCACAGACCTGGAGGTTCTGGGGGTGTGTCAGGGGACCCCACCAGGGAGAGTAAGGAGGGCACCCCTGGAGGTTCTGGTGTGCGCCGGGGGACCCCACCAGGGAGAGTAAGAGGGCACAGACCTGGAGGTTCTGGGGTGCGCCAGGGGACCCCACCAGGGAGAGTAAGGAGGGCACCCCTGGAGGTTCTGGGGTGCAGGGCAACCTGCAGGAGGACGGAGGCAGGACCCAGGGCTCAAGTGTTTCAGGCATGACCAGTGTGTCAGCACTGACCAGGACACCCACAGGAGCGCTATGTGTATGGGTGTGTGTGAGTGTGTATGTGAGTGTATGTGTGTGAGTGTGAGTGTGTGTATGTGTATGAGTTGTGTGTATGAGTGTGCCTATGAGTGTGAGTTGTGGGTGTATGAATGCGTATCTATGAGTATGTGTATGTGTTTATGAGTGTATGTGTGTATCTGTATGAGTGAGTGTGTGTGAGTGTATGTCTGTATATGTGAACGTATGTGTGTTTGTGTGTGTGTTTGTGTGTGTGTGCGCATGAGTGTGTGTTGCACCCAGCTGTGCTCAGACTTACTCCTGTGTTCTTGGGGGGTCCCTCTGGCGGTGCCTGAGGGCTTGGGGACCACGTGCAGTGCCGGGACCGCCCTGTGTCAGCTGTCGGCTCTGTGCAGGGCAGGTCCTCGGCAGCGCCGTCCGTCCGCGTGACGCAGCTTAACTGCTGCTGGTGGCTGGCCGGGACGCCGGAGCAGGAGCGACGTTCCCTTACCTGTTGGCAACACCGGAACCTGGGTAAACACTTCTCCAACACCAGAACCTGGATGAAAAAATCTGCAACACCAAATTGTTGGATAAAAATGTCCCCAACACTGAGACCTGGATAAAAACGTCCCCAGCACCAGAACCTGGATATAAACTTTGACACCGGACTTGGATGATCCCCGCACACGGGGACCTGAAGCCTGACCGGCAAAGTATTCTGGCAAGGGCCAGTTGGCGAGCGCTCAGCTGACCGCATGCAGAGGGCTGCTTCCCGGGGGCACAGCCTGCTGGCTCCAGGCTGTCAGGTACAGCTCTGTGCTGGGGAGATGCCAGACACCCCTTTAACCCTGCGCTCACGACACTGGAGGGGCCAGAGACTATAGTGTGGTGAAGCAGAGAATGTGCCTTCAGGCTGGCTGCTCAGCCCCCTTATTGGATCTCGCTTCCCAGGCACAGCTCAGAGGCCACCTGGCTGGCAGCCTGCCGTGCGAGCACACAGGGGAGGACCGTGCGGCTCCCAAAGGTTAAGGAGGGCCCCTCACCCTGTCCTTCTGCGGGGAGGGGGCTACCCTTCTTCCTAGGCCAGGGTGGCACTGGACCCTGCCCCCGCCCTCCAGAGATGGTGAAGACAAAGTCCCTGTCCTGGGCCCAGGACACCGTCTCCCTGCCAGGTCCTCTTGGCCCCGCCCAGAAGCAGAGTCTCGGGTGAGTCCCACCCTCCTAGGCTAATGGCTGGGGAGTGCTGGGGCCCAGGACACCGTCTCCCCTGCCAGGTCCTCTTGGCCCGGCCCAGAGGCAGAGTCTCGGGTGAGTCCCACCCTCCTAAGCTAATGGCTGGGGAGCGACCCAGGCCATGATTGCTTTTGTCTCCCAGTGACGCTGGGGCCCACAGGTAGCAGGGTCTCACTACCTGCTGTTCGGTCTTAGTGTGCGGCTGCCTCCCTGGTGCCTGAGTCCTTCACCGGTGCCCCACCACCAGCTGCTTGGACCTTGAGCTCCTGGTCGCTACCTGGATCTGCTCAGCTGTGACAGTCAGGATCCTGCTCTCTGGAACATTGGCCAGCCCCGTGCTCACATGGCAGGCACCAGCTGCGTGGCCTGACCATGGCACTGATGGTATGGCGCCAGCTGGCTGGCCCGATCGTGGCACTGATGGCAGGTGCCAGCTGCGTGGCCCGACCGTGGCACTGATGGCAGGTGCCAGCTGCATGGCCCGACCGTGGCACTGATGGCAGGCGCCAGCTGCGTGGCCCGACCGTGGCACTGATGGCAGGCGCCAGCCGCGTGGCCCGACTGTGGCCCTGCTGTCGTTGCTTCCAGGTGTTTGCACAGTTCCCCCCTCAGGTCTGTCTGCTCCGGGCGCCGGTGACCTTTGCTCCCTGCCCCTCCCAGCCCTCCTGGCCTGGATAGCACAGCTGCTACCCAGCCTAGCACACCCCGGCAGCAAGGGCACCCAGAGGCAAGAGAGGAAGGCAGTGTTGACATTTGGGTGGGAGCAAATAGAAGTTGAAAGGGCTGTGCACGTGGCCAGTGGAACTGAAAGCCTTTGTCAGCGAGAGTGACAAGCCCTTAACTCAGCTCACAGGAAGCAACTAATAAACACACTCAGAGTTTATAAAGGGAAGAAAGTTGAGGACACAGAAGAAATGCATAAATTTTTCAGACTCTTAAAACATCCCAGGACAGAATCAAGGGGAAGTTTAAAAAGCTAACAAATAAAAACCCTGAAGGGGGGCCAGAGAGATGGTACAGTGGGTAGGGCACTGGCCTTATAACCAAGTGGGGTCCAGTTTCTGGTGCTGCAGATCACCAGCAGTGATCCCTGATAACAGAGCCAGAGTGAGCCCTGAGTACCGCTGGGTGTGCCCCCTCCCCAAAAAAACGCTGATGAACAGATCAGTTAGTGAGAAGACTAAACAGAGTCCCCCAAACAAAAGCTCAGATCCATTTGTTCTGAGCAGGGGTTCTGGCAAACTTTCAAAGGTGTCCACTGTCTGTCCCTTTCGAATGCTCTGAAACAGCTGAAGCAGAGGCAGTTCTTCTAATACTCTTGACGGGCCAGAATGACCCAAACAGATAGCACATCGCCAGGCTGTGTCCGGGGGTCCCCAGTGAACACGCACATGGGTCTTCAACAGAGTCTTCACAAACTGAATTCAGCACTGTGTTCAAAGGAACATGCACTGGAACCAAGTGGACTTGAATTCAGTGATGCAGGATATTGGTTGAACATAAGCAAATCAACGAATGACTCGTCAACAGGAAGGATGATAAAAAATTATATGATAGTTTCAGCCAGTGTGAAGGAGCTTTTGACGCTATCTGGCATTCGTGCGTGTTACGCTCATGGCGGGTGTAGGAAGAGCAGCGCCCAACAGACTAAAGTCTGACCGTCTTCAGCAAATCCCAGCTAACATGCTGTTGGATGGTGACGGACGGAAGCTCTTTTCTCTGTGAGTGGGCGCAGAAACATTCTCAGCACCATTATACTGGATTTCCCAGCCGCACCAATGAGGCAGGAAGAAGAAAGAGGTTCAGTTAGGGGAGGAAGAGGTAGCACTCACCGTTTCTGCTCATCATGGTGATACACGCGAAAACCGTGGGCTCCGCCAGAGAGCCTTAGAAACGACCCAGCTGTGGGCGCGGTGGCCACACCGGTAACCTACACACACCCGCTGCTTTTCTTTGACGAAAGCCGTCGTTTTTCGTGTACAAGGTTTCTTTCGGCTTACCTGAAGAGAGTTGTCTTCAGGTAAATGTTTTTTTGGGGGTCACACCCAGCTATGCTCAGGGGTTTCTCCTGGCTCTGTACTCAGGAATTACTCCTGGCGGTGCTCAGGGGATCATATGGGATGCCGGGGGATCGAACCCAGGCCGGCACAGGCCGGCCACGTGCAAGGCAAACGCCCTACCGCTGGGCTATCGCCTCCGGCCCTCACCGTCATTTTTAAGGGGTGTTCTGCTGGATTTAGGGTTCCGGGGCTTCGTGGATCACCTTTCAGCTGCTGCCAGGTAGATTTGGAGTGTGTTGTCTCGGCTGAGATGTCTGCGGGCACTGTTCTCTGCAAGCCGATACTCTGGTTTCTTTATGATGCCTCGTTGCGGTCCCAGGGCGGTTAGTTTGGGTAGTTTGTTTTTTTTTCCAGTTTTTAGACCCTCACACCTGGCAGTGGTCAGGGCTTACTCCGGGCAGTGCCGAGGGGACAAAACGCGGTGCCAGGGATCAAACTGGGCAACCCCACGCAAGGCCAGCCAGCGCGATGTGCCACCTCGTCAGCTGCTCTGCGGTGTCCGTGAAACTGGGTCAGCCTCTCGGGCTGCAGTTCTCGCAGGCATGGAAAGGTTTTGCCACTTCGCAGGAAATTATGTTCTGTCCAGTCCCGTCCCTGTGAGACTGGGGATTCCCTCTCAGGCCCCCGAGGCCTTGCCCGTTTTTCAGCCTCTTGCTTTTCCTGGGGCTGCTGGCAGGCACAGCTCAGCCCGATGCCCTTGCTCCCGCCTTCCCACCTGGAATCCTGCTTCTCCGGGTGCTCTATGACGCCCTCTTCCGGATCGGGATCAGAAGGTGCCTCCGGGCTTTGTGGGGCTCTCCTGCCGGTCACCCCTCCGGCCTTTCTGCTGTTTGATCTGGATGCTGGAGTCCCGTGACTCGCTCACCCGCCAGGTGCGATTGTTTTCTCTGTTTATCTGGCCCGCACCAGTCACCAGAGCCCACAAGGTGTGGCCTGACTGGATTCTGCTGGGCACGGAGGCCAAGGGTCACAGCACAAGCTTCCCTGCTCCGTCCGTCAGTTTTGGTGTTTCTCAATCACCCGCAGGTCTCCGAATAGCAGCGGGTCTCGGGGCCGCCCCACACTGCCCCCGACTGTGCGCTTACACCAGGGCCCTGGCTTCGGGCACAGCCCTGCCTCGGGTAGTCTCTGAGCAGAGGCTGTCTCTGCATCTGCGAGAAAAGCGCGTTCTTGCTTAGTACAGCTGAGTACATTCCTCGGGAGGGAGTTTCTCTCAACATCCCCGATCGCAGGTGGGGTTTTCCCTCGGCAGAGTTGCTGGAGTGCCGGAATACTGGTGGGTGTAGTCAAAGTGGACGAGTCCTTGGCCGTGACCATTAGCCTGGGGGCAACACAGCAACCAGGCTCAGGCAGGGTTTCTCTCTTGAGCACTGTGTAACCTGAGGTTTTTACTTTGGGTTCTGGGGCACGTCTCACAGTTCTGGTCGGAGGTACTTTGGGCCGTCGTGGAAACTTCTGAGCTGGTATTACCGAGACCGACAGACATGTGTAAAATCTCCGACACTTAGGCCCTGCTTGCCGGTTCTGTTGCTCAGGGCAGGTTGGTCCACGTCCGTGTCCTTGTGGAAGGGCGCTTGCACAGGAACGGAACCTGCTCAGGGCTTTTGGCCCTGGTCCCAAGCACAGCCTGCTTCGGCCATGACTTAAATTTCCTGCCTGTCTTTGGGGTTTGTTGCTGCTAGGACTAACACACACACACACACACACACACACACACACACGCACGCACGCACGCATGCACGCACACACACACGCACACAATTACATTTTTATCATGTTGCTGTTTAGAGAAACTAGGGATGTTTGCTAGTTTATTGTAAACTAGGGATGTTTGCCAGTTTATTGTGAAACTTAGGGATATTTGTCAGCTTATTGTAGAATTGTTTGTTTCTTACCATGTGTTGATTATTCTGACTTGTCAGGGGGCTGGGGTGCAGGGATCCCGGGGTCCATGCCCCACCCGCTGAGCCAGTCCCTCCCCAGGTACCCCCTCCGGGTCTGGTTCATACCTAGGCCTATGAGGATCCACGCAGCTGCCTCTGGTGGGACTCGGTCACTTGTGAGGATCCACGCAAGCTGCCTATGGTGGGACTTCGGTCACCTGTGAGGAACCACACAGCTGCCTCTGGTGGGATTTAGTCACCTGTGAGGAACCACACGGCTGCCTCTGGTGGGATTTAGTCACCTGTGAGGAACCACATGGCTGCCTCTGGTGGGACTCCGTCACCTGACTCTTTCCCTTGAGCCCTGAGACTCATTCTAGAACTTTCCAGAGTTAAGGTCCACAACACTCTAACACAGGGAATGCATCCGTCAGTGCACCTACCTAGGAGGGCAGGGGGCCGCCTCTGCTCCTGAGCCCCGGGGGGGCTCCCACTCTGCCGAGGTCCTACCTACCCAGGGGCTGGAGAACCATGTGTTCAGTGTCAGTTTCTCCCGGGTGGCTCTGGAGTTGGACTTGGGGCTTGCTGGTGTTTTTTTTTTTTTTTGTCCGTTTGCTTCCGTGCACAGGTCACTTAACAAGAAGGAAGCAGCAAAGCTATTTTGGTTTGGGCCAGGCTGTTTCCTGAGACTGGCTCAGGGAGTTGCCGCGGGCATAGAACAGGAGGGGTGGGCTGGGGAAGGGGCTGGCCGGGAGCACGGGTGTCCACTGAGGGGCTGTGCTTCTGCTGGCATGGGGGACCCGCTGCCAAACATCATTCTGAGGGACTTTCCAGTCGCACTGGCGCTCGTTGGCAGCGTTTTGATTTTAACTTTTCCTTGTTAACGTGCTTTATGGTGCTTGTGTTTCGGTTGTTTCCGCCTGCCTGTGTAGGGTAAAAATGCTGTAGTCAGAATGGATCAGAGCTCTGGGAACATGGGACTGTGCTGTTGTTGGGGCCGGAGCAACAGGACAGAGGGAAGGACACTTGCCTTGTGCGCAGCTGACGCCAGGTCCCACCTCTGGCACCCCATGTAGTCCCCTGAGCCCCGTCCTGAGCACCACAGTGTGTGGCCCTAAAACCAAAATGAAGAAACCAACGAGATTCAGTTTTCCAACATTTTGAGGCAAACTTTAAAGTGCTTTGTGCTTTGTTATGCAGAGCCAGGAAAGGGAAAGATCCCTAATCTTCGTTGTACTTTTTGGGGTTTGGGTTTCCCAGGGAGAGGTACGAGGCAAGCAGAGAGCTGCTCTGTGGGCTGAGTCCAGGCTGGCCCCAGAGCAGGCCTGGGCTTCGTCCCCAGCACCTTTGGGAGTCGCCTCTGGGCACTGTCAGATGTGGCCCCAAAGCAAAACCAATACCTTGGGCCGGAGATAGTGCATGCTCCGACGGTACCGCACGGTCCCAGTGCCCCCAAGAGCGATCCCGAACACAGAGCCGGGGGTATGCCCTAGCACGGCTAGGTGCGCCCAAACGAAACCCTATACAACTCCCCAGAGAAGCAAAGCTCTGCCCGCGCTGAAGCTTGTCCCTGCCTGGAGGCCCAGCCCACATCCCTGTGTGTGTGGTCTGGTGGGTGCTAGGGGCTGCTGCAGTGAGACCTTTCGGCCGAGGGGGCCGGGCGCCTCACGCCTGTTAGAGGAGAGAGCCCGGGAGAGCTGTGCGTCACGCTGCCGTGCAGGAATCCGCCTCGCGACCCCAGGCCTCACAGTCGTCACAGCCTCCTCATTCGTTTTCCCAAGCCAGCTGACAGGTGGAAGCCGTGTGAGTGGTGTTTCTGCGGCGAGGAGTGTGCGAGAGCCGCTTCCCCGAGGCGGGCGCCGGTGCAGATGGAGGAGGAGAGCAGCCAGGCGGGCCGTGCGTGGAGCAGCACTTTGACGTGCGTTGTCTTCTTTTGGTTGCTTTAGGAACTTCGGGTGTGTGTGTGTGTGTGTGTGTTGACCACACACAGCTGTGCTCTGGGCTTGCTCCTGACTCATCCTGACTAGGCCCTACCCGTGTGTGTGTGTGTGTGTGTGTGTGTGTGTGTGTGTGTGTGTGTTGACCACACACAGCTGTGCTCTGGGCTTGCTCCTGACTCATCCTGACTAGGCCCCTACCCGTGTGTGTGTGTGTGTGTGTGTGTGTGTGTGTGTGTGTTGACCACACACAGCTGTGCTCTGGGCTCGCCTCCTGACTCATCCTGACTAGGCCCTACCCGTGCTGTCCCCGAGCCCCCTGTGGGCTTAGAGGGGTTGTTCCCATATGAAGTCCTTCTGCAAGATGGTTTTAAACTCTCCCGAAGACTTCCTTCTGAACATTTTATAGGGGTTTCCTTAAAGCCCCCCGTGTTAGGGAACCATCTGACACCGTCGCAAGCAGAACCTTGGTGGCGGCTGAGGAGTCTTCACCCGCCTCAGAGCTCTGCTCTCCCAGGACCCCATCCCCCACCCCCCACCCCGCACCTAAATAACTCCCGAGGAACTGCCAGACCCATCCCACCCCTCAGTGGATGTTTCCAAAGCCATCAGCTGGGGCCACAGCAATAGTACAGTGGGAAGGGCGCTTGCCTTGTACACTGCCGAATGGGGTTCGATTCCCTGCATCCCATAGGGTCCCCTGAGCACCACCAGACGTAATTCCGGATGCAGAGCCAGGAGCAACCCCTGAGCATCAGTAGGTGTGACCCAAAAGAAAATAAAAATGCCATCAGCTAGGACAAAGAAGGGACCTCTATGACAGTGACAGCTGGAAACCATCACCTGGGACAGAAACTGAGCGCTGAGAGGAGGTGACGGGATGCGTGATGCCCTTTGAGTGACAGGACTGCAGGCCACAGTGCGAGAGAGAGAGAGAGACAGGGAGAGACCGAGAGAGACTGAGAGACTGAGCGAGAGACTGAGAGAGACTGAGAGACTGAGCGAGAGACTGAGAGAGAGACTGAGAGACTGAGCGAGAGACTGAGAGACACTGAGAGACTGAGAGAGAGACTGAGAGAGACTGAGAGACTGGAGCGAGAGACTGAGAGACTGAGCGAGAGACTGAGAGAGACTGAGAGAGACTGAGAGACTGAGGGAGACAGAGAGAGACTGAGATAGACAGAGAGACTGAGAGAGACTGAGAGAGACTGAGAGACAGAGAGAGACTGAGAGACTGAGAGAAACTGAGAGACTGAGAGAGACAGAGAGAGACTAAGAGAGAGACTGAGAGAAAGACTGAGAGAGTCAGCCGGGGGCCTGGGAAGAAAACTGGGAACGTTGGTGGTGAGAAATGCGCACTGGTGAAGGGAAGGGTCGAGTTGGGACATTGTGTGAGATTCTATCGTGAACAACTTTGTGACTATATCTCATGGTGATTCAGGTTTTTTTGCCTTTTGGGTCACACCCGCGATGCTCAGGGGTTTCTCCTGGCTCTGCACTCACTATCTATCACTATCTTCCCATTCATCATCTATTTGCTAGAGCGGGCACCAGTAATGTCTCCATATGTCTTGTCTCATGCTAGTAGAACCCAAAGGCATCCGCTTGCTTCAGGAACATAAAGAGCCTCAAACCATTATATTAGGTCATCGAAATGACCTAATATAAATGTTACTGGTATTTGGCATACCAAATACGACACGAGCAGCTTGCCAGGCTTGCCGCGTGGGTGGCATACTGTTGTAGTCACCTCTAAATAAAGCATTTATTGATGAATCGCACGGGTGCTAGCGGCTGTGTGAGCCGGGCTGTGATAGTCTGGTCTGCTGGGTGGAGTTGTGATGAGAGGGAAGTCCAGATGTGGAAAATGGCGGCCCCCATGGAGTAGGGGAGTTGTCTGGCTTCTTGTGAGGCTCTGCTGGGGTGGCAGGCCAGGGCTAGAACCCACCATGCCTCCCGGCGCCTCATGAGCGGCTGGGCACAGGGAGAGCAAGTAGCAGCTCTGCCCCATGTCTGAGAGTCTCTGAGAGGCTCTGCACTCATTTTAAATAAAAGTAAAATGCAATCAGAATACCAAAATTGAATTTTTTGTGTGTATGTGTTTTAATTTGCTTGCTTGTTTGGGGGCCACACCCTGTGGTGCTCGGGGCTGACTCCTGGCTCCGGGGATCACTCCTGGCAGGAGTCAGGTACCATACAAGGTCCTGGGCATCCAACCCTAGTCAGCCGTGCAAGGCAAATGCCCTCCTCTCTGCTCTCCCACCCCTAAAATCAAACTTGTAGATACCACCCAGCTCTTAAAAATTCAGGTCCTTAGTGTCTCGTCCCTTGTTTGACTGAGGCCCCAGCTCAGGCTCTCCCGGTGGGTGCTCTGGGTCCACGGGCCCCTCTGCGCTTCTCTCCTACTTTCCCCTCGTCTGGGCTTTTCCCTGGGGCATTGTTCCTGCATCTCTGTTGTGTAGTCAGTAGATCCCTTTGTAGTTTCTGTAAATTAGCACTAGGATTCCAGGGGTTTTGGCTTGGTTCTTTTCCCTTAAAAATCTGACATAACTGGCGTTGTATTCCATCAAGGGCAAACAATATCTGCGGCCTTCCTGCGCTGTCCTAGGGCCGGGAGAAAGGCGTCCGAGCTCTGTTGGAGCTGTTTATCCTTTCTGTTTCTGGGACGACGCCAGGCGGTGCTCGGGACCATACGGGTGCTGGGGGCCGAGCCCCCACCGGCTGTGTGCAAGGCAAGTGCCCTCCCCACTGTACCTTCACTCCAGCCCGGGAGTTGGTTCTTGGTGTGACACTAGAGCACCTCCCGCCAGTGGGCCAGGGGGTGGCATGGGATTCTCCCTGCTGCAGGCACTCGGGCACCCACCACCCGCGAGGCTGCATGGAACCCGGCCCCTTCCAGGGGCTCAGGGTTAGTTTTTCTGTGACTTGCCACAGAGTTCTCCGATGTTAGAACGATGCCGCTTCCTGATGTGGGCGGCAGAAACTCTTCCCTGAAGTCACGTTCTTTGTGAGGGACTTTCGTGTTCCTGTGGCCAGGGCCCGCCGTGAGCTGGGAAGCAGAAACGCTGCTTCCTGTCCTGCGGTGACGTTGGCCGCTGTAGCTGCACGCTGGTGGGTAGCCTGCAGGCCGGGAGACTGCTTCCCTCAGGCCTTCTCAGGAAGAGGAACCAGCCCCAGTTGACAGCAGCCACAGCTGTAGGAATCCCTTCTTAAAGGGATAGTACTCGCATCTCAAAGGCCTCTTAAAGGGACAGTACTCTACAGTTGGGAAACTGTTAGTTGAGGCCAGGTTCTGAACCTTGATGGAGACTATAAATAGGGACCCCAGGAGAGCATCCCGGGGGACTTCCTGGCTGAGAGAGCAGTGGCCCCTGGTTTTTGGGCTGTAAGGCCAGCACCTGGGCCTTGTGGGCCCCTGGTGCCTGAGACCAGAACCACGAGGCCTGGTCCCTGAGCCTGAGGGCTGGCATCAAGACCAAGGGCTACAGGGCAACAAGGCAGTGAGACCAAACGGTGGAACTCCGAGAAATAGTGTCACTTAGGGACTTAAAGAAACAGTGAAATAGAAGCAACAGGACGAAACTTGTGACATGGGGAAACAGATACGGGACAAAGCCCAGGAGCCCAGAGAAAAGAGGCCCTGAAGAGAAAAGCCCTGAACAGAGACATCAGTAGGAGGAGGCGAGAGGAGCCCGCACTCCCTCCCCAGGAGAGAGCAGCCTCAGGGGAACCTGACGGAGCCAGAGGGCCTGCGGGAAGTGAAGGGAAAATAACAGTTAGAGAGTCACCTTCAGGAACCTCTGTCTGGCCTTGCTTTTTCTTCTGTCCACGGGTCAGGGGAAACTGTCAGCCCTGGACACAGGCCAGGTCCTAACAGACCGTGAGTAACGTCAGGGACCCAGCTGGGCCTGGGCATCTGCTGCCGTGGTCACCCCCTGACCTCCAGGTATCGTTAGGGCTGCGGAATCACAGAGGTTCCCTTGAGCCTGGGCCCTTGGGACCTCCCTGAGGGGGAGCCTTCATCCCCCTCCTCGTCCTTTTTTAAAGCCTTAACACACATTGGAGGGCTGGGAGTGATGTAATCATTCTGTTACGGCCTTCAGGGTACAGAACTGAGTGTGTGTGTGTCTGTGTGTGTCTCCTGTGATGCTGTGGGCAGAGCAGGAGGCAGTCACGTGTGTCAGAAGTCTCTGTTCGACTCATGGTGAGAGCAAGTGTTGTACCCGGGCCATGGACGGTTTAATGTGACCACATCAAAAACTCTTTGCTGTTGTACAGTTGACTTAAAGATTTCATCTGCTGACTTTGGTCTTTGTTTTGGTTTTGGGGCCACATCTGGCATTGCTCATGGCCTTCTCTGGGTTCTTTGTCACGGGATCACTCCTGGTGGCGTCAGGGACCATATGTGATGCTGGGGATCGCATCTGGATCAGCCTTATGCAAGACAAGTGCTTTACTCTCTGCCCCGTCTCTCTGGTCCTCATCTGTTGAGTTCGGTGTAAGTATTGTAAAGTCATTCCGAGCTCTAGCAGTTTGGTTACAGCGTGGCCTCAGCTTGGAGGATTTCTTGGTGCCAAGAGCTTTTCTAGGACTCTCTGGAATGGAACTGGACTGGGGGAGCCCATGGGGTGTGGGGGGTGGATGGGAAAATTGGACTTCTCTGTTGTACTTCTCCGGGACCCTTTTTCTGTAAGGTTCTCCCCTTTGTTACACCCAGATTTAAGATTATTCTAAATATTCCTTGCACATTTCTATTCCTGAATTCAGTGAACTTCTACTTTCGCTTTTGTTCATATTGGAAAATTCTGAAACTTGACCGGATAGAAAAAATTCCTTCAAATGTATCACATATCAGGATAACTCGTTTGCCAAGGCATCGAAAATCAGATGGGCTGGACATGTAATGCGATTTGGAGACAACCGCTGGACTAGAGCCGTTACCGACTGGATCCCACGGGATGTCAAAAGATCACGTGGCCGCCCACCTACAAGATGGTCAGACTTCCTTGTTAAGACCCTGAAGGAACGGTTTGAGGCTCTTCATATTCCTGAATCAACCAGATGCCATTGGGCTACATTGGCACGTGATAGGGTCCAATGGAAATGTTACTGGCGCCTGCTCGAGCAAATCGATGAGTAACGGGATTCAAGTGATCAAGTGATCAAGTGATCAGGATAACAGAAATCCCTTTCAGGGAAAATATTTTTTGGAGAATATACTAATTTTGCTGGCAGTGAAACTTTTGCATAACAAAAAGTAAATTTCCAGCTACTCTCAGCAGACCTTTTCGCTCAGAGACATCAAGAGTAGACCTTGCCGACACCCGCAGGGACGCCTCATCTCTGGCTGTAGCTGTCGGCAGCTGTCCAGTACCTTGCCGACACCCGCAGGATGCCTCATCTCTGGCTGTAGCTGTCGGCAGCTGTCCGGTACCTTGCCAACACCCTCAGGACGCCTCATCTCTGGCTGTAGTTGTCGGCAGCTGTCCGGTACCTTGCCGACACCCCTCAGGACGCCTCATCTCTGGCTGTAGTTGTCGGCAGCTGTCCAGTACCTTGCCGACACCCTCAGGACGCCTCATCTCTGGCTGTAGCTGTCGGCAGCTGTCCAGTACCTTGCCGACACCCTCAGGACACCTCATCTCTGGCTGTACTGTCGGCAGCTGTCCAGTACCTTGCCAACACCGCAGGACGCCTCATCTCTGGCTGTACTGTCGGCAGCTGTCCAGTAGACCTTGCCGATACCCACAGGACGCCTCATCTCTGGCTGTAGCTTTGGCAGCTGTCCAGTACCTTGCCAACACCCTCAGGACACCTCATCTCTGGCTGTACTGTTGGCAGCTGTCCAGTAGACCTTGCCGATACCCACAGGACGCCTCATCTCTGGCTGTACTGTCGGCAGCTGTCCAGTACCTTGCCGACACCCTCAGGACACCTCATCTCTGGCTGTAGCTGTTGGCAGCTGTCCACACTCTATTCCTGAATAGATTATGAGGCACATTGTTTCATTTCCTTCTTTGGAACTTCTAGCAGCAAAAGACGACAGACAGTGGGGTGACTGTGCCCTTGGGGAGCTGCCTTCAGCAGGAGGCCGGCTCGCTCGGACTCCACCTGTCCCGGCCTCGGAGGTGCGGCAGAGGTGAAACTTGCGGAGCTGCACATTGGCTACCTGATGACCCTCAGCCAGAAATGAAGGAGCAGGACGGCTCCGAGTCCAGAAGGTTCTTCACGGACTGGCTCACTGGACTGCGCCTACCAGGATGAAATTTTACAGGGATGGTTTAATCCTGTACTGGATCCAGAGTAACAGCTGAGCATGCACAGGTGGGGGTGTAACTTGTGAAATCCCAGGTGGGTTTGAGCCTGAACCGCTTTGACTAAAGACAAATTCATCCGTGTATGTTAGTGGCATTGCTGAGGCTCTGAGCAATTACAACTTTGTGTCTTGTGATGAACGTGTTTAGGTGAAGGGCCATGGGGAAGCATTAAGTAAGTAAGATTTGATGAAAACTCAGACGAGTGTTGGTTAAGTAAAAGCCAGCCAGGGGGTTAGAGCGATGCCTCCGTCTCCTGCACGTGGTTGGCCCGGGTGGTCCCAACTGAGCACAGAGCTAGGAATAGCCCCACGTGGCCCCAGGCTTCTGCCGCAGAGACAGCTCTGGTCAGCAGCCCTGCCCGCATCAGGCTCGCTCAGGCACCCGCCACAGACCCTGCGTTCCCTTGGATTTCTCAGTTGACAGTTTGCCTCACACCTGGGCGCAGCATCCTGTCCCGGAGGTGGGAGAGCTGTGGCCGGTGCTGCTGAGGCCTCGTGTGATGATCGTGAACCTGGACCACAGCTGCTTCAGGCCCCGAGCTCCAGCTGTCGGGGAGCAGGCCGGCGTCTCCGTGACTGCCAAGAGAAGTAGTGATGTCCCTCTACCCAGCCTCTTTCTTCGCTGTTCCCTAACCTCTCACTCTCCATTGGCACCTGTTTTTCTGGGGATGGGATCTTAAGTCCCACCTGCTGCAGGCCCGGCCTTCCAAGTGCTGTCTCATGTCATCTGTTTCGGTGCTGTGCTGTCCCGCGTCGTCATGGGCTGTCTTGGTGCTGTGCTGTTCTGTGTCCTCATGGGCTGTCTCGGTGCTGTGCTGTCCCGTGTCGTCATGGGCTGTCTCCGGTGCTGTGCTGTTCTGTGTCCTCATGGGCTGTCTCCGTGCTGTGCTGTTCTGTGTCCTCATGGGCTGTCCCGGTGCTGTGCTGTTTCGTGGTCGTCATGGGCTGTCTCGGTGCTGTGCTGTTCCACATCATCATGGGCTGTCTCGGTGCTGTGCTGTCCCGCGCCGTCATGGGCTGTCTCGGTGCTGTGCTGTTCCGTGTCGTCATGGGCTGTCTCGGTGCTGTGCTGTTCCGTGTCATCATGGGCTGTCTTGCTGTGTTCTGTGTGGTCTTATTCCTCAGGTGGCTTCTGCACCCGGGCTGTTGGCAGCCTCCCCATTGTCCGTCCACTCTTGGGAAGTGGGACTCTGCTCCCTGGCCCCGGAGTCGGGCGGGACTGATTGCAGAGGGGAGGGGGTGTGGCCGCCTCGTGGTACTGTCACAGCCCCCAGGATGAGGGGTTGCATGGGACACCCTTGGCCCTCCCTGGGGGCTCAGCTGCTCTCCTGGGCCTTACTGTTGCTGGTAGACAAGGGAGAGAATGGCTGGACACTGGCCAGTGACCTTTTCTGGAACCCTCACGCTATCCTTGTTAGAGGCTGGTTAGTCAGTGGCCACGAGTGTGAGGTTGGCCCGGGTCCTTCCTTCACGTCTGGGGGTGGTGACTGCTGCTTCCCTGGTGGTTGGGTGATGTCGGCTTGAGGAGCGTGGGGAGAGTCGTGTGCCGCGGGAGGGGCAGTGGCCCCAGATCTGGGGCGTGTGGGGTGCGTCCACGACTGGTTCTGTTTGTAAAGCATCTGTAGGTGTAAACTTCAGTCCGTGTTGAAATAAGCCTGCAGTGTTTATATATATAGTGGAGTGGGGAGACGTTCAGTCATATTTAATGAGTCAGGGTTTTCTTTATTTAAATATTTGACTTGTTACACCAAGCTCTAAATCCATAAACATGAAGCTTTGGCATTTTGTGTTTGGGACGGGTTGGTTCTAGCTGGGTTTGAGACAGTTGTAGAGCAGGACCCTTCAGGAGCAGTAAGGGAAGGGTTGGGTCCTTTCTCAGCCCCCTCCCTGCCCCCCAGCCCCCAGCCCTCTCCAGACCCCTGCCCGGAGCCCGTGTGCTAGGTTTCGGGGGAAAATCCCCGCAGAGACTTCGCCCCTCTGCCTGCGTGACCGACCGCAGCCGTCCGGCATCTTGTGGGTGAAGCAGCTGACGCCGTTCCCACCTACAGACAGCCCTTCCTGTGTGTCTCTCCGCAGTTTGCCCAGAAACAGTGCCGGGAAACTGGAGGGACTTAAACAGCCTGTGGTTGCTGCCTAGCCCATAGCCCTCCGTCTCGCCATCTGGTTACTTCCCACGTATCTCAAGGTAGAATCACAGCCAAGTGTGCCGTTCCCCACCGCACACACCCCACCCCATTCTGTCAGAGCTAGATATGAGTCCCCGTTCTCACCAACGCAAGCACAGAGCAAGAGCCTGGCCCGACTCTGGCCGCATGGCCAGTCCCGTGGGTATTTGCTAGATGATCGCAAGCCCTCTAGTTCTGTTTGACGAGACTGATAGGCGAAGCTGAAAATGGTTTAGAAAACCGCGGCCTTGGATTTTTTTTTTTTTTTTTTTTTTTTTGGGTCACACCCGGCAATGCTCAGGGGCTACTCTTGGCTCTGCACTCAGGAATTACTCCTGGCGGTGCTCGGGAACCATATGGGATGCCGGGGATTGAACCCAGGCCAGCACAGGCCGGCTGTGTGTCAGGCAAATGCCCCACCCGCTGGGCTATCGCTCCGGCCCCGCCTTGGATTTTCAGTGGATGGGAAGCCTGTCCTGTGCTTACACACTGCGTATGAGCGGAAACATCCGTGCCGCAGCCCACGGCTGTTCACAAGAGACGCCCGCTGAGTTAGGCCCCGGCTTCCGCTGTAGGAAGTAGCTGAGGAATGGCCCCTTTCCTGGGAAGTGAAGATTTCCTTTCGGGAGAGTGTTTGCAAGTGGCAACAGCTCCATGGGATCTGGGATGTGTGTGGCACCACCATGGGAGTCACCAGGAGAGTATAACCTGGGTACTTAAATCCTTCAGCCGCCACACCCTGGGGATGCTGCCACTGTGGGTCTGTATCTGTGTGTGTGCGCGCATGTGTGTGTCGTGTGTGTGTGTGTGTGTGTGTGTCTATGTGTGCGTGTCCGTGTGTGTGCGGTGTGTGTGAGTGTGTGTGTCCAGGCCCTCGAGAAACATGTCCGTCTCTTCCCACCTGGAAGGAGAGGTGCCTTTGTCCCGTGTATTTGGAGCCTGGGGTGGTGGCGCTGATGTCCCCCAGCCTTGCGGGGTCCTTGGCCCTGCTTCTCCCAGGGGTCCTGCGTCATTTTGGTCGCCGTCTTCCTTTCCCGTGGGGCTCGTAGCACAGGGGGTTTTTGGTACTTGCCGCTGGTAACACGGGACGTCCGCGTTCACCTCCGTGACTTCCCCCTTCTCTCTCCCAGGCGCGGGTTTTGTATGATTTTGCTGCTGAACCCGGAAACAATGAACTGACGGTTAATGAAGGAGAAATCATCACAATTACAAATTCGGTAAGAGAATGAACTGCATTTAATCCAGATCGCCCCCAGGGGCTTGGGCGCTCAAGCCCACCTGAACTCTTCCCCGTTGCCTGGACATCTTGCCTGAGAAGAAAGAACCCGTTGGCAGGCACTGACGGGAGGGAAGTCCCGCCGGGACGGTGGACTCACGGGCAAACGCACAGGGAGACGCTGTGGCCACATCATGGTGTAGAGCAGAAGTTTCTAGAAGGTCCCAGTCCCAGTCCCACTCGTGGCGGTCCTGCGTGAGTCGGGGACTGGCCACAATCTCTGCCCGGAGTCCCTGCAGCTCTGGGGGTGTAGCTCATTCGGCTCAGGCTTATGAATGAGGCGGAGCCCCCCACCCCAACCTCTCATCCTCTCCTGCGGGACAGACTGTCCCCGTGGCCCATGTCAGCCTGGGGCTGCTCTGCCCGGGAGGGGACTGCCGAGGCTTTGCTCAGTTTTGTTTGATTGTGGCTCCTTGGGGACGGGCACAGGGGACCTGGCTGGAGCAGTAGCCCTGCACAGTCTGTGGGACGTACCAGGTGGCCGGCTCGTGGAGGCCTTGGGTGGGCACAGGAGGGGCACCGGGCAGAGTCGAGGGCAGGGCGTTCACGCCAAGGTGCAGGGGCTGGTGGAGCGCCACGGAACTCTCATCTTTTTCTCTCCCAATTTTGCAGGACATCGGTGGAGGATGGCTGGAAGGAAAGAACAGCAAGGGAGAGCGTGGGCTGGTCCCCACGGACTATGTGGAGGTGCGGGCGGACAGAGCTGCTTTGCTCATGGGAAAAAACCCATTGTCGAAGAGACCCTAGTGGTTCCATGAGATACAAGACCAGTGAGGGAGCTGCCGCCTATCGGTCCCGGGCCCCTCCGGCTCTGGGCACGCTCCCCAGGGAGAGACGCTCCCCTGATTTCCCTGCCCCGTCCATCTTCGAGACGCCCCCTGGTTTCCCTGACCCTGTCCATCCTAGAGACGGCCCCTGGTTTCCCTGACCCTGTCCATCCTAGAGACGGCCCCTGGTTTCCCTGACCCTGTCCATCCTAGACCCTCTGTCCATCCTAGACCCTCTGTCCATCCTAGACTTGATCCACAGAGTTAGAGCTGTCCAGTTTCTGGTCACTTTCTTCTTCCTGGGCTAACTGCAGTCCTCGCTCCAGCTCCAAGTCCCATTTCCTCAGAGAGGAAGGTCTTGAATGAGCTGGTGATCGGTACCAGGCGCTGAGTCTACCAGCAGGCAGGGCACCCTGCCAGTGTGGGACACACCCACCTGACTGACTGCCTCCCCCAAGCCTGCTCCTCATGCCCCCTGCTGGTGGCTGCAGGTCACTCAGCGTGGAAGGCTGGGGCTGGGGAGCTGCTCCCCCTCAGTGAGGCTGCCGGGGTGGGCGGTGGGGCAGAGCTCATCTGCAGGAGAAGGGACCGTCCAGGGTGGGCACAGCTGCAGAAGGAGAAGGAGGACCCCTGGTCAAGTGCGTGGTGGGGCCTTAGGCACCTCGGGAGCTCCGCTGACGTGCACGTGCCCCTCCCTGAGCCCAGCACTGCCAGGTGCTCCCACAGCCTTTCCCGGGACGTTGGGGGCATCCCCTAGTCCGCGTGGCCACAGGTTGCCGTGTGTGAGCTCTGTGCTGCTGTACGCGAGGCCGAGTGTTTGCTGTGTGTGGGCCTCATGCTCCTGCATTGGTGATTCTAAAGATGGACAAGAAAAGAGAAAATCGGGCCAAAGCGGTAGCCCAGCGGGTAGGGCATTTTCCTTGCCCACGGCCGGACGACCCAGATTCAATTCCCTGAGCACCGCCAGGAGTAATTCCTGAGTGAAGAGCCAGGAATAACCCCTAAGCATTGCTGGGTGTGACCCAAAAAAGCAAAAAAAAAGAGAGAAAATCTGAAGGGATTTAGTCAATGTTGGCTTACCTGCAGTTTTGTTTTTAGACTTCTCTTTGCTTCTATAAGGGCCTTTTGGGGGCTCGGGATCATGGCAGAGGAGTTGGGTTGCCTCTTAAGGTGCACAGACCTTCCCTTTTCCATAATAGATGCGGATTCCCGCTTGTCCTTGGTGATCTGAACTCTGAAACAACCCTAATCTCTGAAAATAATTGCGGTTCTTCCTGATATCTAGATTTTGCCCAGTGATGGGAAAGACCAGTTTCCTTGTGGGAACTCGGCGGCCGACCAAGCCTTCCTGGACTCCCTCTCTGCCAGCACAGCTCAAGCCAGCTCAGCCACTGCCCACAGTAACAACCAGGTAGGTGTGGCCTCGCCCAGGGGCAGCTCCGCCCCAGAGAGCAGAGTCCGCTGGGGTTTGCCATGCACCAGCTGCTGTTGGCCCCATGCACCAACCTGGACTGGGAGATGCTTGCGTGGCGTTTGTGGGTATTAACAGCTCACCCTGTAAGCCCGTGAGAGGCGTCCAAAGCTGGTTTTGAAAGAGAAGGCGGGCCGCTTCCTGGGAGTTGGTTTTAAGTGATTGAAAACATAAAACCCTAGGAAACAGCTTTTCGGTTAAGGTAGGACAGGAGAGAGAAATTCTGAAAAGTGGGTACTGGTCGGTCAGGCAGTGATGACACCCACACCCTCAGGTGGCTGGAGACCTGTTTGCAGAAACGTAGAAGATCTACCCCGCCCAACCCCGCCAGTGTTGGTGCGTCGCTCTCCTCAGCAGAGTGATGCGAGAAGAGTATACTGAGATTTTCTGTGCGTTTGCTTGGAAGCGAAACAGGTCCATTATAGCTGTCCGCTCCAGTGCCGCTCGGGATTGTGTGGCGTGCACGGCTCTGGGCCAGGCTCTGCAGAGAGAAACGGTCTGGGGGTGTGGGTCTTGGTATTGTTTAACCACACCAGAGGCGTCACATTAAAGGAAGCCTGACAAGCACAGCACTCGCCGTTGTCTGATGCAGGATGCTTCCGTCTTGGCCTTCCTGAAGTCTTCAGAACACTGTCACCCAACAGTCGGTTTTATGCACACCAGGGAGCTTTGGGCTCTTGTTTTTCTTGGCCGGGGGTGTAGTGGTGGCACCACACTCAGAGGTGCGAGGGTTTTCTCCTGACTCTGTGCTCAGGGGTCACTCGGAGGTGCTTGGGAGCCACCAGGGGTGGGATCGGCCGCACACAAGGCTGAGGCCTCCCCCTCTGCTGTCTCTGCTCATTGTGGACAGTTTGTGTTCCCAGTTAGTCTGACTCAGACTTAAAACCCAGAGGCTGGGGGATTCCCATAGAACCCGTTGGCAGGTTAACTGCATTCTCTTACCCTGCAACAGTCAGTTACAGATGGTGCAGGGCCTTGAAGACGTGGCCATTAGCCCCTCCTGGGAGTGTTCCCGGGGTCCTCGGCTGAAAGAGCCACGTTCCGTGGGACAGGTCAGGAAAGGGAGCAGAACAATGGTGGAGGGAAGCGGTCACTCGGGAGGGCTGCTGGGCTGTGAAGTGTCATGCATGGGCCCTATCAGGAACAGAACGGTACCCACATGCCGGAAGCTTATTTTTAAAAGTGCTGGTCATAGTGGCAGGCTAGGGGGCAGGAGTGGGTGGAGGGAGTGGACACTGGTGAAGGGTGTTGGATCATTGTCTGCCAGAAACTCTCATGAGTGACTCATGGTGCCCCAGAGGGGTGAATGAAACACGGTGTGTGTCCACATGTCCCGTGGGGGCAGCGTCAGCCCTGATGGACACGCTTCAGGGCATGTTCTCTCCACGTGAGATTTGGTGGCTGCACTCAGCCCGGGTACCACTGCAGGAACGGACCGGCCTGAGTGCCGGGAGCAGCAGGTGACACGCACCTCGGCTGACGTGCCAGCTTCACCTGGGCTGGCATTACGCACACCAGCGCCCAGAGTTCACGCAGCCTTTCTCCTCTGATGGCCGTCTCGACAGAGCACCTTTCCTGGGGGACCTTACTCCATCTCTGGAAGCACATTGGCCAAGCTCACAGAGCCAGTGCAGTCTCTAAGTGGAAACAAGTGCTGTTTTCTTTGTTTGTTTCTTTATTATTTTGCTTTTGGATCACACCCAGCAATGCTCAGGGGTTACTCCTGGCTCTGCACTCAACAGTTACTCCTGGCAGTGCTCAGGGGACCATATGGGATGATGGGGATCGAACCCGGGTCGGCCGCATGCATGGCAAGCGCCCTCCCCACTCACTGTACTATCGCTCCGGCCCCAACAAGTGCTGTTTTTAAAGGCATGTTGTATTCTCTTAACTGTATTTCAAAATGAAATCCCTGGGTTGACACCTGGCAGTTATGGTCGTGAATTAACATAGGCTCGGTCAAGTCTCTTGTAGCCAGCAAAGTCTTTTATGGCTTGTTTGTCTGGGGGTCTCTCAGGCAGTGCTCCAGAGCCCTGGGGGGCCTCAGCCAGGGAACCTGGGCCTGCTGGGCCGGCGGTTGTCAGAGCCGCAGTGTGGCCGTGGCGACACAGCCGCCCAGCTCTGATCTCGGGGCAGTCACGCTGCCTGGACTTGAACCTGGCGGCCCCGTGACTGGCTCCTGAGCGGATTTAGTCTATGGGAGCTGCTCTCATTTCAGCAGACTGTGACTTTTGTATCTTTCTGGGGGTTCCTGGGGTCAGGTGGCTCCTTCTAGAACTAGATGGTGTCTTCTGAGCCAATACAGGGATGGAGAGGTCGCACAGTGGGCAGGGCACTTGCCTGGCACACGGCCAACCTGAGCTCAAGGGCCAGCACCCTGTAGGTCCCCCAGCCTGCAGGAGTGTCTCTGAGCACTGCTGGGCGTGTGACTTATACTTGTGTTACTTGTGTTCCCGGTTCTCGATTTGCTCTAGCAGGCACCAGTAGCGTCTCCATTCGTTGGGAATGAGATCCATTATTGTTACTGTTTTTGGCATATCGAATACACCACGGGTAGCTTGCCAGGCTCTGCCGTGGCTCTGGGTTCATCCCAGGGGCTGGGCATGACCTCCCAAAAATTTTTGAATAGGATATTTATAAATCTTTCCCTTATCTTTAGCTGAAAGCAGTTGAGGTTTTACCTAGGAGATCGTGTAGGCCCTCTGCGGACCTTTCGGAAGCAGAACTGATGTAGCCTTTGTGAGTAGTGGATGGGGATGGCCGCGGATGGACGTCACGCTGGTCATTCCCGCAGTGGCCCCCGGGAGCTGTTTGAGGAACGAGAACTTCACAGGAGGCTGCCGCTGCCTCGGTTGCAGTGGGGGGGTCACAGATGCGGGCTCTGCTCGGAGTCTCGCCTGGCCCCGAGTTCCTGTTCTCTGAGTCGCCACCTTCCTCGTGGACACATTTCTCAAGTCCAGGCAGAAGCTTCCTGGCTTGGCGCCTCCACCCCCTTGGAGAACAAGCGTCCCTCAGTGCCCACCTGGAAACTGCCTCCCCGCACACCTGGCACTCCTGCCCCTATTCCCTGTTCCACTCCTGTTCCCTCCAGAGGCTGCTGGCCTGCTGGAGCCAGTGACACAGCCCAGTGTGGAAGAGAGACACAGTTGCCTGGCACGCTGGCCCTGGTGCCAGTGCGAGAGGCCTGAGCCCGGGAGCAGGACGCTGCCCTTCTGGTGGGCACAGCACAGTGAACGCTCTGCATCGGGCGGGGGAGCAGGACGCTGCCCTTCTGGTGGGCACAGCACAGTGAACGCTCTGCATCGGGCGGGGAGCAGGACGCTGCCCTTCTGGTGGGCACAGCACAGTGAACGCTCTGCATCGGGCGGGGGAGCAGGTCGCTGCCCTTCTGGTGGGCACAGCACAGTGAACGCTCTGCATCGGGCGGGGGAGCAGGACGCTGCCCTTCTGGTGGGCACAGCACAGTGAACGCTCTGCATCGGGCGGGGGAGCAGGACGCTGCCCTTCTGGTGGGCACAGCACAGTGAACGCTCTGCATCGGGCGGGGAGCAGGACGCTGCCCTTCTGGTGGGCACAGCACAGTGAACGCTCTGCATCGGGCAGGGGAGCAGGACGCTGCCCTTCTGGTGGGCACAGCACAGTGAACGCTCTGCATCGGGGCGGGGAGCAGGACGCTGCCCTTCTGGTGGGCACAGCACAGTGAACGCTCTGCATCGGGCAGGGGAGCAGGACGCTGCCCTTCTGGTGGGCACAGCACAGTGAACGCTCTGCATCGGGCGGGGGAGCAGGACGCTGCCCTTCTGGTGGGCACAGCACAGTGAACGCTCTGCATCGGGCGGGGGAGCAGGACGCTGCCCTTCTGGTGGGCACAGCACAGTGAACGCTCTGCATCGGGCGGGGAGCAGGACGCTGCCCTTCTGGTGGGCACAGCACAGTGAACGCTCTGCATCGGGCAGGGGAGCAGGACGCTGCCCTTCTGGTGGGCACAGCACAGTGAACGCTCTGCATCGGGCGGGGAGCAGGACGCTGCCCTTCTGGTGGGCACAGCACAGTGAACGCTCTGCATCGGGCGGGGGAGCAGGTCGCTGCCCTTCTGGTGGGCACAGCACAGTGAACGCTCTGCATCGGGCGGGGGAGCAGGACGCTGCCCTTCTGGTGGGCACAGCTGACTGAACGCTCTGCATTGGGCGGGAGCAGGACACCCATAGCCCCTCCGTCATGTCCCTGGGCTGGGGCCAGGATGCCAGGAGCGCCTCTGTCCTGTCCTTGGTGCCTTCAGTATAACTGTGGCCCTGGGCTGGGCTGGTCCATGGGTAAACAGAAAGCAGCCGCCCTGCACCCTCCTGAGACCTCGGCCTCGCCTTCTCCAGCGTGGCCTCTCTGCCATCTGTACTGCAGGTGGCTCCTCTTAGACCGTGTCTGTCTGTCTCTCTGCTCACTGGAACCAGTGACTCGAGTCAGGCAACACCAGGGTTACCCAAACAGCTGCTTGACTCACCCTGGTCCCCCCAAGATGGCCTCGAAGAAGCAGGGCACAGCAGAGAACACTCATGCCTTCCTGTCACGAGGGGCCGGAGATGCTGCCGCGGCAGGTTGTTGCATGAGAGGCCTGGAGTGTGCCCTCCCCCGCACCACAGGGTCACCCAAACTCGCCAGTGTGGGTCTGGGGGCCTCTGAGCTCCCGGAAGCCACACAACACTGCAACCTCAGACCTGCACTGCCAGGAGTCACCCCTGGGTGCCCCCCTTTGGGGACACCCACCTCTTACTGCTGTGCAACATTTTCCCTCTGCCCTTAGAAAGTAAGAAAATTTACAGCCGCAAGACACACGTCACACACAGCAGGCACTGCCGGAGCGTCCCGGAGCTGCTCCCCGAGGTCACCTGTCAGGGACTGACTGGCCTTTGTTAGGGCATCAGAAACTCCTCCTCAGTAGGTGTGGCGTGTTTTGTTTTTTGCTTTTTTGGGTCACACCCGGCGATGCTCAGGGGTTACTCCTGGCTCTGCACTCAGGAATTACTCCTGGTGGTGCTCGGGGACCATATGGGATGCCGGGATGGAACCCAGGTCAGCTGCGTGCAAGGCAAATGCCCTCCCGACTGTCCTATCTTCTGGTCCCACTTCTCGGTGGTTTCCAGTGCACCTGGGCCAGCCTACGCTTCCCGGCTGACCCTGTTTCCGTAATGCCCCTGTGGAGTGTCTAGAAACACGTGTCCAGCCCCGAGCCTCCCCTTCCCGATGTTACAGCAGAGCGCCTGCTTTTACGGCGTTCTGTGACCTGGACTGCGGGCCCTGCAGTGCCTGCCGAGCTGGCCTGGGACTGTACGCTTCTGGGGTGCGCACCCCAGAGGCTGAGCATTCCCCCGCATGGCGGAGCCACAAAGACGCAACAAGATGAGGAAAAGCAGCGATACTCAAACAGCTGGTGTCCGGCTCCTCACGTTTGTCTCTTCTGAGAAGCCGGGCATCACCCCGGAGGCTCATAGAGTAAAGGTTCTGGGCAAGACTGCCATGGACGGCGTTGATCCAGACCCGTCCCAGCAGGAGACTGACCATGGTGGGCCACTGTGGCCTACGGACAGGGCCTGTGTCAGAGGACAGCCTGTACCTCTCGTCCCTGAGCAGAGGGTGACCAGTGGCACCCGCACACTCTCAGCCGCTCCCTAAACCTCCCGTCCAGCAGCCAGTGGCCTGACTCCTGCCCCGGAGCCCAGCCGGGCTTCGAGCTCCTGAAGTCCAGGCCCGGAGGGGCTGAGTGAGCGGCAGCACCTCGCTGCGGCCCGCAGGGGGCAGTTCATATTCCGAGTGCTGCAGAGTTGCGCAAATCCTCGTCTGTCCTCTCCCCTCGTGTTCCTGCCACAGTGGGCGGAGCGCTTCAGCCCATTGAGGGGGCTTGGGGGGGCTTCGTGCTGCCACATTTTTGTTTTTCCAGATGATTTTAAAATCGTCACCGTGAAGGAGTCCCACTCATGGTGTTTCTTTCTTTTCCCAAGCGGGCAGTCCCACCCCCAGGTGCGAGCATTTTCTCTTTATTTGCTCCAGAGAAACACATGTCTGGTGGTGTGAGGGCCAGGGAGGACTGGGTTTGGCTTGGCAGGCCCAGCGCGGCCCCTGATTCTAGACGTAGGGAGCTGGAGGGCCAGTGTGGGAGTCCGGGCACCGTGATGGCCATATCCCAGCTGTCCTCACAGTCGTCCGGGGCCTCCACAGCCACTTGGCAGTGCCCAGGGACCTCTAGGAGCAGATACGCCGACCCAGTGCAGGAAAGGAACCCCCGCCGCTCGCCCAGCTTCCATTTGTGTTTGGGTTGTGTGTGTCTGTGTGTGTCTGTGAGTGCATGTGTGGCACATGCCAGGCGTGAGATGAAGGACTTCATATGCCTCAGGTGTGAGAGCCTCGTGTGTTCCTGCAGACCGCTCTGAGCCGTGCTCTGACACGCAGTCACCAGGAAACTTCGTCAACACCCGCAGGTCTTCGGTTGAAACTTGTTGAAGTGGTACGGGAGTGAGGTGTAGCCCGGTTGTCACGGTGTAGCCCTGTTGTCACGGTGTAGCCTGGGTTGCCACAGTGTAGCCCGGATTGTCACAGTGTAGCCTGGGTTGTCACGGTGTAGCCCAGGTTGTCACGGTATAGCCCTGTTGTCACGGTGTAGCCTGGGTTGTCACAGTGTAGCCCAGGTTGTCTCAGTGTAGACAGGGTTGTCTTGGTGTAGCCCAATTGTCATGGTGTAGCCCAGGTTGTCACAGTGTAGCCCTGTTGTCACGGTGTAGCCTGGATTGTCACGGTGTGGCCCGGTTGTCTTGGTGTAGCCCGATTGTCATGGTGTAGCCCAGGTTGTCTGGCTTCCAGCAAGAGGCCCGTGTGCTGTGCTGGGCTTTGCGCCGGCCAGCTGCCCTGTTTCTCACCAGGCAGCCGTGCACCAGACCCCTGCGTGTGTCAGCTCTGACCCCAGCTCTGCCGCCTCTGTTCACCCAGCCACCTGTCTCCTTGGGGTCCTGCTTCCCCTCTGGGGCCCAGTGGTCGGTCATCAGTGACAGGGCTCCCGACCTTCGTTACTGAGATGCCGTGATCGGTGCTGCCACACACATCTGTCTGCTCTTGCCCATCTAAAGCTCCGCCAAAGCCTCCCCCGCCCTGACTGCCAGGTCCCAGCTCAGAGGCCCCCCACTGGCTGGCACGGTCAGAGCTGGCAGGGCCAGTGTCCTGCTGGGTGGTGAGCTAGAACTTGAAGCCTGGGCTTGATCCCCAGGATACCCTCTGAGCTGCCATGCCAGTGTGGGCACAGATACCTGGGAGGGCAGTGGGGGTCTGTTCTCTGAAGGAGGCCCCGACACCTGCTCACCTGCCTGCTCGGAGACCCCGTCCTGGCTGTCTGCATGCCCTCTGCTTGCCCCCCTGCTGTTCCTCACCACTCCCCATGCCCCGCGTGCCCCGGCATAACCCACCACCCACACTTGGCTTGTGCATGCCAGTCTGTGCCCGATGGCATCTGCCCCGCTCTGCCCGCCCGGATGTGCTGCTCTCTGCCCCGCTCTCCCCATTCACTGAGCGACTTTCTCACTTCAAGGTGGACACTCTGGCTCAGGTTGGTTGCGCTGAAAGTCTCAGCCAGTCGCCACCTTCTTCATCTTCTCCTTCTCCCTCCTCCTTCCATGCATAAGGTAAAATTCAAGCGTGAATGCCGGAGGAATGAAACATCCCGCGCCCGCCCTCAAACGGCTCTTTTCCTTCCCACCACACGTCCCTGAGTGTCTGAGCTGGGAGCGGAGCTGGGCAGGTGGAGTGTGGGGGCTGATGGGCTGGAGGTGTGGCTGAGGGCCCCAGGGTGGGCAGTGGGGAGGGGAAGGGACACCCCAGAATGTGGAGCCGGGGACAGGGCAGGTGGACTTGGGTGTCCACTGTGCGGAAAAGCAGGAACGCCAGGGATGGAGGGGAGGGAAACTGTAAGGAGGTGATGGGCTGGGTGAGCCACCAGGGGCTTGGCGGGGGCAGGGGACACCCGGAAGTCAGCCAGAGGTCACGGAAAGACTGAGGGGCACGTCCCATGACAGCTTCTGAAGAAGTTTCCAGTGGATTCCAGAGAGTTTGTCAGCAGGAGACAGGCTGAAACATGAAAGGGGATGTCCCAGAGAGAAACCCTAAGGACAGAGAAGCAACAATTATTAGACTTGTAGGATTTCTTGGCGCGGTTAGGAGCTCACCTCCACAGCCCCGCTGTGCCGCACCAACTTAGACAACGGATAGACCGAGTCGGGCTTGTTGCACATTTAGCCTCTCAGTTGCTAGCTTGATTCTGGTGGGAGGGAGGCAGCCAGCCCGGGGCCCCTTCTCTCAGGTTCATGCCTGACACCTCCGCCCAGGAATGCTGAACTTTCCTTCAGCCCTGTTGCTTGGGACACACAGCCCAGGCGAGCCGTGCCAGGAGCACCTCGACGCACACACACTGCATGGTAGATTTGACCATTCACGAACCTTTTCCTGTTGCCACACACTTAATCACACAACCCCGTGAGTCACCACCCTCCATTTCAGAAGCCAGGACCCAGCCTGAGGTCATCGTGTTCACCGCTGTCCACACTCAGACGGTTTGTCCTTGGGGAAGGTTTTATTTCAGAAACAAAGGGCAGTGTCTACGTTCCGGAGGTCCAGGTGGAGATTGCCAGGGAAGCGGCTCCCTAAGGGCCCGTGGGGACGAGGTTTTCCTCCCTCTTCTTGCCCACCTGCCACCGTGTCCTGGGTCCTGAAAAGGCTCCAGCCATGGGCAGCTCAGTGTCTCTGTTACACGGGAGCCAAACCTCGGGACCTTCCTCCTGCTCCTCCTCTCAGGAGGGACTGTCAGGCTGAGCCGCGCGTCCGTGAGAGTGACAGGCACTCTTGGTGCATTGGTCAGGGCCGGCAGTCACCAGCCCTCTGTTGGCTAGTGCAGGAGGCGGGCAGTAAGTCCAGCCACCGCCGCAGCACAGCCCATCGGCCAGGGTGAGAGGTGATTCGGCCCCCAGCCTGCAGATCTCTCCCACGCCACCTTCCTTCACGTGAGCTTGGGCAGGGCACACTCGGGCCGCGTGTGCCTTTTGGTAGAGCTCACCCCTCGCAGGACCAGGACAATGTGCTGCTTCCCCGGGAAATGTGTATATTTTATTTTATTTTATTTTTTTTGCTTTTTGGGTCACACTCAGCAATGCTCCTGGCTCTGCACTCAGGAATCACTCCTGGCGGTGCTGGGGGACCATATGGGATGCCAGGGATCGAACCCAGGCCGGCATGGGCCAGCCACGTGCAAGGCAAACGCCCTACCCGCTGGACTATCGCTCCGGCCCCAATGTGTATATATTTTAAACAAGAACTATTGGTTTTCCCTGAATTTGTCTGTGAAATTAAGGTAACCCAAGATGAAAGCTTGCAAACTTCCCTTTCCAATGCCTGAACCCCAGATTGTTTTCGTTGGGAAACATGAGGTTCCTAAAATTCATGTGTAAAGTTGAAGAGAGGCAGGGCGTCACGCTAAGCCCTGACAGGACATCACCGAGTCTCTCTGAGTCCGACAGTTCCTCAGTCTCCGCCTAGCCGGGCGAGGCCGGCCCTGAGGGGGTCCCGGGCTGCAGGGGCAGTTAGGAGGACAGCGGATAGAACAGCCAAAGCTGGGTAGTTCATTCCTGCTGTTTGAGACCATGAACTGGCCAGAGCTAAAAACCTAAGCTGCATTCCCGCATTGTTTCACATGGAAGAAACTTCCAGAGAGCCTCAGAGACTGAAAATTAAAATCAGGAAAAGAGGAAAAGCAGAAAGCCCCGCTGGTGAGTGGAACAGAGCTCGGAGCTGGAACTGTGTTCCCGCAGCCCTCCTGGAAATTGTGTCCTGATTTTCATCTGTGATATTGATAGTTGAACAGCGGGCCATGGAGCCCCTCTTTCTAGGATAGGTGTGGGGGCAGGCAGCCCGCCTGCAGGCCAGAGGCCCTGGCACATGGGCAGGGCTGTGGACCCTTCACGGAGAGGGTGCGGACTGTCTGGAAGGCCGTTTGCCAGACCCTGTCACTCTAAAGAGCAACTCTTAGGGGCCGGAGCGATAGCCCAGCAGATAGGGTGTTTGCCTTGCACGCAACCGCCCATGCCGGCCTGGGTTCCATCCCCGCATCCCATATGGTCCCCCGAGCACCACCAGGAGTAATTCCTGAGTGCAGAACCAGGAGAAACCCCTGAGCATTGCCGGGTGTGACCCAAAAAAAGCAAAATAAATAAACAAGCAAACAAAAATTAAAAATAGAGCTGATTGCCAGAAGGTAGGTAAAGTGGAGGAAACAGACCCTCATCAGCACACATCACCTCACAACACAAGGTGTGTGTGTGTGTGTGTGTGTGTGTGTGTGTCGGGAGCAGTAGTTAGCTAGTGTTTGTGGGTGTGTCCCCAGAGGGAAGAGACTAAAATCCTCCCTAGGAATGAAATGTGGTTCCGTTGGAGAAGGGGTGTGAGGGACGGTCAGTTCCGGGCAGTGATTCTTGCCGCAGTGTTTCGGGCGCCTGGGAAACGCGGCCCGCAGTGGCAGCATGAGTGAGGTGGCCTCCGCTCCACGCTACTTCCACGTGTTTTTACACTTTACTTCCTGGAATCTAGTGTTTTCCTCCCACTGCTCTTTCGGGCCCCTCTGTTGTACTCCGTGCTTGTGCGATCTGGAGCGACGATTTCTGGAAGCCGCAGATACTCTCTCTCCCTCTCCTGACAGCAGGTCGGCGGTGCCAATGACCCCTGGTCTGCCTGGAACACCAAGGCTGGGAACTGGGACAGCACGGACGGCTGGGGGGCCAAGCCCGAGGCATCGGGCCAGAGGAGCGCTGCCAATAACTGGGACACCGCCGGGCACCCCCAGGCCTACCAAGGACCAGGTGAGTGGGGAGCTGGCGGTGGGGGCGGGGGTCTGCCTGGGACCAGGAGCAGCCGCGCTCTCCAGCAGAATCAGTGTTTCGGGGTGTCCGTGTCGGAGGCGGCAGCGGGCACTGTTGCCTAGTGTCACGGATGCAGCCCTTGAGGGGCAGGTCCCAGAGCTGACGAGAGAGTGGTCGGGCAGCCATGCTCTGCGCCCTAGAAGAGCGGCGGAACTGGGCTTGCGGCCTCCGAGCCTGCCCATGCCCCCCCACACGCCTCCTTCCTCCTCTCACGCCTTCTCGCAGGAGCAGGAGAGGCGTGTGCTGTTCACTCGGCGCCCGACATTTCCGGTGCCCGGCGTGCCTACCGGGTCTCGCAGTCTTTGGGCTCACAGTCCCCACTTTCCCTTCTCCCTAACTCCGGCCCCTCCAGGCTGTTCTTGGAGAGCCCGCAGCCTGCTGGCACTGCCCTTTGCTTGGTCCTTTTCCTTCTGGCGTTTGTCGCTCAGCAGCTCCCAGAGCCTGCATGGGGCACAGCCTAGAGCTGTTCCCGCACAACAGGAGAGGACCCTCAGGACATCAGGTAGACTGAGACACTGAACTGAACATGGGCATCGCTGGCCGCCCCTTCCCGAAAGTGCTCAGTGCTGGTTAATCCCTTTTTCTGACGGGTGCAGGAGGGGGACGGCACACCCCAAGATCGCCGGGACACCTGGCACTACCCCCAGCAGTGCTGGAGGCTGGGGATCCCCAGAGCCACACCCAGGGGGCAGTGATGAGGGTCAAGCTGGGGTCTTAGACCTGCAAGGCATGTGCCCCTGCCCCCCCTCCTGTTTCCCTCTTTATTTAGACCTGCAAGGCACGTGTCCCTGCCCCCCTTCCTGTTTCCCCTCTTTATTTATTTATTTTGCTTTTTGGGTCACACCGCGATGCTCAGGGGTTACTCCTGGCTCTGCACTCAGGAATTACTCCTGGTAGGGCTTGGGGACCATGTGGGATGCCACGGTTTGAACCCGGATCAGCTGCGCAAGGCAACGCCCTCCCGGCAGTGCTGTCACTCCAGCCCCACCCGCCCCGTGGACCATCTTCTTGCCCAATGCCTTTCTGTCCCTTATTTCTACACCCAGCCCCTGGACTTGAGTGTCCGTCTGCCTCTCCCGAGCTCCTTCCTGCTCGCCCGCGGCCCAGTGCCAGTGGACTGTGGAGGCGAGATAGCCGTGAGTTCGGCAGCAGCGTTGTCATCTTGCTGCCCATCTCTCACGCTTCCTGCTCGCCCAGCGGCCCCAGTGCGGTGGACTGTGGAGGCGAGATAGCCGTAGTTACGGCAGCAGCGTCGTCATCTTGCTGCCCATCTCTCCGCGC
>JAJIBD010002241.1:0-238877 GCA_021461705.1 Cryptotis parvus
GAATAAATCCAGAGCTCTGACTTTATGGAAAAGTATTGATTTTGGGGCCCCCTTTGGCTGTGCTTGGAAGCTGCTCTTCCCAGTACTGGTGCTTGGGGATCATCCGGGAGGCTTTGGAAATTGAACCCAGGAGCATGCGGGGAATGTGGGATGTGCCTGACCGCTCAGCCAGATCCCAGCTCCTCCTTTTTTCTTTTAAAAAAAGATAACTTAAGGCGAGGGGAGAGAGAGCCCAGGAGACTAGACTCTAGTCTTCAGCGGACCTGGGACCTGGGTCGCGCCTCGACACCACAACGGTGGCTCCTGAGCACAGAGCCAGGAATCGCCGCTGGGTGCCCACAGCCTCACACCTCGTCCCCACACCCCCTTAAAGAGATAATTTAATGAGCCCCGGGTGTGGCCGCCTTGGAAGAACGCGTACCTGGCTGGTGCAAAGCACTGTGTTTGCGCCGCGCACCGCCAGGTGCGGCCCTCACGTGATCCGGAGATGGAAGCGGTTAATCTTGCCCAGCGCACGCGCAGAACGTGCCTGGAATGCCCAAGCGCCGGGGATTGCTGAGCCGCTGAGCGCCACCTTCGTGCCAGGCACTTGACGTGGATTCTGGCACACGCTGGGATCAGCCCCTGTCCGCCTCTCCAGGGGCGTGGCCTCCCCCAGGCTGGGATTGGAGCCCAAGTCTGAGTGTGCTCCAAGGGGTCCCCAGAAGGCTCCCAGGCTCTGTGCCCCGAGGGAGTGGGGTGGGGTGGGGTGCTGGTTCAACTGACTCAGCCCTGAAGATTTCACGGAACTCTCTGGAATTCTGGCCGCAGGCTGTGGTGGGGGGAGCACCTTCTTCAGCTGAGGGGGATTTTAGGGGGTGGGCTTCTCTCGAATTACCCCGGGGGTAGAGCCCAGATGGCTCAGCGATGTGGTCAGTGCTGGGTGCTGCGGCCACACCAGGAAAGTCCAGTTGCTGCAGGAACTGTAGCCACAGCACAGTGGGGAGGGCATTTGCTTTGCAGGTGGCAGACCGGGTTCGATCCCCGGCATCCCATAGGGTCCCCTGAGCACCGCCGGGAGTAACCCCCCAAAAAGTCAGTCGCTGCTTTTTTTTTTTAATTTTTTATTATACCACCGTGAAACATACAATTACAAAGGTGTTCATAATTGGTTCTTGGTAATACAGTATTCCAGCACCCATCCCTCCACCAGTGTCCCATTTCCACCACCAATGTACCCCCTCCCCTCCCGTCCCCCACTCGCCTTAACAGCAGGTACCCCAGTTTCCTCTCTTTCTCTCTCTATCTCTCTCTCTGTCTCTGCATCTCTCTCCCTCTTATTTTACACATTGTGGCTAGCCCTGCAGATATTTAGAGTTTATCACTTAAGTCTCTTTGTGTTTATTCAGTGGTGAGTTTTAATCTGCCATTACCATTTCCCCATATTTATTAAAACACTGGTATCTATATCCTATTAATGAATGCAGTCATTCTATATCTGTCCTTTTCCTTCTGACTAATTTCACTCAGCATGATAGACTCCATGTCCATCCATTTGCAGGCAAATTTCATAATTTCATCCTTTCTGACAGCCGCATAGTATTCCATAGTGTAGATGAACCACAGTTTCTTTAGCCAGAGTCGCTGCTTTTTAAAAAATTATTATTTTTTGCTTGTTGGGTCACACCTGGTGATGCTCAGGGGCTAATCCTGGCTCTGCACTCAGGAATTGCTCCTGGCAGTGCTCAGGGGACCATATGGGATGCCGGGGATCGAACCTGGGTTGGCCACATGCAAGGAAACGCCCTCCCTGCTGGACTATGGCTCCGGCCCCAGTCGCTGCTTTCGATGCTCCCCTGAGCCCGATGCCAACATGAGGTGCTCTCGCCCCACCTCATTCGTACCCAGCCCTTTAGAGCCCAATGCCTGGTAAGTACAAAAATTTAATAGATGTGTGGCAGACAGAAGACAGACTTGGCTACACCCAGAGCTCTGCCCTGTGGGTCCTGGATGGTTGATGGTCTGACATAGAAAAAGACTGGGCCCCCTGGGATGAACCCAGAGCCACAGCAGAGCCTAGCAAGCTACCCATGGTGTATTTCATATGCCCAAAACAGTAACAATAATGGACCTCGTTCCCAACGAATGAGACATTACTGGCGCCCGCTCAAGCAAATCGATGAACAATGGGAAGACAAGTGATACAATTGATGTAACTTATAATAATCCCAGAAAAAGAACAAGAGGAAATCATGTTAATAATATCTTTTATTTAAAACATCTGAAATGTTATAATCTCAACATGTAACCCATATAAAATTATTAACAAGGTACCAAAAAAAATTTAATAGATGTGACTTGTGGGATGGTTAGCAGGTGGGTTCCTCCTCGTCCCAGGTAGATTCGAAGGAGAGGGAGGGGGAACAGCTGCACCCGCCTTTCCTCTGCCCCCAGACTCTAATCAATCACAGGATGCTGGGGAGGGGGACGCCAGCGTTCCCGCCCTCCATCAACCCAGTGCCCCACCTCCCCAGTTTCTTTGTTTTGGTTTTTGGGGCCACATGCCGAGATGCTCAGGGGTTACTCCTGGCTTAGGGATCACTCCTGGCATGGCTCAGAGACCGTATGTGATGCCAGGGATAGAACCAGGGTAGCTGCGGGCCAGGCAAGCACCCTCCCCGCGGTCCTATCTCTGGGGCCCTTGCTGAGATATGACCAATGAGCTCCACACGCCCCTTCAGGCCAGCCCGTGAATACATTGTTGCACCATCATTCTTCTGTGGTTACAAAGGGCTTCGGAGACCTGGTTTCTCTCTCTCTCTCTCTTTTTTTTTTTTTTTTTTTGCTTTTTGGGTCACACCCGGCGATGCTCAGGGGGTTTCTCCTCGCTCTGCACTCAGGAATTACTCCTGGCGGTGCTCGGGGGACCATATGGGATGCCGGGGATCGAACCCGGCCGGCATGCCGGGCCGCATGAAAGGCAACGCCCTACCCGCTGGGCTATCGCCCCCGCCCTGTTTCTTTCTTTTTTGCTTGTTTTGGGGCCACACCCAGCGATGCTCAGGGGTGACCAGCGCAATTATTCCTGGTGGTGCTCGGGGACCACATGGGATGCTGGGGATCGAACCCAGGCCAGCCCCATGCAAAGCTAAAGCCGTACCCTTGTGCTATTGCTCTGGCTACTCAGAGATCTAGTTTCTTTTTTCTTTTCTTTTTAGAGGTTACTCTTGGCTTTTCACTCAGGAATTACTCCTAGTGGTGCTTGGGGGACCATATGGGATGCCGGGATTGAACCTGGGCCGGCATGGGCTGGCTGTGTGCAAGGCAAACACCCTACCCGCTGGGCTATTGCTCCAGCCCCTTATTGTGAACTTTTAAAAAGTGTTTGGGCCGCGCCGGCGGTGCTCAGGCTTACTCCAGGTTGGCTTGGGGGTCTACATGGGTGCTGAGGATCGAGCCCGCATTGTGCATGAAAGGCAAACGCCAACCTGCAGGACTATCTCTTGGGCCCCTGTATTTTTTTTTTTTGCCTTTTTGGGTCACACCTGGCAATGCTCAGGGGTTTCTCCTGGCTTTGCACTCAGGAATTGCTCCTGGTGGTGTTTGGGGGACTATATGGGATGCCGGGATCGAACCTGGACCAGCACAGGCCGGCCGCATGCAAGGCAAACGCCCTACCCGCTGGCCTATCACTCTGGCCCATGTATTTGTTAGTTTTTAGCTATTTGTTTGCGGAGCCACACTTGTTGGTGCTGAGAGATCACTCTTGCTCAAGGGACTATATGCAGTGCCTGTGATATTTGAGGGGGCACCAGCAATGCTCAGGGTTACTTCTATCTCTGTGTTAGGGATCACTCCTGGTAGGGCTTGGGGGCTATGGGGTGCCGGAGATTGAATCCAGGCGGGCCACATGTAAGTGCCCTACATTGGATTCCTGCACTTGGTCCTTTATCTATCTATCTATCTATCTATCTATCTATCTATCTATCTATCTATCTATCTATCTATCTATCTATCTATCTATCTATCTATCTATCTATCTATCTATCTATCTATCTATCTATCTATCTATCATCTATCTATCATCTATCTATCTATCTATCTATCTATCTATCTATCTATCTATCTATCTATCTATCTATCTATCTATCTATCTATCTATCTATCTATCTATCTATCTCTCTCTATCTATCTACCTACCTACCTATCTAACTATCTATCTATTATCTATCTATCTATCTATCTATCTATCTATCTATCTATCTATCTATCTATCTATCTATCTATCTATCTATCTATCTATCTATCTATCTATTATCTATCTATCTATCTATCTATCTATCTATCTATCTATCTATCTATCTATCTATCTATCTATCTATCTATCTATCTATCTATCTATCTATCTATCTATCTATCTATCTATCATCTATCTATCTATCTATCTATCTATCTATCTATCTATCTATCTATCTATCTATCTATCTATCTATCTATCTATCTATCTATCTATCTACCTACCTACCTACCTATCTACCTATCTATCTATTATCTATCTATCTATCTATCTATCTATCTATCTATCTATCTATCTATCTATCTATCTATCTATCTATCTATCTATCTATCTCTCTCTCTCTCTCTCTCTCTATCTACCTACCTACCTATCTACCTATCTATCTATTATCTATCTATCTATCTATCTATCTATCTATCTATCTATCTATCTATCTATCATCTATCATCTATCTATCTATCTATCTATCTATCTATCTATCTATCTATCTATCTATCTATCTATCTATCTATCTATCTATCTATCTATCTATCTATCTATCTATCTATCTATCTATCTATCTATCTATCTATCTATTTTCTATCTCTATCTCTCCATCTCTCCCCCACCCTCATCCATCCATTCATCCATCCATCCATCCATCCACCCATGTGTTTGCTTGCTTTTTGGGTTACACACGGCGATACTCAAGAGTTACTCCTGGCTCGGGAACCCTATGGGATACCGGGATTGAAGCTGGGTTGGCGCGCGAGGCAAATCCCTCCCCATGCCCTGCTGCTCTGGCCCCAAAGTCATTCCCTTAATGCTGGAGCGTCTCCATAGACCTGCCACACTGTTTCCCTCCACTGTTTGTTTTGGGATGGGATGCCCAGCAGCGCTCAGAGTTTCCTCCTGGCTCCGTGCTTAGGGATCCCTCCTGGTAATGCTCAGGGACGATGTGCAGTGCTGGTCAGCTGCAGGTCCGCTGAGTGTCGGGCAAGGGGCCACAGAGGGTGTTTCAGACAGGGTGTTTCAGAAGGGTGTTTCACCTTCTGGCTTGGTGGTGGAGCATTGAAGCTGCCGAGAGTGTAAAGGGCTGAGGCATCAGTGCACACATCCGCCTTCTGGGGTGCCAGGTCAGAGCCGGGGGCCCATCCTCCCCTTCCCCCTTGCCCCAGCTCCCTCACCTCACCCCTCCACCCACCCTCGGAGGATTCGAACCCTGACAGCCTGTGCCAGTGTGACCCCTCAGAGAATGCTGGAGACCAGGGAGGGAGCTCAGAGGGCCGCACCCTAGGTTGAGTCCCTGAACCCCGCTGGTTCCCTGGGCACCAAGCTGAGCGCAGCCCCTAAGCACCCCCAGATGTGCCCCTGAAGCGGTTCCCAGAGCAGAAAGATAAGTGGTGGCGTACTTGCCTACCGTGAGAGGGCCCCGAGTTTGGTCCCCGGCGCGAGTCCCCGTGGGGTGGACTATGAATCAGTCCTGGGACGGGAGCGAGAGCAGCAATCCCTGCATGTGACCAGCTCACATGGGATCAGCTCCAATACCCAGCACCGCCCCGAGCCCACCAGAACTGATCCCTGAGTGCAGAGCCAGGAGTAAGCCCCAGGATGCCAGATGAGGCCCCTCCAAAACCAAAAGTCAGAGCCCAGAGTGATCGTACAGTGGGGAGAGCTTTTGCCTTGCATGTGGCCAAACTAGGTTCGATCCCCAGCAACCCACGTGGTCCCCCGAGCACCGCCAGGAGTAATTCCTGAGTGCGGAGCCAAGAGGAACCCCTGAGCATCTCCAGGTGTGACCCAAAACAAAACCACTAAAAAGTCAACTGACAAAACAGTTCTCTGCAATTGGTAATGCTGGCACTTCCCTGCTGTGTGCCAACCCCTTCCTGCCGGTGCCACCCAGCCTCTCTCTGGGAGCTGAGACACTAGGCAAGACTGTCTTGGTCTTGGGGGCCCGGTACACCATGACCCAGTTTCTGTCCCTTACGAGGGTTAAGTCCAGGCACTGACACCTGAGATGTGACCAGAGTCTTTGGGGCAGGCCAGGGAGGGGCTGCACTAGGGCCATCTCACAAAGAGAGACGCAGAGACCACCCCCTGTCTGTCCTGAGGGCTTTGTGGCCCTTGTGGGGACCTCCCCAGCAGACAGCGTTACTCCTGAGATCCTGGGAATCTCCCCACACTCCTGTCCTTTCCTGGAGAGAAAAACGGGACATTCAGGAAACAGATGGGGCCGGAGGCAGCGGCAGTTAGGTCGGGGCGCAGGGAACAGCACCCAGAGTCCTCTCGCCCTGGGGGCGCCATCTGAGTTGGGATTAGCTAGAAGGAGCCCCCCAGCCCCACCCAGTCTGGAGTGAGCGTCAGGGGAGCAGGGGGCCGACCACGTGTCGCAGGTGGAAGTACTGAAGGCTCAGGAGCAGAGGAAGGCCAGAGAACCGGAGGGCCCGGGGCAGAGGGTCTGGGCCGGTGGCGGCTCTTTTTCCAGGCTGTTGTGCCGCCTTGGGAGAGTTTAAGGCTGGGGTCCGGCACCCTCTGACTGGCGGCACTGACCAGCCCTGTCCACTGGGACAGGCTCTGCTAAGGAGCAGACGTAGGCTGACCTCTCTGCTGTGGCTCCAAGGCAGGGAGAGATGAGCTCACCGCCAGCAGATGCCGAAAGGGGAGGCTTAGGGAGGCTCTACAGACGCTGTTGGTCCCACAGACGTTTGTGAGGTCAAATGTAGGTCCCCAGGGCACTTTCTCTGCTCCCAGATGGCCGCCTGTGGGTGTGGCTAGGCTGAATCACCACCTGCCTTTTGCACGCAGGGGATTGAGGGCCAGAGCCCATTAGCCCATTGCAGTGCGTTGAGGCAAGGACCTGGGGCCCCCGGAGTGGGGACTCCCACATCCCCTGTGGTCTGCCGTCCTGCTTGACTCTGGGGAGAGTTGAAGGCAGCCGAGACTATAAAGGGGTGCAGTATCAATGCACACTTCCACCTTCGGGGCTGGGATGCCCAAGACGGGTGGGGGTGGGGTGCAGGGAGTGGCCACTTGCCCTACGAGCTTCCTCTGGCAGGATTCTGCCCGTGGATGCGGGCATGCAGCCCTGCAGGTGTGCGTGGCCACACATGCATCTGGCTGTGCCACTGATCTTCTCAGCATGGGGGGGCACCCAGAGCACACCCGTGACCCCTCACTTCCCCGCAGGCCCCTGGCTTCCTGTGCCTTATCTCCCGGCCCTGCTCTGACTCTGTGACGAGAAAATAATTAACCACATGCTCTTTTTCCAAGGCTTCCACCCTGTTCTCCTGCCAAGTTAAAAATAGTCACAATGCGCAGGGCTGCAGGAGGGCGAGAGAGAGGCCCAGGGCACAGGGGCCTCAGAGAGGAAGGGGTGTGGAGGAGGGAGCCCAGCGTGCCGGGCGCGGGGCGGGGGAGCGGCTCCGGAGGCCTGCAGCAAGCCCGGCTATCGCTCTGACCTGCAGGTTTCGGCTTGTTTCCTCTAGGTCTTGGCTCAGTCCTTCCTCCGGATGTAAACAGGTGATCCCCCCACAAATGCACCAAACAAAGAGAACCCGATCCAGGCTGCTGTGGTTACAGCCCAGTGGGAAATGACAGCGGGAGGGGTAAAGTTAAGCCAGTTTCGGGATTGCAGGATGGCTCAGAACCCGAGTGGCTGGGTTGAAAACTGTCATTTCTTGGGGCGGAGCGATAGTCCAGCAGGCAGGGTGTTTGCCTTGCACACGGCCGGCCCATGCCGGCCCAGGTTTGATCCCTGGCATCCCATATGGTCCCCCGAGCACCAGGAGTAATTTCTGAGTGCAGAGCCAGGTGAAACCCCTGAGCATCGCCGGGTGTGACCCAAAAAGCCAAAACAAATAAAAGGAAAACTTTTTTTTTTGGTTCAGGATTACAGGTACATGGCGGGGAGGGCCCGAGGGGGAGGGGGCGGAGACTTTGGGAGGGGGTGTCAGCTCTGCCCCATGGGCACCCTGGGCTTTCCTAGGGCTTGGAAAGATGGTGCCGGGTGCCAGCAGATGTGGGCAGAGTTGATGGTGGTAAATCACCCCCAAGTGTCCTGGGGTGGGGGGGGAACTCCAGTGGTTCTCAAACTGAACCGACTTTTCCCTGGACTTGCTCCCTAAGCATTCCTGGCTGCAGCCTGGAAGAAGCACAAAGTGCTTTGGGCAAAGTGGTGTCCTGGTCCCCAAATTACCAGTGAAACGGAGGGAAAAGGGCGTTAGAATGTCACCCAAGTTGTTAGCGCCCCCAGTGTCTGAGAAGGCGGCTGTGACCTCTGCCCACAGTTGCCCAGTCCGAGCCTGACGGGCGGGTGCCCAAGCTGGCAGTGAGGGGGGCCGGGGGGGGCAGAGGGTCCGGCTGGACCTGGAGTCGTTGCTGCAGGCGGTGCTCCGGGCATGAGCCCCCTGAGGTCCCATGGGAGAGGGCGGGGGTGCTCGGACCCTAAAATCCTTTCTTGGAGAGGGAGTGGATGGTGGGTGTGAACACAGCTTGGGCGGCCCCTGTCGCTGGGGGCCAGGAGGGGTCCGTGGGCGTGCAGGTGAGAGGTTGGTGCCAAGAGGGCCTGGGTCCTGGCCAGGGACACGCGCGGGGCCAGGCGGCGCGAGGGGCGTGTCGGGGGCGTGGGGCGCCGGGGCGCGCGCCCAGAGAGGTGTGTGCCGGCGTGCGGGGTCGAGGGGCGGTGATGGTGCGCGTCCCGCCCCGTCCCGCCCGGAGCCGGGCAGGTGTGGGCGGGACGCCCGGACCCTGCCGCGCCAGGCCGGGAGAGCCGGCGGGAAACAGGAAGCGGGGGGGGAGGGCGCGGGCCGGGCCGGGCTGGCGTGCGGGCGGCGGGGCCGCGGCGATGTGGGCGAGCCGGGCCGCGCCGGGGCCCCGGGGCCGGAGGCGGAGCCGGGGGCGCCGCGGACCCCGCCCCCTGCTGCGGCGGGAGCCGACGCCCGAGCGCGGGAGCGGGGCGCGCGGGTGCGGGGGTGAGTCCGGGACCGCGTTCCCCCGACGGGGACGGGGGTGCGGCGGGCCGGGGGGAGCCGCGCGCGCTGGGTGAGTCCTGGGCTCAGCGTCCCCCTCGACGGGGCCTGGGGAGCGGAGCGCAAAGGGTGAGTCCCGCACGGCGTCCCCGACGGGCCTGGCTCGGTGGGTGGTTCGCCGGCTCGGGCGGGCGGCGGCCGGACTGGGGTCGGTTGCGCCGCGGCTGAACCCCCTGCGCGCTGCGCCCGACTGTCGCCCCGCAGACCCCGAGGACGCGGCCATGCCGGGCGGGGCAGAGGCCGGGGAGGCCGAGGAGGAGGCCGGCGCGGGGTCGGGGTCCGAGGCGGAGGAGGAGGCGCTGTGGGAGCGGATCGAGGGCGTCCGGCACCGGCTGACGCGCGCCCTGAACCCCGCCAAGCTCACGCCTTACCTGCGCCAGTGCCGGGTCATCGACGAGCAGGACGAGGAGGAGGTGCTCAGCACCTACCGCTTCCCGAGCCGCGTCAACCGCACGGGTGAGCGCAGGGCGAGCGCAGAGTCCGCCGCGCCCTGCCTGCCGCCGGCTCTGCCGATTCGGGCTTCTGGGTTGTATCTGTCTTGGGGTTCACTCCCACTTCCTGGGTCCAGATTAAAGATGGTGGGGGGGCGGCGTTGGGGTGCAGGCCTGGCCTCCGACCAGGACCCTGGACTTGGCGTCTTTTCTGGACTCTCTTACCTCGCGCTGGGAGATGAATGACCCAATCCTGGTCCAGTGCCTCTAGGGTGGGGGACCCCTACACCCATAGGGTGTGGCTTTATGGGGGTTGCTGACAAAGGGTGAAGGTCTCATGGTGGGTTTTTACTTTCCATTGGGGAGCATAATTGTCACTGATACTTTACCAGTAACAGTTATAGACCTCATTCCCATGACCTGATGGAATAGTTTGAGGCTCTTTATGTTCCTGGAGCAAGCAGGTGCCCTTGGGCTCTACTTGCATGAGACAGGACGTATGGAGATGTTACTGGTGCTCGCTCGAGCAAATCGATGATGAACGGGAAAACAGTGGGGAGCATGGGGGGCTTCCCAGCCGCTGGCCTGGGTCTGAGCGTATGGGGGAGCAGGCAGGGGTCTGGGAACGACTGAAACGCAGGTGCCATGAGGTGGGCTACTTGGCTCTCTTGGCTGTGGAGGCGGGGTCACCCCAGATGTGTTGAGACAGGCCTGGTGTGCGGCTGAAACATCTGGGGAACGCGGCCCTGAAGCATGGGGCCGGGGAGGGGTGCCGGGGGAGCTCCCCGGTCAGCCGTGGCCACCTGTGCTCTCCAGGGCGCCTAATGGACATCCTGCGCTGCCGCGGCAAGCGAGGCTATGAGGCGTTTTTGGAAGCCCTGGAGTTCTACTATCCCGAGCACTTCACGCTGCTCACCGGCCAGGAAGCAGCCCAGCGCTGCTCCATGATCCTCGGTGAGTGCCGCTGCCCCCGACTCTGCACCGGGCCCGCCTCCCGCTCTTGGGAAGCCAGAAAGGAAACAGCCCCACCTGCCATGTGGCCCCAGGCTGTGAGTTCAGCCCCTAGCCCAGCCGGGCGCAGGACTGCACGAGGCTCCTGTTGTTGCCACTCTTGTGCCACAGGAGCTGGTGAATTTGTGCTGTGACACTGTGGGTACGATGTACTTAGGGACACAGGACGTGGCTCCATGGTAGCCTTGCAGATGTGAGGCCCTGACTTCGGTTCTGCCCTCCACTACCCACCCCTCCAGGGTTGCCAGGCACCAGCCACTGGGAGCAATCCCAGGGCACCAGACTGGGAACAGCCCCTAAGCAAGGACACAGCTTCCCCCACCCCCCAACAAAGTGAAATACAAAAAATTCAAGACTTTGAGACAAATTCAAGCAGGTGACTTGAAAAATCAAGAAGAAAACCACCGGGGTCCGAAAGCAGTACGCAGTGGAAGGGGCTTGCCTTGCATGTAGCTGACAGGGTTCAGTCCCCGCGCCCCATAGGCACCCCCAGGACCAATCTGAGTGCAGAGCTGGGAGTGAGCCCTGAGCATTGCCGGGTGCCCGAATCCCACCCCCGCCCGGATGGCCTCCTGGGTACCGCCAGGCATGGCTCCGAAGCCCCAGGCTGCTGTAGGAGGGCCAGCCTCAACACTGCAGCAGAGAGAAACATTGCGAAAGCCTCGTGATGGAATATAAAAAGAGGAGCTCTTTGCAGGTAGTGACACCAGACTAGAACTGAGTGTTGAACATAGGTAAAGGAATGCACATGATAACCTTCAGTGTTGCTATTGCAATGTGCCAGGAAAAAGACAGACAGACAGACAGACAGGAGTAGAATGTAGGGAATTGAACCCGGGTTGGCTGTGTGCAAGGCAAACGCCTTCTCCTCTGTGCTATCCTTCCCTTGTAATTTTGTATCACTGTGTATCTCGGGGAGAAGTTCTGGGAAGTCCAGCCTCTGTGTGTGTGCATATTCCCGGGGTTCCCGCACACAGACGCCCCCTGCACCTCCAGGGTGTGAGAACCCCTTTGATGATTCCCTCACGAATCCAGCAAATCACCTGAAGACACTTTTGCCAGTCAGATGTGTTGGAATCGCTCCATGGTCATTTCATTGAGCTGGACGGTTCGCAAAGTATGTGTTAGTAGCCCCCAGAGAATCCTCCTGCCTTTGCTTCCGTGTGTCTGAAACGGCAGGTCAGGGGACGTGGTCGAAGGTGGAGCGTATCCCTGTGTCTGTGACATCTTAGCATCAATCCTCAGCATCACAAACATAAGTTTAAAAACATTCCGCTTGCCCCGCAGGCCTGTGTTCTCCCCTGAATGCGTGTTCTCTCCCTCGCCTCTTTCTAAGTGGGTTTCAATAAACTAACTTGCCTCATCAAAAAACCAAAATCCAAAAATCCAAATAAAATGGTGTAATAGTAACTACGTAGGTTTGTCATGAGGAGTCTGTAAATTAATGACTATATCTAGCACTAAAATAAACAAAGGTCAAGCTAATACTACTGGTATCACTGCCGCTGGGCCTGAGCTTTCTCCGCTGCCCTTGCTCATTACTGCTTGTGCTTGGAAAGTCGCCCGATTGTTTCATTCCGTTATGTCTCGGGCTGCACCCATTTGGCTGCACCCAGTGGAACGTGGAGGCTAATACTAGCTCTGTTGCTCCTGGCAGTGCCGTGGGGACCACATCTGTGCCAGGGAGTGAACCAGGGTCAGCCGCATGCAAGGCAGGCGCCGTACCCCTCTGTGCAAACTCTCTGGCTCCTCCATTGTTCTCCCTCCTGCTTGATTTTTTAGAAGCTCTTTATATATTGTAGCTGATTTTTATTTTTTTTTAATTTTTTTTTTTTGCCTTTTTTTTTTGGGTCACACCCGGCAATGCTCAGGGGCTACTCCTGGCTCTGCACTCAGGAATTACTCCTGGCGGTGCTCAGGGGACCATATGGGATGCCGAGGATTGAACCCAGGCCGGCAGAGGCCGGCTGCATGCAAGGCAAACGCCCTACCCTCTGGGCTATCGCTCCAGCCCCTATAGCTGATTTTTAGTTATATTTTCTTCTACTTTGTTTCTAACTTTTTTTTTTTTTTTGAAAAAATATGGATACAGGGGCTGGAGAGAGATAGTACAGCCAGGATGGCCCTTGACTGGCCAGTGACCGACCCAGACTCAATCCCTGACTGCCCACATGGTCCCCGAGCACTGCCAGGAGTGATCCCTGAGCACTCCCAGGTGTGATCCCAAGACAAAACAAACGAACAACGAGTGTCTTTTTCTCTGGACTATGCACTTCTTTTAGGAAGATCTTCCCTACCCTGATGATAATAATAACCACCACCACCATAATAGTAATATTCTCCAGATTTTCCCAAGGTGCTTTGGCGGCCTGGTTTCTGCCGAGTGCTCGGGGCCTGACTTTTCTTTCCTTTGTCCGGGGCAGATGAGGAGGGCCCCGAGGGCCTCACCCAGTTTCTCATGACCGAAGTGCGGCGGCTGCGGGGAGGCGCAGAAGAGCCAGCTGCAGCGGGGAGCAGCAGCTGCAGGCGCGGGCCGCGCTGGAGGAGGAGCGGGCGGCGCTGGAGCGGCGGCGCCGTGAGCAGCAGCAGACGCAGGAGCGCTGCCAGCGTCTTGCGCCGAGGACTGGGAGGCCGGTAACCTGGAGCTGCTGCGGCTCAAGGACGAGAACTACATGGTGGCCATGCGCCTGGCGCAGCTCAGCGAGGAGAAGAACTTCGGCCGTGCTGCGCAGCCGCGACCTGCAGCTGGCGGTAAGGCGCGGGTCGGGTGGGGCCGGGACCTCCGCCCTCTGATGGACGCTGGTGATGCGCTTTCCTGCCGCAGAGCCGTCGTCTCCCCGGGGACTGTGGACGTGGACCCCATCTACTCCCCGGGACTGTGGACGTGGCCCTCCCAGCCCTGTACCGCCTTTTTCTCTTCTGTGACACGGGAGGTTGAACATACTTAGTTGTTTATTATTATTATTATTATTATTATTATTATTATTATTATTATTATTATTATTATTATTGTTATTATTATTATTATTTTGCCTTTTTTGGGTCACACCCGGCGATGCTCAGGGGTTTCTCCTGGCTCTGCACTCAGGAATTACTCCTGGCGGTGCTCGGGGGACCATATGGGGATGCCGGGGATCGAACCCGGGCTGGCATAAGACGGCTGCGTGCAAGGCAGACGCCCCTACCCGCTGGGCTATCGCTCCGGCCCCTATTTTCTTTTTCTTTTTTGGGGTGGGGGGTGTGTTGCACCTAGTTCTGGGGCTACACCCAGCTCTACTCAGGGTTACTCCTGGCTGGACTTTTCCTTTTTTTGTTTTTTGTTTTGGTGGGGAGTCACACCCAGTGGTGCTCAGGCCTTACTCCTCGCAGTGCTTGGGGGACCATCTAGGATGCGGCGGCTCGAACCCAGGTTGGGTGTGTGCAAGGCCAGTGCTCCGCCGACTGTGCTGTCGCTCTGCCCCCACCCCCTGCACGCAATTGTTTCTTACTTATGTTTTGCATTTGGATATTTTTTTCTGTTTTTTTTTTTTTTTTTTTTTTTTTTTTTTGTAAATCCGGCCCGGGTATACTGATCCAGAGACTCACAGACATGGGGCAGAGCTGCTACTGGCTCTCCCTGTGCCCAGCCACTCACGAGGCGCTCGGGAGGGATGGCATGTTCTAGCCCTGGCCCGCCACCCCAGCAGAGCCTTGCCACCAGCCAGACGACCCCCCCACTCCATGAGGGCCTCCATTTTCCACATCCGGACTTCCCCCTCATCAGAACTCCACCCAGCAGACCAGCCTATCACAGCCCGCCTCGCGTGGCCGATTTCGGCTGCGTGGTTCATCAATAAATGCTGGATTTAGAGATGACTACAAGAATATGCTACCCGCACGGCAGAGCCTGGCAAGCTACCTGCGTCGTATTTGATATGCCAAATACCAGTAACAATTATAGACCTCATTCCCGTGACCTGATGGAATGGTTTGAGGCTCTTTATGTTCCTGGAGCAAGCAGGTGCCCTTGGGCTCTACTTGCATGAGACAGGACATATGGAGATGTTACTGGTGCCTGCCTCGAGCAAATCAATGATGAACGGGAAGATAGTGATAGTGATTCTTTTGGTGTGGGGGCCATACTCGGTTGCTCTCAAGGCTGACTCCTCTGTGCTCAGGGATTGCTCCTGGCGAGGCTCGGCACATTTGGGGTGGCAGAGATCAGCCTCTGCAAGCCAGGGAGCTGCCTTCTCTGCTGTCCTCTTCGCCCGTTTTTGTTAGACATTAAAAAAAGTAATAGTTTTTTCTTTTTTTCGGGGTACACCTGCGTTGCTCTGGGCTTACTCCCGGCTCAGTGCTCAGGAATCACTCCTGGCAGGGCTCAGGGGACCATATAAGGTGCTGGGATTTGAACCTGAGTTAGCCTCGTGCAAGACAAGTGCCCGGAACACACTTTTTTTTTTTTTTTGGTCCTTTTGAGTGATGCTCAGGGGTTACTCCTGGCTCTGCACTCAGGAATTTCTTCTGGTGGTGCTTGGGGACCATATGGGATGCTGGGGATCAAACCCGGCCAGCCACATGCAAGGCAAACGCCCTCCCTGCTGTACTTCCCTCCGGCCCCTTGAACACTCTTTTAGGGGCTTCCCTTCAGGTCCAGAAGCCCGGGGACCACTTCTGCTATACTCATCCCATTGTGTGGGCCCAGGTGATGCGGTGCTCAGGTCTGGGCAGTGTTCGTGGCCAGTGCTCAGGGCTTACTCCCTGAGCTGGGTGCAGGTTTCACTAGAAGTACGGGGGCCATTTGTGGAGCCGGGGATCAAACCACGCTCAAGACCAGTGTGCCCTGTGCTGTCCTTACACCGCATAACTTCGGCCACAGACAGGTTTTGGGGTGATCTGAGCTAAGGCAGGTCCAGCTCGCTTGGCCAGTGGTGGGGTCTTCAGCAAAAATGTGCCTGGTTCAGGTGGTAGGCTGGGGGTTGCTCTGTGACATTTGGAATTTGAAGCCGCCTGCTGCTGTAGCTGTGCATGGCAGAGGGTGCTGGTGACCGGGAGGACTGTTTGGGGAAAATGATTCTTGGTCAGTGTGTGGAGGTCAGCAGGTGGAATGGCTCAGGGGTGGCCTCAGGGGTGTAGTTGACTGGGAGCCTGTGTGGTCCTGGGGCCTGTTCGGTGTGAGGTTGGGCTGTTAGTTTCATCGTGGCACACATGGGTGTGTGTGTGTGTGTGTGTGTGTGTGTGTGGGAGAGAGAGAGAGAGAGAGAGAGGGGGGCAGGAGGAAACGCAGATACGCTGGTGTGGCCCCTGGGGTCCCCGGGCACACTCCTTCATGCCCCAGCAAACCCCTCCGGTACTGGGGCCGGGTGAGCCCCCATTTACGGAGGAGTGGATGGGGAAGGGCAGAGATGGGTTAGAGCCTCCCCCAAGCTCTATCCGAAGCATGTTTGCTTTGGGGCCACACTTGGCTGTGCTCAGGACTTACTCCTAGTTCTGTGCTCAGAGAGCACTTCTAGATAGGCTCGGGAACCATACGGGATGCTGGGGATTGAACCCGGTGGGCTGTGTGCAAGGCAAGCGTCCTCCCTGCTGTCCTAGCACTCTGGCCTTGAAAGCGTTTCTGAAGTAGCTCTTGACCCTTTCAGGGTCAGGTAGGGGCAAATGGGGGAGAGTTGGGTCCCCCTTTTGTCACACCCGGCAGTGTTCAGGGGCTACTCTCCACTCAGGGCTTGGGGGGCTACGCTTCACCCTCAGCAGTGCTCAGAGGAACAGGTGACACCAGGAGTGGAACCCAGGGCCTCACCCCTATAAGGCGGGGTCCAGCCCTGAGCCACCTCTGACCCCTATAAGGCGGGGTCCAGCCCTGAGCCACCTCTGACCTCTGACCCCTCTTTCTCTGGCGTGGATGCAGGAAAGCCCTTGGAGGGCGTCCTGGAAGAAGAGCTCACGGGCCAGGGCAGCAGCTCAGCCGTAGGCACTGGCTTTGCTCTTGGGAGACTCCGGATTCCATTCCCTCTCCCAGGTGCTTGCACTCATGCAGTGATAAGTAGAGGAAAGGGCTCTGTTGCTCAGGCGATCGTGAGGTGGCATCGGCCGGCAGGTGTCGGAGAGAAGGCGGCGGCAGGGCTGGTCTCACCGGGGCTTGGTGACTATGTAAGTGGGTCACCAGAAGGGGGATACGAGCGCGTGGTGCCAGGGTCTGTCTTCTCCCTGGATGGCTGCTTGCGTCTGCTTGGGTGGGCTTGGGGAGTGATGAGAAGGTGAGGGGGCTTAGGGCCGGGGGTGAAACTAATCAGCAGAGAAAACTTTCCTGTCGAGGTCCCTTTGCAAAAGGAATAAAGGGCGAGCAGACAGACGGGAGGAGAGGACGGCAGCTGGGCCCCTCCCTGAGACAGGTGTGTGGTGGGTAGGCTTGATACTGTATTGTATAAGGTGCAAAGTTAATGAGCTGTTATTTCCCAGCAACATAAACTTCGGGGGACGAACGCTATAATTTCGTGTGAAGTGAGCTTGTTTGCTGGGATTACACGCGGCCACATTCCGCATTGCCTGCCCTGTGGCGGCTGCTCTCAGGGCTGGTTCCGGGAGCAGCTTGGTGGCGGTCGGGCCTGGCTGTTGGAGGGTCCGGCCATTGGCCGGGGTGAGCAGCTGCGCTTGGCTGGCTCGGACGTGACCACGCTTGACCTCGAGGGCTGGCCCTCCTGCTTCGCCCTGACGACTCACAAAGCATGTTTTGTGAAGGGAGAGGAATGTGAGTCATTCGCTTCTCTGTGGCCTCTGGAGGAGGAGGAGGGGAAACAGCACAGCCCCCGGCCCTGCCTGCCTCCCTGCCCGACCAGCACACAGCCACCCTCCTGCCACCCAGGGTGGGCAGGGCCAGCCTCTGTCACTGTCTCTGGCTGCCCTCTTCCAGGCCTCTGCGTGGTCTTGTTTGCAGGGCCTGGGAATGGGGAGGCACAGGGGATGTAAGGTCTGCGGCTCTGGGGCCAGGACAACAGCACAGCGGGAGGGCGCCTACCTGCATGTGGCCGACCCAGGTTCTATCCCCGGCATCCCACAGGGTCCCCCAGCACCGCCAGGAGTAATTCCTGAGAGCAGAGCAGAGAAATTCCTGAGCAGAGAAATTCCTGGGCATCACCTGTTGTAGCCCCCAAAACAAACAAAACAAACACAGGATCTGCAAGTCCATGCTGGGTTGGAGGCAGAGATGGGCTCAGTCCTTGTGTTCCCGTCCCTGACATAACCCCCTACACCTACACACAGACACACACACACACGCATGCACACGCACGCACACACACACACACACACACCACTGCCCTTTCACGCTGGAACTGGGGGCAGTGGGGAGAGAGCCGTGAGGCTGGGAGCGCGTGTGGGGCCACGTCCTCTGGGACAAGGGCTTGTCCTCGCTGCTCCCTTCCTGCCTGGGAAGCGGGTGGCATGTTGGTCCCTCCCTGGGCTGACCCATGTCTTGGTCCAGGTGGATCAGCTGAAGCTCAAGGTCAGCCGGCTGGAGGAGGTGTGTCCTGCTACGCCGGGCCCGGGGGTCCCTGCCCACCACGGCCAGCACCGCCGAGGAGCGGGAGAAGGAGCTGGACGATGGCCCCGACCTGGTGTCCGAGCTGCGAGCAGAGAACCAGCGACTCACGGCGTCGCTGCAGGAGCTCCAGGAAGGTCTACAGCAGGTACGGCCTTGGGGTGCAGACGCCACAGCAGGTGGGGTCTGGGGTGCAGACGCCGCAGCAGGTGGGGCTGGGGTGGGGGTGCTGACCGCAGCCTGTCCTCAGCCCCCCACGCCGCAAGGCCTCGTGCTGAGATTGTGCAGATCTGGGCTGTGGTCGGGCTGGAGCGCAGGACGCAGCCTCCGAGGGCTTGGTTTCCTGGGGTGTTTCCTGGGGTCTGTAGGTAGCCCCAGGAGACCCCCCAACAATGCCTTATTTTAAGGGGTCAATCTCTGGGCAGAGGGCCCTGGCTTTCCTTGGGGATGTAGAAGAGTCTGACCCTAAGCTTAGAGCCCTGTGGTGGCTCTGTGGACAGTGAGTGGTGGCGTGGCCACACAGGACAGTCCTGTCCTCAAGGGGACAGGACTGAGGTACCTCAGAGACTGGGGTGCCCGGCTGTACAGTGCGTTTGGGGCCCTCCATCTTGCCAGAGGCAGGAAGAGACCTTGGGAGCAGCAGCATGGGCTGTGCTGGCCCCGGAGCGAGCCATCAGGCCTGGTTCTCATTTAGGGACGGGCTCCTGGCCCTGCTCTCCCTGTGACCTCATCTGCAACCCCCATGCTCCCGCAGGGGAGGCTCCGTGGTGGGTCCACGCCCAGTCTCCGTGTCCCGGGAGGAACGGGGGGTCCAGAGAGATCAGGCCCCTGGCCCAGGTGGGCGAGCACGGCGTGGGTGGGAGGGTGCGGGCTGCGTGTGCCTGCTGCTCTGTCCCTCTGCCTGTGCGGGCAGCCCCCTGACGGGAACCCTGACCCCCCAGGAGGTGAGCCGGCCTGGGGCCCCGGCTCGGAGCGCATCCTCCTGGACATTCTGGAGCACGACTGGCGGGAGGCACAGGACAGCAGGCAGGAGCTGTGCCAGAAGCTGCATGCGGTCCAGGGCGAGCTGCAGTGGGCGGAGGAGCTGCGGGACAAGGTGAGAGCCCTGCCTCCACGCTGCGGCCCCGCCCCACGCTGTGGTCCCGCCCCACACTGCGGTCCCGCCCCACACTGCGGCCCCGCCCCACGCTGCAGTCCGCCTCCACGCCGCAGCCCCGCCCATGTGTGGCCCCGCCTCCACGCTGAGGCCCCGCCCCACATTGCGGCCCCGCCTCCACGCTGCAGCCCTGCCCCCACACTGCGGCCCCGCCTCCACGCCGAAGCCCCCCCCCATGTTTGGCCCCGCTCCACGCTGCGGCCCTGCCTCCATGCCGCAGCCCGCCTCCACGCCGTGGCCCCGCCCCATGTTTGGCCCCGCCTCCACGCTGCGGCCCCTGCCTCCATGCCGCAGCCCGCCTCCACGCCGTGGCCCCGCCCGCCCCAACACTGCGGCCCCCTGTCCTGCACTGTGGCCCTCCCACCCTACCCTTCCCTTCCCCACTGCTGCCCCTGCTCCTCGGGACCTGGGTAAAACAGGGTGAGCAGCAGCCCTTCCCTGACGGTGTATCAGGTGCTCACTTAGTCCCTTTAAAATATATTTCAAGGGACTGGAACGACAGTACAGTGGGGAGGGCTTTTGCCTTGCACGCGGCTGATTGATCCCAGTTCTCTCTCCGGCATCCCGTGTGCCCCCTCCCCCCAGCCCCGACTCCGGAGTAAAATACATTTTGAGGGGCAGAGAGATGGTACAGGGGCAGGATGCGTACACTACACACAGCGACAGGCATTTTATTCCCAGCTTCCATGTGGTCCCTGAGCCCTGCCAGGAGCGATCCCTGAGTACAGAGCCAGGAGTAAGCTCTGAGTACCACCGCTGGTGCCACCCCCAAAAAAGTTTTGGAGAGATAATAGAGGCCATGAGGAGGCGCCCGCCTTGCCTGGAGTCCCCTGCAGCTCTGTTCCCGCAGGGCGGGGCGCTCCTGAGCAGAGCCAGGAACAGCCTCATTGCACCAGTGGGCCTGGCCTCCCCCATAAGTTTTGAGATGCATGCCGTGACTCTTTTTGGGGGATAGGGCAGGGGTCACTCGTGGTGGGGCTGGAGGCCGCCTCCCAGGGGCACTCGGGACCTCGCCGCACTGGGCCTCGATGTGTGCAGCAAGCGCTCCAGCCCTGCGTGCTCTCTGCGCCTGCAGAACGCCCCTTAGTCAGGGCGAGCAAGGTGGGTGGGGACTTGCTGGTGTGCCCATTTCACAGATGAGGCAAACGGAGGCCCAGGTCTCCCTGCTGGGGATGTGTGAGGGCGCTTGACCCTGCGTGGAGGCTGCTGGGCTGTCTGGCTCCCATGGTCTGGCGCCCGTGGTCTGGCCCCCGTGGTCTGGGCCCTGTGGTCTGGCGCCCGTGGTCTGGCACCCGTGGTCTGGCGCCCGTGGTCTGGCCCCGTGGTCTGGCGCCCGTGGTCTGGCCCCCGTGGTCTGGCCCCCGTGGTCTGACCCACCGCACCACAGTATCTGCAGGAGATGGAGGACCTGCGGCTGAAGCACCGCACGCTGCAGCAGGACTGTGACCTGTACAAGCACCGCATGGCCACGGTGCTCGCCCAGCTGGAGGGAGATCGAGAAGGAGCGCGACCAGGTGAGGCGCAGCCCGGGCTGGCTGCTGGCTCTGGGAAGCCGCAGCGGATGGTCCGAGTTTTGCTGTGCAGGACACACACGCAGACGGGTCCCCTGGTGCCTGCGCACACCCGTCCTTCCTGAGTCCTGGCGACAGGCTGCGAGACCGTCTTGGCCCTTCATTTCTGGGTGTCTCTGTTCTAGAGTCAGGGACAAGCCCGGCACGGGAGGTGCTTGCAAGTATTTGCTGATGAGGAAATTCTCTAAAACCTGGCTCCTGGCCCTGGGAACTGGGGCCCTCCCGGCCCGGGGTCATGGACTAAACACCCTGGCCAGCTCCCCCGAGCCCTAGGCCTCCAGGACAGAGGTGGGCAGGAGCTTTCTTCCAGTTGATTTATTTTAGGGTTGGGAGTGATAGTATAGCAGGGCGTTTGCCTTCCATGTGGCAGACTCGGAGATGCAGCGTCCCAGAGGGACCCCGAGGCTGCCAGGAGTGACGCTCCCAAGTACAGAGTCAAGAGTAACCCCTGAGCACCACTGGGGTAGCCCCCAAACAGTGTACAAGAGTAAATAATCAAATTGATAATTAATTTATTCATTTTCGGTTTGGGAGCCGGCGCCAGAGATTGAACTTAGGTCAGCCATGTGCAAGGCAGGTGACCTACCCTTGTAGGTGTACTATCTCTCCAGCCTGCTTCATTTATTTCTAAAAATAGTTTTCTTGGGTTGGAGAGATAGTACTGGGGGTACGGTGTTTGCCTTGCCTGGAACTGATGCAGGGTTGATCCCTGACACTATGTAGCCCTGCCAGGAGTGAGCCCTGAGCACTGGGCGGGAGTGAGCCCTGAGCACTGGGCGGGAGTGAGCCCTGAGCACTGGGCCCGGAGTGAGCCCTGAGCACTGGGCGGGGAGTGAGCCCTGAGCACTGGGCGGGAGTGAGTCCTGAGCACTGGGCGGGAGTGAGCCCTGAGCACTGGGCCGGGAGTGAGCCCTGAGCACTGGGCGGGGAGTGAGCCCTGAGCACTGGGCAGGGAGTGAGCCCTGAGCACTGGGCCAGGAGTCAGCCCTGAGCACTGGGCCGGGAGTGAGCCCTGAGCACTGGGCGGGAGTGAGCCCTGAGCACTGGGCGGGAGTGAGCCCTGAGCACTTGACAGGAGTCAGCCCTGAGCACTGGGCAGGAGTGAGCCCTGAGCACTGGGCGGGAGTGAGCCCTGAGCACTGGGCCAGGAGTGAGCCCTGAGCACTGGGCCGGGGAGTGAGCCCTGAGCACTGGGCGGGAGTGAGCCCTGAGCACTGGGCGGGAGTGAGCCCTGAGCACTGGGCGGGAGTGAGCCCTGAGCACTGGGCGGGAGTGAGCCCTGAGCACTGGGCGGGAGTGAGCCCTGAGCACTGGGCGGGGAGTGAGCCCTGAGCACTGGGCGGGGAGTGAGCCCTGAGCACTGGGCGGGAGTGAGCCCTGAGCACTGGGCAGGAGTGAGCACTGAGCAATGGGTGGGAGTGAGCCCTGAGCACTGGGCGGGAGTGAGCCCTGAGCACTGGGCCGGGAGTGAGCCCTGAGCACTGGGAGGGGAGTGAGCCCTGAGCACTGGGCCGGGAGTGAGCCCTGAGCACTGGGAGGGAGTGAGCCCTGAGCACTGGGTGGGAGTGAGCCCTGAGCACTGGGAGGGAGTGAGCCCTGAGCACTGGGCGGGAGGTGAGCCCTGAGCACTGGGAGGGAGTGAGCCCTGAGCACTGGGTGGGAGTCAGCCCTGAGCACCGGGGCGGGAGTGAGCCCTGAGCACTGGGTGGGAGTGAGCCCTGAGCACCGGGGCAGGAGTGAGCCCTGAGCACTGGGCCGGGAGTGAGCCCTGAGCACTGGGAGGGAGTGAGCCCTGAGCACTGGGTGGGAGTGAGCCCTGAGCACCGGGCGGGGAGTGAGCCCTGAGCACCAGGGCGGGAGTGAGTCCTGGGCACTGGGCCGGTAGTGAGCCCTGGGCACCGGCCGAGAGTGAGCCCTGGGCACTGGGCTGGGAGTGAGCCCTGGGCACTGGGCCGGGAGTCAGCCCTGAGCACTGGGCCGGGAGTCAGCCCTGAGCACTGGGCCGGGAGTGAGCCCTGAGCACTGGGCGGGAGTGAGCCCTGAGCACTGGGCGGGAGTGAGCCCTGAGCACTGGGGCGGGAGTGAGCCCTGAGCACCGGGGTGGGAGTGAGCCCTGGGCACCGGGCCGGGAGTGAGCCCTGGGCACCGGCCGGGAGTCAGCCCTGGGCACTGGGCCGGGAGTCAGCCCTGGGCACTGGGCGCGGAGTCAGCCCTGAGCACTGGGCCGGGAATGAGCCCTGAGCACTGGGCGAGGAGTGAGCCCTGAGCACTGGGCGGGAGTGAGCCCTGAGCACTGGGCCAGGAGTCAGCCCTGAGCACTGGGCCGGGAGTCAACCCTGAGCACTGGGCCGGGAGTCCACCCTGAGCACCACCAGCTGTGGTATCTCCCCACCCCCAAGTACAGTCTTTGCTGCTGCTCTCGTTGCCAGCCCTACTTGGGGGGGGCAGGCTGGCACCCCCACGGTGGCCCCAGCGCCTCCTCACCCTCCAGGCCATCCAGAGCCGGGACCGTGTGCAGCTGCAGTACTCGCAGAGCCTGTTGGAGAAGGACCAGTACCGCAAGCAGGTGCGCGGGCTGGAGGCCGAGCGGGACGAGCTGCTGACGGCTCTCACCGCCCTGGAGGGGCCAAGGCCCTGCTGGACGCACAGCTGCAGCGCCGGGGGCGGCGCCGGCCTCAAGGTGGGTCGGCCCGAGTGCAGGCTCGGGTGGGGACCCGATGCTCTTAGCCAGTTCGGGGAACCTTAGCTGGGGTCCACGGGGAGGGGGCTTGGCAGGAATACCCAGGAGAGGGTGGGAGGTGTCCACGTGGGGGGGGGCGGGGGGCCCTTAGCTGGGCTTGGGGAGAGGCAGGTGATGGGAGGGAAATGGGGTCGTGGCTGGAGGTTCCCACACGGGTCTGGTGGGAGCCTTTCATTGTGTGGGTGCGGGGGGGTTTTGTTTTTCGGGAGCGCCTGATGGTGCTTGGGGCTTACTCGGCCACAGTGCTCGTGGAGTGAGTCTCGGCAGTGCCTGGGGGACCGTGCGGTGCGAGGGCCGAAACCCTGGACTCTGGCATGCAGAGCCTTTGAGCGCTGTCTCGGACTTGAGGGAGGGGCCTTTTGTGCGCTTGTTTCGTCTCAGGCGGGATCGGGTTTGGGCCCAGGAGAAGCAGCAGGAAGGGAGGCTGAGCTCGGCCCGGCCAGGCTTAGCTCAGATGGGGGAGGGGCCACACGAGTCTCTGCCTTAGGGGGTTCTTCCAGAGCCCGAGTCCACGCAGAAGCTGCTTTTGCTCAGAGGACCACGCAGGTGTCCTGCACGCAGCCTGTGCCCCTCACCCGGGCCCCTCACCCCGTCCAGCTTCGCTGTCCTTGGGGGCCGTGAGCCTGGAGATAAGCTGGAAGCAGGAACCTGGGACATGGTTCTTGAAAATTCAGGCTCTGCTGTCGCAGGCCGAGACAAGCCCCTTAGCATGCGGAGGCCGGCGCGGTGCCCCCTGCCTCCCTCCTGGTTCTCTGGGTCTCTGCCTCGCCACCCTGCCCAGGTCCTTTGCTCAGGCTGCCCCTGGCCTCCCTGTCTCAGTGCAGGCCTGTCTGTGAGGTGTCTGTTCAAACCTGCTTTCTCCGAGAACTCCCTCCGCGCCCAGACCCGGTGGCCGCAGCCTTTCCCGGACCTTCTTCCCGCGTCTCTTGGCCGCTTTGCCTTCATCAATCTGCGTGTTCCCGGCTGGAGCCTTGCTGAGGGCAGGGGCCAGCGGTGGGCACGGCCGGCTTCCCGTGAGGTGGGACGTCACAGCGCCGGTCCCGCTGGCTGGCGCCAGGACCAGCCAGCTCCACCCTCTGGCTGACCGCGTCCCCCGCCCCCCAGGCCTGCACCTCCTTCCACTCCCTCTGCTCCAACCACAGCAGCACGTGGAGCCTGAGCGGAGTTCCCGTCACCGCAGGGGAGGCCCAGAAGCCTCCGGGGAGTCAGCCGTCCTGGGAGGATCCGAGCCCCACACCTCGGTGAGACCCTCGCGCTCCCCCGTCGGCGTCCTGCGGCCGTGGTGTGATTCATGACTCACGCCGTGTGCCGAGGGTTTAATTTCCTGCCCTGAGAGATCAGGGCCCACAAAGGTCATGCACCTCAGCTAATATTGCTAATGTTCTGGGGCTGTCGGAGCTGAGCCCAGTTCTCAGGCGTGCACGGCACACGCTGTGCCCCTCAGCCACATTCGGACTCCTTATTGTCACTTTTCTTACTTGGGGGTCGCGTCCAGTGGGGCTGAGGGGGCGGGTCATTTCCAGGAATGTCAGGCCCGGTGGTCTGGGGTGGGCTGGGGCCCCGTGGCAAGGCCACCACGGCCACGCACAGAGCCCCCTTCACGCTGCACCCGCACTTGCCCGGGTGTGCGTTGGGGCGGAGGCTGCCAGTGGGGTCTCAGACCCGGTGGTGGCTTTCAGGAGGAGGCCACAGACAGCGAGAAGGAGATCAACCGACTGTCCATCCTGCCCTTCCGCCCCAGCGCGGCTCCATCCTCCGGCGGCAGCGTGAGGAAGACCCCGCCCCGAAGAGGTACCTGGACCGGAGACTTGGGCAGGGCTGGGACTGCTGACTCCAGCACGGTCACCTCCCAGGGCCCCAGATGGCAGAGTCCTGCTGACCACCCCTGCCTGCCCTTTGGGGCCACCCCCGTGGCCCCCTCAGCCGCTGCAGAGGTCAGGGGTAGAGTCCTTGAGGTCAGACGTCGACTGCCCCTAATGCAGGGAGTCCTGAGGGCTCCCAGGTGGGGGGGTGTGGGGGACTGACTTGGGGTCAGGGTCTCAGACCAGAGGCCGACCCAGGGTGGGACTTGGCCACACACTGGGGCCAGACCTGGGGGCTTCCTACCTCCCAGGGTCTCTCCCCACTCCCCATTGTGGGTTCCCTTGACTCTGAGGTGCCCAGAGGCCTGGTGAGATGCGTGAGTCCCCGTGGACGGGCCACTGTGTGCAGGACACGGGACCCAGTCCTGGGGTTCATGGGAGTGGCCAGTGCAGCTGAGGGGGCAGATGGGAGCAGCGTGTCCACTGGACCTGCAGGGGCAGCGTGTCCAATGGACCTGTGGGGGGCAGCGTTCCACTGGACCTGAGGGGGTCAGCGTGTCCACTGGACCTGTGGGAACAGCATGTCCACTGGACCTGCGGGGGCAGCGTATCCACTGGACCTGTGGGGGCAGCGTGTCCACTGGACCTCTGAGGGAAGCGTGTCCACTGACCTGTGTCCCCTTTCCAGGTCCTTCAGCAGCATGTCGGACATCACAGGTGAGGGGCGCAGGCAGGCGGAGGTGGGCGGTGGCGGCTTCTCAGCCCAGCTGGGCCTTGGCCTGTGCCCTGCTTCCTACACAGCGGGGTACTGGGCGGTGGCGGCTGTCCAGCCCAGCCAAGCCTTGACCCCCTCCTCCCTCAGACTCACCACTGTGTCTCTGGCCAGACAGGGAGACCCCTGTGGAGTGGGTCACCCGGAGTCCAGCCTGGCCCCTCCTGCCCCCCCACTTCCTGCCCTTCCTCCACTCTTTTCCAGGAAACTGAAGGTTCTCCTGGCCAGGCTCTGGGGCCTCTCCCTGGCCCCAAGGCTCTGGAGGGGCCCCCGGTCTCCATCTCAGACCCATGAACCCCCTTTCCCTCCCCAGGAAGTGTGACTCTTAAGCCCTGGTCCCCCGGTCTGTCCTCATCCTCGTCCTCAGACAGCGTGTGGCCTCTGGGCAAGCCCGACCTCTTCAACAGGTACAGCAGCAGGGCTGGGGCGTTGGGGTCCGCGGCCGCCGCAGGGCTGGGGCGTTAGGGTCCGCGGCCACCGCAGGGCTGGGGCTTTGGGGTACTTTGGCCTCTTCAGGGCTGGGGCGTTGGGGTCTGGCGGCCGCCGCAGGGCTGGGGCTTTGGGGTACTTTGGCCGCTGCAGGGCTGGGGCCTTGGGGTCAGCGGCCGCCGCAGGGCTGGGGCATTGGGGTATGGCGGCGCCGCAGGGCTGGGGCATTGGGTCCGGTGGCCGCCGCAGGGCTGGAGGCGTTAGGTATGGCGGCGCCGCCGCAGGGCTGGGGCGTTGGAGTATGGCGGCGCAGCGGGCTGGGGACACTGGTGTGTGGGGACGGGCCCGATTCTAGGGGAGGTTACGCTGCACTGAGGCAGCGCCCCAAGCCTTGACCGATGGCACCTGTTGGAATAAATAGTTCATTTGATTTTCTTTCCTCACTGACGCGTCTGCGTGTTGGGGGCCCGTCTGAGGCATCATGCACGGGGTCCCCCTCGCCCACCTCTGTCCCGGCCACTCTCTGGTCCAAGTCCTGTCCCCACTGCTTCCCTTCCACGTGACACTGCTCACGTCCTCTCCCAGGCCTCATGGGCTCAGGGACAGCGGTTGCTTCTCTTGTGGGTGCTTGGTACCCAGTTTTCTGCTTGTGTTTTGTTTGGAGGTCACAACTGACAGTGCTCAGGAACTGCTCCTGGCTTGGTGCTCAGCGGGTCCCCTGTGGTGACCCTGTGGTGTCAGGGGACCATGCAGTGCTGGGGAGGGAGCCCCAGCCTCCCGCATGCTGAGCATGCTCTCCAGCCCACTGTGCTCTGACTTCATACAGCAGGTGCTTAATAAGTGCTTATTGTTGCATATGCCTCAGCAATGGCAGCATACACTAGGTGCTTAATAAGTGATTATTGTTGCATATACCTCAGCAATGGCCACATACACTAGGTGCTTAATAAGTGCTTATTGTTGCATATGCCTCAGCAATGCCCTCATACACTAGGTGCTTAATAAGTGCTTATTGTTGCATATACCTCAGCAATGGCCACATACACTAGGTGCTTAATAAGTGCTTATTGTTGCATATACCTCAGCAATGGCCACATACACTAGGTGCTTAATAAGTGCTTATTGTTGCATATACCTCAGCAATGGCCACATACACTAGGTGCTTAATAAGTGCTTATTGTTGCATATACCTCAGCAATGGCCACATACACTAGGTGCTTAATAAGTGCTTATTGTTGCATATACCTCAGCAATGGCCACATACACTAGGTGCTTAATAAGTGCTTATTGTTGCATATACCTCAGCAATGGCCACATACTCTAGGTACTTAATAAGTGCTTATTATTGCATATGCCACAGCCATACCCACATACATGAGGTGCTTAATAAGTGCTTATTGTTGCATATGCCGCAGCACTGCCCACATATACTAGGTGCTTAATAAGTGCTTATTGCCTATGCCACAGCCATGCCCACGTACACTAGGTGCTTAATAAGTGCCTATTGTACCAACCTTGTGCTGTGCCTGTGCAGCTGGGCTGGCCCTGGGTCATGGCCCCAAACCCCGAGTTCAGTGGTCAGGATGGGGATGGGGCTGGGGCACTTGCCTACTGATCTGGGGAGGGCCACACGGTGGGAGGAGACCGCTTGAGGAGCAGGGATGGCCTCTGCATTCAGGTGGACAGGGTTGCTGTGTGGCTGCCCGAGAGCAGAGGCCGTCCAAGACTGGAGGGCTGAGGCGAGGCAAGCAGGGGCGTTGGCCTGGAATGTGGACTTCGGCTTGTGCGTTCCGGGAACCCAGGGAAGGTTTAGCTGTTCCTAAACATGCGTCCAGCTGCAGGCAGCCTGCAGCCTTCTCTCTGGCCTTGCTCTGGGTCTTCCTGTTTCATTGGAGGGCTCAGAGAAGCTAAACCACTTGCCCGAGGTCACACAGCACAGCCCCCACAGTTCTCGCGGTCTTAGGCTCTGTGGGTTTGGGGAAGGGCCTCAGAAGCACCAAATGTCAGACCTGTGGATGGTGCAGGCAGGTCACAGGACAGGGGCTGAGCAGACTCGGCCTTCGGTCCTCCCCACCCCCTCCGGGGCAGTGCTCCCAGCGTCACATTGTTTCTCTCCGCAGGCAGGACGTGGTGCTTCTACGGGAAGGGAAGGGGCCGGCCGAGGCGCCTCCCTTCCTGCCTGCTTGCCCTTCCTCCCCCTGGGGCCAGCTGCAGGGGTCCTGGCTGCTGGCCAGGGGCCTGTATGAGGCCCAGAGAGAGGGAACAGGATGCTCAGGCGGGGTCCCCACGGTCATCTACCACCCATGATGCTCTTGGGCCCGCGGAGGGGGCGGGGCTGGTGGATGGAGGAAAGAGAAGAGAGGTGGACGCGCGGCTGAGCAGGAAGGGGCAGTGGTCAGCTCTGCAGCCGAGTGGACTTTGGAGCCACCTTCGGACCCAGCCTAGCTCTGTTTCTGTGGGCAGATCAGCTTCCCAGCCTGTTTCCTGCGCTGTGAAATGGGACCAGTAGCACCAGCCCCTTGGGGGCTTGGGGGTCGGCTCGTAGCCTTGGGGTGCCAATACGTGTCCTGGCGCTAGGAGGGTGACTGCTGGCTGGAGACTGTCGGTGATTCTCAGAGAGTCCCAAGGGTGGTTTTTAGTCCCATTATACAGACGGGCAAAGTGAGGTCTGCAGAGTGGCCCTTTGTCTCACACTCCCAGTGGCCTCGGGGACTGAACAGAGCCCATCTTCCTTCTAAATCTCTTCTGTTTGGGTGGTTGGGGTGTTGCGTACTGGTGGTGCTTGGGGAACCGTGAGGTGCTGAGCCTTAAACCTAGGGCTCCTGCAAACGCCGTCTGACTGTCTGTCAGCTCCGTTGAGTGTCTGTCTGGTGCCGGACACCACGCTGGGCCTTGGCAGTCCTTCTGGTCCCGCCTGCCTGCCCCTGTCCTCCCAGGCGGGCAGAAGCAGCCTCGTGCAGAGGTGACATTCTCCAAATCACACTGTGTCTCGGGACCATCTGGTATTTGGGGAGCCCAACCCGGGGGCACTCAGGACTGACCCCTTACTCTGTGCAGGGATTCTGGGGTTCTGGGGACCGACTCTGGGTTGGGTTTGTGCTAAGCAAACGCCTTTGCTGCTGGACTGTCACTCTGGTCCCTGAGTATTTAATTTTGTGGCAGGAGATGCTTAGGCATTGCTCAGGGCCTGGGAATTCCTTTCCTGATGATGCTGAGCCAGTCCAGGCCTGACTCTTTAAGTACTGGGCCATGGGCCCGGTGCCGCTGGGCCGGCAGTGCCGCAGAAACTGGTGCTCGGGGGTCCGTGCTGCCGGGGGTCGACCATACACGAGGCCTTGACCCAGGCTCCTGGGTCTCTGCCCCCTGGCTGGCTCGTGTTTCTCTGATGCTTCTGAGACCACCCCTGTGTGAACTCCTGAGTCATACAACTCGGGGACCCTCCCGGCCCAGGCGTGGAAACTAGAGTCTTTGTGGCCGAGCAGATGGTTTGGCTCCACGTTTCCTCCTGGCTTCTATTTCCTAACTTCCTGGGCTTCTCCTTTGAGCGAAGCCCACACCCAAAGACTCTCGAGACAGAGCCTGGATCCCACTGGAGGCGGTGGGCTCCGCCTTTCTCTCTACCGACAGTGCTTGTCGGGACCCTGTGACCCTCACAGCCCACTCCAGGGGAGGCCTGCAGTGGGGCCCCTGGGACTCTCACCCGCCTTTGCTCCCGCTGTGTGTGTGTTTGGGGGAAGGGGTTGGTGGTCTTTGCTTTGGGGAGCCTATGGCTCATCTGCGGGCCTCATCTCTGGGGCTGGGCTGGACTGTGTCACCGTTGCCCTCAGTCCTGCTGCCCAGCCCAGGCCTTAGAACACCGCCCCAGCCCAGACCTGCCCCAGCACGCTGCCTCCGGGCAGCCAAGATGAGCTCGAGGCTGAGGGAGTCCAGAGCCCTGGGCCAGCTCTAGCCTCTTGGGCCTGGTTCTGTTTTGTTTATTTGGTGTTTGGGGACACGTCCAGCGGGCCTCTGGGCAGCTCCTGGCTTGGTGCTCAGGGCACCATGTGGTGGAAGGTCGGGACCCATGTGGAAAGTGTGCACTTCGGGCCGGGGTGATAGCACAGCGGGGAGGGCGGTTGCCTTGCACACAGCTGACCTGGGTTCAATCCCGACCTCCCTATGGTTCCCTGAGCCCTGCCTAAAGTGATCCCTGAGCACCCAGCCAGGAATAAGCCCTGAGCACTGCTGGATGTGGCCCAAACACAAAAAAAGAAAGCAGGGAAAGCGTGAACTCTGGTTGGAGCCGTCACCCCTGACCCCTGGCTCTCTGGGAGCCAGAGAAGGTGCTTTGGGGCCATACCCTGCGGTTCCTCAGGGGGCTGATCTTGGCTCTGGTGCCTGGTCAAAGCAGCGATGGCTGCATGCAAGCGGCGTCTTACCTCCTGCACCTCTGCTGGCTGTTTGGGCTGAGTGCACAGGTGCTGGGACAGGCTTCTCCCCCAGACCCCACACGGGGTCCCCAGACCTGCTTGTGCATACTTATGGGTTAAGGGTCTTGCAGCCTTGCCAGCAGGGGGCAGGCTGGGGGACCTTTATTTCCTGCCTTCCACAGGCCGGCTTCGGCTGGCTTTTCTGGGAGCTGTTTCCCAGGATGTTAAATTAGTTAATTAGGTCGAGCATCGTGGCTGGGTGTCTGGCACGTGGAGGGCGCCAGCCAGCGTCGCTGCTATTATTGTTGTTGTTGTTAAGTTGTGCCGCACGCCCTGGGCTCTGCCCTCCACACCTTTGCTCCTGCCAACTCTTCCTCCCGCAGCTCCCTGGGTCCTCCCTGCCTCTTCCTCATTCGGTTATAGACCCGCTGCTGCTTCCCAGGGAGCCCCCAGCCCTCTGTGCCCCGATGAGCCCGAGGAGTGGCTGATCCATGTCAGGTGCTAACGGTGATCCCCCTCTAAGCTGAGCACAACAAGCCTTTAAGTGTCCTTGCCTGGACTCCAGGCACAGTGCTCGGTGGGAGGGCTCAGAGCTGAGCGTGGTGCGGGCCAGTTGTCTGGGCCTTCTTTCTGCAGGAGGCGATGAGGGATCGCATAAGGGCAGGTGACCCTGGCTTGATCCCCAGCACGACCAAACATAAAAACAGGCCTGTAGAGAGGAGATAGCACGGCAGGTAGGGCCTGGCCTGCACTCGGCTGACCCAGGTTCGAGCCCCAACAGTTATCCTTCCTTCTTTGCTTCCCTTTCCTTCCTTTCTTCCTTCCTTCCTTCCTTCCTTCCTTCCTTCCTTCCTTCCTTCCTTCCTTCCTTCCTTCCTTCCTTCCTTCCTTCCTTCCTTCCTTCCTTCCTTCCTTCCTTCCTTCCTTCTTCCTTCCTCTTCCTTCCTTCTTCCTTCCTTCCTCTCCCTTTCTTCCTCTCCCTTCCTTCCTCTTCCCATATATTTGAGCCCTGTCAAAGGTGACTCGCGTGCAGAGCCAGGTGTAAGCCTTGAGCACAGCTGGTGTTTGTCCCCCAAAACAAAGCAACATATGAGCCTGAGAGCATCACGTCCCAGGATGGTGGTTTTGGACTTCGCAGGGCAAGCAGGATTGCGCAGGCGCAGAGCGAGGACGGGCTGCAGTGGCCCGGGGCTGGCGTCCGGGATCCTGGGGCCAACTGTTCCCTAAGAACGTGGTGTTGGAGCCCTGAAAAAAAATCCTCTGTTTTTCTCAGCTCTTTAGCCATCCGCATGTCCGCCGGAGCCCCCGAGGGCCTGAGCCCCAAAGCAGGGGTCCCGATGGCCTGTCTCTTCTGGCGGACAGCTGGTCTGGGGCCGTGGTGCGCAGGGTGCTGTCTGGACCAGGATCTGCCCGGGTGGAAGCCAGAGAGGTGAGGCCACGCCCCTTTTCGGTGGGGACGGAATCAGGGCTGTCACCAGGCGCTCTGTGATTCGCGAATTTATGTAGTGGGGGGGCAGAGGCGGGCTCCCGCAGCGAGAACTGCAATCTGATTGGGCAGGGGCTGGGAGGTGGGGCAGCCCAGCCCGGACTGATTTCCCTGTCTGGGAGAGAAATGGGTGAGCCAAGCCCTGTGGCTGGTCTGGTACTTGGAGTTGATTCTGGGTTCTGGAGGAGATGAGCTCAGAATGCTGAGCTCACTGGGCTTCTCCACCAGCCCAGGGCAGAGGCGGCCTGGAAGGGGCGCGGCTGGAAGGGGAACTGCAGCAGAAAACCCTGACCTGGAACCAGGTGTCCACTCTTCCCTTCCTGCTGGACTCCAAGGGTAAGTGTCCCGGGGTGCCCGCAGGGCCTCATCCAGCTCATGGCCAGGGCCAGCCCACTGAGGCTGCGGGGACCCCCAGCCCCGCCTGGCGCCTGGCGGTGCCCCTTTCCCGACGGCGTGTGTATTGATTTGCTCTGCAGGGCAGGGGCGGGCCGGGTGTCAGGTCCTGGTTCTAGCCCTCATGCCAGCCCTTGGCCCTTAGGAAGGGGCTTCCGGGCCGCCGAGGCTGGTCTGACCTCCCCTCCTCGCTCTTCCCTCCGCGCAGCCTGCCAGTCCTTCCACGAGGCCCTGGATGCCTGGGTGAAGGGGCGGGGACCGAGTCCTTCTACATTCGTGCCAACCTCAGCCTGCCGGAGCGGGCCGACCCCACGCGCGCTCTGCGTGAAGGCGCAGGAGATCCTGCGGCTGGTGGACCCGCCACAAGCGGCGGCAGGAGTGGTTCTGCGCGCTGCCGACCCCCCCTGACGCTGCGGGACCTGGACCGCGGCACTGTGCCCAATTATCAGAGGTGCTAGGGACAGCCTGGGCGAGTCGGGGAGGGGCCGACTCCCATCCTGCTGCTCCCTCTGGGCGGGTGGGCTGAGTTGGGGGGAAGGGCTCCCCTCTGCCCGTGAACTTAACGGTGGTCCGCTGCCCTGCAGAGCCCAGCAGCTGCTCGACGTCCAGGAGAAGAGTCTGCCTTCCGCCGCCACCGCAGCCCCCGCAGTAATGTACGCAGCGCCGGTGTGTGATGTGTGACCTTGTGTACGTGTGATGTGTGACGTATGTGTGTGACGTTGTGTGTGTGAGTGAGAGCTGTTGCGAGTGTCAGGATCACGTTGCTGTCACGGCTGAGTGGTGGGGGACCCCAGCATGGCACTAGCTCCCGCCCTCTGCCACAGACTCCTGTTGCTCTGAGCGCCCCAAGGCCTGCTCGCGGGGTTGGCAGCCCTTACCTGCCTGGGGAGCCGTGCTGGCCAACGGGGCGCCGGACAAAGCTGGCTGGGGAGGGGTCTTGTACTGACCCATGCGTCTGAGTGGCAGCAGCCAGGGGTCCCCTGTGCTGGGCTCCATTTGCTTCTCTTCCTAAAGCTAAGCTTTGGGCACCCTCTTCCCGCCCCCACAGCTGAAGAAGCGAGCCCTGGACCAGCTCCGCTGGTGAAGCCTAAGCACACAGGGGGCGCTGCAGGGGACGCCCCGGAAGCCCTGCTGCTGGAGCCATGCACGGGTGAGTGCTGGAGGTGGGGTCCCGGCCTGACTGCTCGCTGCCCTCTGCCTGTGCTGACCACGGGGCCGGGGGCTCCTCCCCACCTGGTGGGCCCCTGTGGGAGGTGCATGGGAGTGACTGGGGGTCTGAGTTGGGGGCCCATGGGAGCTCAGGCTCACTCCTGTCCGGCAGAGCAGGGGAGCGGTGCTGCTTGGTGGGCGGGGGCCGGGTGTGAGGTCCCCAGAGCGGGTTCCTGGCAGCAGTGGGGTGAAATGAAGCCTTGAGCTGGTCTGGATAAGGGGCTGGGAGTCGGAGGCAGGTCTATCAATTCTGGAGGGCAGGAGGGGAGAGGGGTTAGGGATTTTCTGGGTGGGCTTTTGACCTGGGGTTTTGGAGTATGAAGACGAGTTTGTTATCCTTCCTTCTTTGCTTCCTTCCTTCCTTCCTTCCTTCCTTCCTTCCTTCCTTCCTTCCTTCCTTCCTTCCTTCCTTCCTTCCTTCTTCCTTCTTCCTTCCTCTTCCTTCTTCCTTCCTCTTCCTTCCTTCCCTCTCCCTTCCTTCCTCTTCCTTCCTTTCCTCTTCCTTCCTCTCCCTTCCTTCCTATCCCTTCCTCTCCCTTCGTCCCTTCCTTCCTTGCAGCAGGGGGCAGTTGTGAAAGTGGGGATACATAGGTTCTGGGTCTTGCCTTTAAGAGCATGTTCTGCCTGCTTTGCCGTAAGTGGCCTGTAGGGGGCGAGGATGAGGCAGAGGATCAGGGAGGCACCTGGGCAATGGTGCCAGCATATGGGAGTGGGGGGGGCAATCTGAGCCCACAGTCCCCCCCATCCCTCGCAGACTCCCCCCAGAACCTCAAGCCCTACAGCCTGGTGAGGCCCCTGCTGGTGCCCCGCCCTGCGCCCGTCGTGCTCCTGCCCGAGTGCCTGGCTCCCGGCTCATCCGTAACCTGCTGGACCTGCCCAGCTCCCGGCTGGACTTCCAGGTGTGCCCCGCAGGTGAGTGGGGGCAGCTGCGAGTGAGGGGGGTGGAGGGGTCCCCGTGTGGCCACACTCTCTGCCCGCGTCTGCTGCAGAGAGCCTGTTAGGAGAGGAACAGTGCACGTCCTCGGCCCGGGGCCCCCAAAGCCCGGCCGGCCACCCCTGGACTGGGCAGCAGGATCCGCACCATCCAGGAGTCCGTGGGGAAGGTAGGTGCTGACCGGCCTGCCAGGGTCTGAGAGCGGGGATGTCTGAGGGCAGGGAACGGGGCTCCAGGCAGTGACCTCACGTGGGTCCCGTTTGGGGCATTTGAACTACTTCCTCTTCATCCTGGCCCTCAAACTCAAGCTCCCCCTAGGAGCTGATGGAGGGTGTCTGGAGGTCGACTGAGGGTGATAGTGGTGGGACTAGCTCTGTCCTGCAGACGGCAAGCTTGGGGAGAGAGTAGGGAGTGACTTCTTTTTGGGGGCTCCAATCCTCTTGGCACTCAGGGACTTCGCGGTGCTGGGGATGAAACTCCGGTCTCCCACGTGAGACTCTGCACTCAGCTCTTTGAGCATTTCCCAGGCCCTGGAGTGACCCGCCCTGGGCCTTCCCTTGGCTTCGCCTTCATGTCAGAGTCCCTCTGGCGGGGGCAGCAGAGGCCTGCGGGGACGGGGGCAGGATCCGGCTCTGTTCTGGCCGAGGTATGGGAGTGGGGGCGTTTCTGAGGCAGGGCTCACGCGGAGCTCTGGCCGCTGCCCGTCTCTCCCGAGCAGAAGCACTGCCTCCTGGAGCTGGGCGCGCGGGGTGTGCGGGAGCTGGTGCAGAACGAGATCTACCCCATCGTCATCCACGTGGAGGTGACGGGAGAAGAATGTGCGGGAAGTCAGGTGCGTGGGGCGGGGCCTGGGGCGCACCCTCTCCTGTATCCTGTCTCGCTGTCTCTGTCTCCCTTCATTTCCTCACCATTGCTCCTGGGGAGGAAGGGGCAGCAGGGCCACTCTTGGCCTGGTGGTGAGCCACGGCTCAGTGGCCAGGGGCCATACAGTTGGGGCTAGAGTGTTAGCACGGGGGCTTACACCCCTTGCCCTAGTGTGGAGCCAACTCCAGTTCAATCCCGGCTCCACCTATGGTCCTCCTGAGCACCACCCAGGAGTCAGCCCTGAGCACTGCCGGGTTTGGACTCTTTTTTGGATCACACCTGCAATGCTCAGGGGTTACTCCTGGCTCTGCACTCAGGAATCACTCCTGGCTGTGCTCGGGGACCATATGGGATGCTGGGGATCAAACCCGGTCAGCCACATGCAAGGCAAATTCCTGACCCGCTGTGCTATTGCTCCAGCCCCTTGGACCCTTTTGGGAACAAAAGGGTCCGTGCAGTCAGGCCATCAAACTCGGAGCCTCACACCTGGCCCGCTCGAGCGCCAGCACTTTGGGGCCATCTCCCAGAGCCCTTCTCCCTGTCTCCGTCTGTCCCTGCCGCCACCCACCTATCCCCTCTTCTCTTCTGTAGGGGTCTGCTGGGCCGACCAGGCTGGCGCGACTCGAGCTGCTGCGTCAGTGCCGGGGCTCGGAGCACGCGCTGTGGGGGCTGCCGTGCTTCTGGGCGCAGGTGTCCGCGCAAGACGCCTGGTCCCACGGCGAGGAGCTGGCCAAGGTGGTGCGTGGCCGCATTCTGCAGGAGCAGGCGCGCTCGTGTGGGTAGAATGTGGCAGTGGCGGCGCGGCGGCCCGGGCAGCAGCGAGGCCTAGGGGGCCCGGTCCAGCAGCCCCCGTGCTGGAGAAGCCGCCCCCACGGACTTGGACTCTGCAGGCATCAGGGCCTTCAGACTTTGAACTCTCCGGGGTGCGGTTCTGGACTTTCGCCGGCCCCATACTTGCTGCTCTCCCGCTCCCCAGGGCCCCCACCTCTTCACTGAGGGGTCACACCCGCACTGTGGCCTTGTTTCATGCTCACTGGAGCATCCGAGTTCTCAGCCCCACGCCGAGCAGGGCCACACACTGATTTTCCCAAGACGCCCCCCCGGCACATGCTGGCTCGGCCCATGGAAGCCGGGGCTGCCTGGCGGAACCCTCCCACCCCCAGCCCACTCACCCGTTGTTACCTCCACACGTGGTCACCTGGTGGTCGGGCCACGGTTTCCTCCGTGTACATGCCGGATCACCCCCGTGACACTAATGTGGGCATTGACAGTGCTTCCGGGACCGAGCCTGATCCCCATATGACCCCAGCACTGGGGGCCAGGGAGGGGCCAGCGGCTCTAGAATGTATGGCCTGAAGTTCTCTGTCTGCTCGGAAGCTGCACACCTATGGAACATTAAACCTTTTGTTACGGAGCTGCGGGCCTCGGCTTTGCGTGTCATTCCCGGCTGGGGGGGTGGGGGCTCCCTCTGGCTCTGTTTCCCCCCACCCCAGCTCAGGTTGAAAGACACTTTGAGGCCCACCATGCCCCTGGGGAGGGTCCAGTTTCACTCCTGACTCATCCTAGAGCTACGGGCCATCTGCTGGCATTCTCTTAACCTGCCAGCATGACGGGGAGGCCTCCCACTCCCGGAGCTTGGCCCTGCTGGATCTGATCACCCCAGGGAAGTCCTCTGCGGGGTATGACCCCCCCCCGCCAAGCTTCAGGGGGTCCCTGGCTACTGAGTCGAGGGGACTCGGAGCCCACCTGTGTGCAGTCTGACCCCCCAAGACGGCATGGCCTGGGAGAGAACAGGCACTTGCAAAAGGAAGAATCCAGGCAGACTCTCTGGAGGAGGAGTTGCTGCCGTTTGGGGTCTGGGTATCTTTCATGAAGTATTTGTTGCCCCTGAACATCTGCCAGTATCCTGGTCATGACAATGCGCTTGGGGGACCCAGCGGGGGAGTGGTCAGTCTACAGCGAGGCAGATCAGGAGCTAAGAACGCGCTGAGTCGGGGTGGGGTCCTGAGTGCCAGAGCATCTCAGACAGGAGCCCCACAGAGCCGGCGCTGCCCTTGGACCTCAGGGGGCCTGGGGCTCTGTGCGTCTGGGCGGGGTCCCGCATGAGGGCCAAACCATGTCCCGCCCCTGTGTGGCCTGGCCCAGGACTCGAGCGTGTCTGAGGGCACACGCGTCCGTTGAAGCTTCAGCTCTGCCACCTTTGCCTGCTCCTGCCTGGGGTAGGGGGTGTCCTTTGCCTCTGATGGAAGAGCCTGGGCTTCTGTCAAGCCTCCCTGTGCCTTTACTGCCTCCTCCATTTGACCAGTGGTAAAAGGAAAGATCAGAGAGGGCGAGGAACTTGCTCAGTCACACAGCAGAGAGGAACGTGCCCAGCGTCACAGCAGATACCAGTGAGTGGGAGGGATCTGAAGCATCACAGTGTTGGGGCCTCCCCCCCCTACCCCCGCCCCGCCTTGAACCCTGGTCTGTGGCTCAGGGGCCCAACACAGGTGGGGGGATTTATCCTCCCTGCCGCTACCCCCACATCGCTGTGGCCCCGCCCGCCCGCTTCCTTCCTGGGCGGCTCAGTGAACACGTACCCATGGGGTTTCCTCTCAGCCGGCGCTGCAGCAGTTGCTGGAGAGTCCATGGACAGAACGTGAAGGGGGCCAGTGCCATGCAGCCGGCTGGCGCGCACGGAGCCCTGTGTGACCCCTGGCCCTGTGGCTGCTGCTGGGTCCCTGGGCACCAGTGGCCCCAGCATCACGGATCAAATCCATCCTCGGCCACAAGCACTGAGCCTCGCGCCTTGTCAGTTGTGTATCACCGGGACTGGCCCCGGGTCTCCTGAGCACGGTTAGGAAGCCCTCCGTTCCTTCCAAGAAACTCCGGATTTTTTTTTTTTTAATAGAAATATGCCTTTTTATTTGTTATTATTTTGCTTTTTTGGGCCACACCCAGCTATATTCAGAACTTACTCCTGGCTCTGCAGTCAGGAATTATTCCTGGCGGTGCTTGGGGAGCATATGGGATGCCAGGGATCGAACCCGGGTCGGCCATGTGACAGGCAAACGCCTTCCCGCTGGACTATGGCTCTGCCCCCACTCCTGATATTTTCTGAGAAACAGACAGCTATCAGGAGGCTGCAGGAGGGGACGTATAGTGGAGAGAAGCTGGCAGAGAAGGGGAGGAGGGACAGGGTTGGTGTGGGGTCGGGCAGGGACGGGCTGCGCCCTGCGTGTGGGGGCCTGGGAGGGCAGCCTTTGTGGAAGGGCAGGAGGAGACCGAGGGATGTCTAGGGAAAGAGGCTCAGGAGGAGGGCGCGGGTTGAGTGGATGCCGGGACCTATTCACTGGGAACCCAGGGGGTCTTCAGGGAGGCCGCTTGGGAGAGCCGCAGGGGTGGGCTAGAGCTCACGCAGGGCCCTGCAGGCTGGGTTTTGGGTTGGGGGAGATGGGCGCCAGCTCAGGGTTCCAACAAAGGCTGAATGTGTACGCTTGGGGACGACGAGGTGGAGATGTAGGCTGAAGACACCGTTTGTCCTGATTGGCTGGGAGACCTATTCTGATTGGTTGGGAGACAAGGTGGAGGTGGGGCTGAGAAGGCGCTCTCTGTCCTTATTGGCTGATACTGATTCAGGGCAGGGCAGGCAGCCCGGGGCACGTCTCTGTTGCGCTCTCCGTGGGCTGAGCCACAGACGATCTCAGATCCGCGGAGGTCGAGAGGCGCGCCACGATAGAGCGCTGCGGACGCATGTGAGGGCCTGGGCTAGATCCCCGCCGCCGCCTCATGCCTTTTCTCCCAGCTCCGTCGCCGTGGCTCTGGAGGGCAGCAAGTACGGCCCTGCTGGCTGCTGTGAGCGCCTTCTGGAGTGGCCCCTTCCCCACAGCGAGAAAAAACAGAAAAGGCCACACCTAGTGGACCTCAAAGCAGAGCTTAGGCGGCGGCACTCGGAAGGCTTCCTGGAGGAAGGGGTCCTGGAGCTGACTTTGGAGGTTGCAAAAGAATTAAGCCGGGGGCTGGAGGAGCGGCGCTGGCTTCTGCGAGGCAGACCCTAAAGTCACATTCCCCAACACAATGTTATTTTGAATTGGAAGAAGCCCACGGCCTCTTGAGAGGCAGCGTTGAAATGAGAGCCAAGAATAAATTGATGGGGGCCGGAGCGATAGCACAGGGGGAGGGCGCTTGCCTTCCCGGGTTCGATCCTGGGCATCCCATAGGGTCCCCGAGCACTGCCAGGAGTAATTCCTGAGTGAAGAGCCAGGAGTAACTCCTGAGCATTGCCGGGTGTGACCGCAAAGAAAAAAAAAAAACAAGAATAAATTATCAAGTAGCTCCTGCACTGCAAAAAAAAAAAAAAATGAATAGGAAAGACACCCCCCACAGACTGGGAGAAAATATTTGCCCACAATTATTTTTTTTAAATAAATAAAATATTTGCCACTACCCCAGGTACCCCTGAGTACCCCTGGAAGCAGCACAGAGCTGAGAACACTTTTGCCGCCCCCAAACTCCAGACGTGGCTCAACTTTAACCCCGTCCCCAAAAAAAGAAGTTAGCTAGCCAGAGGGGCTTGGGGCTCACCCAAGACTGAGAGGACTGGTGTGTGTGTGTGTGTGTGTGTGTGTGTGTGTGTGTGTGTGTGTGTGTGTGTGTGTGTGTGTGTGTGTGTGTGTGTGTGTGTGTGTGTGTGTGTGTGTGTGTGTGTGTGTGTGTGTGTGTGTGTGTAGGGGAAACCAGAAGGAAGCCAGAGAAAGCTGCAGGCGGGACCCGACTGAGCCGAGCGGCTGCGGAGGGCCAGGCTGGAGGCTCCCCACCCCTGCCGTGGGCACCGAGGCTTCGCGGCAGCTGGCAGGCCTGACGCTGTCCCTCGCTCTCGGCTACCTCTGGGGTCCCGCCCCCGCCCCTCGGGCCGCGCGGGAGGCGGGGCGTGGCCTCCCGCGGGCGCCCGGGGCGGGCGGCGAGCAGGTGGAGGGCGGGCCTCCCGCAGCCGGGACTCCGTGCCACCGCTGCCAGCCCCGGATGCCCGCCAGACTCCGGGCTCTGCCGGGGCCCCCGCCTGACCTGCCTCCCTTCCTGTCGGTTTGGGATTGGGGCGAGCCGTCGGGGGTCCCCAGGGCCCATGCAGTGCCGGCTCCTGCGGGGCCTGGCCGGAGCGCTGGTCACTCTGCTCTGCATGGGGCTGCTCTCCCTGCGCAGCCGCTGGCGCCTGACCCCTCCGGGGGCGCCGGAGCCCCCAGAGCTGCCCGAGCCCAGCCATCGCTCCGCGGGAGCTGAGGCCGCAGGATGTCTTCATCGCCGTGAAGACCACTCGGGCTTTCCACCGCTCCCGCCTGGACCTGCTGCTGGACACGTGGGTCTCCAGGACCCGGGAACAGGTGATGCGCCCCAGAGTGTGGGGTTCACTCAGGACCCCGGGTTGAGGGGCTCACGGGGGCCTTTTCCTGCGGGATGGGGGTCCCCGGGAGCCCCGTGTCTTAGCTCATGCTCCCCACGGGTGAGGGGCTGTTCCGGGCTCCTCACGCCGCCCCATAGCAGGTGTTTGCCCATTGCTCGCGCTGGGCTCCCGAGTCCCGGCTCTGCCCTGGTCCCTCCCAGGCAGGCGCTTCCTGGCCCCTGGCCCACAGGGACCGCAGGGTGGACAGTCCTGCCTGCCTGGGTGCCACCCTGGCTGTGAGCAGAACAGGGCTGAGGGCGAGAGGCCAGGAGGCACCTCCCGGAAGTCCCTTGAGCCCCTGTCCATTCCCGTGGGGACAGACACCCCACCTCCTGCGTGACTTCCTGTGCGGAGGGGGTGTTGGGATGATGGCAGGGGCGGAGAGAGGGGGGCAAGAGGGAGGGACAGGGTGTGTATGCCCCAAAGGGGCAGTTTAGAAAGGCAGGAGCCTCCCCATCCCAGCACCTGCCCACAGCCGAGCCGTGTGGGGGTCTTGAGAATCACCTCTGGGGACAGTGGTGGCGCGGGTTCACGCACACAGACCCACACATGCACACACACATGCTCCTTGTGTGCATGCACACCCTCGACCGTGTGCACACACATCCTCGCATGCCACTCCAGCGGTGAGTCAGGAGGCCGTGCTTGAGCTTTGGAGGTGGCTGAGGCTCCCTGGGGGGGGGGGGCGCCCTGTCCACGGTTGGCCCTAGGTCCTTGTCTTGCTCCAGCCCCCAGGCCCCTTCCCGGCCCCTCCCCCACATCACTCCTCTGGGGAGGCCTCGGTCCCCCCACGGAAGCCACTGCACCAGCCCTCCCCGCAGACCTTCCTGTTTATGGCGCTGCCTGTGTGCCCAGAGCCGGACCTCACGTGGTCCCCAGCTCTTTCCTGACATGTCCCGTTGCCGTGGGAGTGCCCCTGCCCCGGATGAGGAAACTGAGACCAGAAAGAGGAAGTGCTAGCTAACGTCACCCGGACGGCTGGAGGGGCAGAGCGTGGTGGGGCCAACCGGGCAGGTGCCCCTTTTCTCAGAGGGGAACCGAGGTCCTGGAGCTTCCTGGGGACACAGCCTACAGGAGAGGGTCGGGGGTCCTGCTCGGGCCACAGGAGAGGGTCGGGGGTCCCTGCTCGGGCCACAGGAGAGGGTCGGGGGTCCCTGCTCGGCCACAGGAGAGTCGGGGGGTCTCTGCTTGGGCTACACGAGAAGGTCCTGGGATCCTTACTTGGCCTTACGGGCCTCCCTAACCCCGGGAAGGTACCAAGAGTCCCTGCTGGCTCCCAGTGAGAAGACTGAGAACAGTGAGCAGAGGGCCAGGGCAGACCCCTGCTGGCCCCCGACAGAGCCCAGGCTAGGACAGTCTCCCTTCATGGCAGACTTGGGCCAGCAGGGGAGGGCAGGGTGGTCCCTCATGCCCTGCTGGGCTCCCTTTGTCCCTCCCTTGATCCATCTCTGGAAGCCTTTTGCCTGAGGCTCTTCCCCTGTGAGCCCCTCAGTTTCCCCCTCCGCACAGGGCGGGAGTGTATCAGAGGCGGCAGCACCGTGGCTCATCGTCCCGGAACTGGTTAACTGCAGGCCGATGCCAGCCCAGCTGGTTAAGGGCGCACCCGGGGGCAGGTGGGCCTTTGTGCTAGCGAGGACGGGGCTGCGTGTGGCCTTTGTCTCCAGCGAGGGGGAGACGGGGGAGGCTGTTTTGTGCTCCCTGCAGTCCCCGGCAGAGGGGGACAGGGCCTCCGCAGCAGCAGATGGTCTCCTCTGGCCTGTCTGAGCTGGAGGCTTGAACCATTGCCCGGCCCCCTCCCGACACAGATCAAATGCAGAGGGATGAGGCGCCGCCCCCCCACCAGCCCATGTGCCCAGCCACAGTCCTGGCCCGTTTGGCCCCTGCTCCAGACTCACAGGGCTCCTCTTGCTGGTGGCAGTTTGACAAACGTTTGCCAGGCAGTTGGGGAAGAGTCTCTTGGCTCCTTTTTCCAGCTCTGGGAGGGTGTTGGGGCAGGGAGGGGCGTGTTGTAAACAGACTTGGAAGGGGGCACAGAGCATGGAGCTCAGAAGGGGACACAGTAAAGCAAGCAGGAGATGGTGGAAATACAAGGGTCACCCAGCTCTTGTGGGTGCAAGACACAACCTGGCCCCGCTGCCACCACTGAAGGGGCGTGGAAGGTGGCTCTACTCAGGACTATGTGTGTGCCGGAATAGCCAGCAGCCAGTGCGGGAGGGGGAAGAGCCAGCAGCCAGTGCAGGAGGCAAGTCCAGCCAGGGTGAGCATCCTGGTGTGATGGTGTGAGCATCTCAGCACCAAGAGGTTGCCGCAAGAATTTGGCAGGGGCTGGGTAGAAGGGCAGGCTTCCCGGAGGAGGTGGTGATTCAGCTGTGAATCAGGGTATAGAAAGGGGTTCGGGCCTTGGTGAGAGAGAACCTGTAGGTGGGCAGGGGGAGATGAGAGCAGGCGGGGGTGGGCTACAGGGGCGCCTTCCCTTAGACCCAGCCTGCAGTGTGGACCCACAGCCCAGACCTGGGGCCTGAAGTGGGTCTTGTCCGCACCCGCCGGGACCAGATGGGCTCCAGAGAAGGCCACAGTCCCAGGGCTGGGAAGACAGACCTAATCCACGTGTGCCTGCCTCAGCTCCTCCTGTGTCCGGAACCCGTGCCTCGGTTTCCCCTGAGGTGCAGGCAGTGGAGTCCAACTTGCTTGCAAACCCCGCCTCAATGTGCGCTGTCAGCAGCCACTGATGGGGAAATCGAGGCAGGGGTGGGTTTCTGCTCTGAAGGGCTGAATCCTGGCATGGAGGATGAAGGGTGAGGTGTGCAGATGGGCAGGGTGGGAGGGCAGGAGGCTGCAGGCTGAGCTCAGAGAGAGAGCGTGAGAGAGTGGGGTCTGGCGTGCCGGGGGCAGTGGGGAAGAGGGGCTTTTCTGGGGAGGTGCTGGCTTCTTCCCGGACCTCCTGGGCACTCACCAAGGGCACGATTCACTTCGCCTCGGTTTTGCCATCTGTGAAGGGGACAGATCACAGCCCCTGTCTCGGGGGAAGAGAGAGAGAGAGAGGGAGGGAGGGAGGGAGAGAGAGAGGGAGAAAGAGAGAAAGGAAGAGGGAGAGAGAGGGAGAGGGAGAGAGAGAAAGAGAGAGAGGGAGAGAGAGGGAGAGGGAGAGGGAGAGGGAGAGGGAGAGGGAGAGGGGGAGGGAGAGGGAGAGGGAGAGGGGGGAGGGAGAGGAGCGCTCCAGCCCCTGGGTGCTGGACACAGGGCAGAAGGTCAGGAGTTGAGGGATCTCAGGAAGCCGCCGCGTGTCCAGCAGAGCCGGGCCGTGCGTGTGGTGCGGGTGGGAGCTGGGTGCAGCCGCTGAGCCCAGTCTGAGCCGCTGTCCGGTATGTGTGTCCGTGAGTGGCCATGAGGGGCAGTGCCTGTCCCAGCAGCAGGCCTGCGGCCTGGGTGAGTCACTCTCTAGGACTTGGCTTTGGGGCTGTGTCTGGTGCTGACGGCCTTGGCTGCGCGGCTCACCCCTTTCTCCACCCTAGACGTTTGTCTTCACGGACAGCCCCGATGAAGGTCTCCAGAAGAGACTCGGTAACTGCCCTGCCCGCAGGAGGGGTGCGGGGCAATCTTGGGGTCCCCAGGGAGGGCTGGGGCTGATCCCTGACCTGGGGGCTCCCTGGGCATAGGGGGTGGCCAACCTCACTGTGCAGGTTCCTTTTACCCAAGAGGGGCGTCAACTTCTCCCATAGGTGGGGATGGGTATAGGGCAGGGCTGTGCCGGATGCGACCCGGGATGCCCCGTCCCACGCCCGCCTCTGCCCACTAGCTCTGTGGTCCCTGCACGCCCACAGCTTCCTCGGGGAAGCAAGTGGGTGGCTAGCTGCAGCCCGAGGCCTTGCTTTGCGTTGTCACTCCTGGGAGAGCTGAGCGGACCCCTGACTGCCCCTTCTCCAGGGTCCCATCTCGTGGTCACCAATTGCTCCAGAGCACAGCACAGCCACCCCGCGCTGTCCTGCAAGATGGCCGCGGAGTTTGATGCCTTCCTGGCCAGCGAACGGAGGTTAGTGCCATGGGTCTCTGTGGGCCGGCGCTGGGGGCTGTGGGAGTGGGCAGGGCAGACCTGACCTTTGCTGCATGCTTGTCCTTTAATGGGGACGCTTGTCCAAAATAGTGAGGTGGGCTGTATCTTGTGACTAATCAATCGTGGAGAGACTCCTGCGTCCGTTCATGGTCTTTGCTGGCTGACGGTGTTCAGATACTGCTATGCTGTGTGATCTTAGGCAAATGTCTTGACCTCTCTGAGTCTAGGTCCTCGTCAGTCCCTCTTTTTCCTCCAGGTGGTTCTGCCACGTGGGCGGCGACAACTACGTGAACCCGCGTGCACTGCTAAAGCTGCTGAAAGCCTTTCCCTTGGCTCACGACATCTATGTCGGCCGGCCCAGCCTGAACCGGCCCATCCACGCCTCCGAGCCGCAGCCCCACAACCGCACGGTGAGGCACTTTCTTCCACCAAGCTCCTTGCTCTTATTCGTTGGGTCTACCCCGAGGGCGGGTCCAAGAGGGACTGGACCAGTCAGATATGGCCATCCTGAGGGCGGGGCAGGGGTGTGGCCAGTCAGATGTGTCCCATCCGAAGGGGAGTGGGGTGGGTGGGGCCACATACAAAACCAATTAGGTGTGACCAAACAGAGGGCCAGGCCACGAGGGTCGGAACCAACTGGATGTGAGCATATGGAGGGCGGGGCAGCGAGGGGCGGGGACATCTTGTGTGAGCCATTCAGGGGGAGCCACTTAGGGGCGGGCAACCAGGGGCGGGACATTTGGGCTTCTCTGGCTTTCAGTTGGTTTCACTGATGTTTGAACAAGAGGCTTGCCAGCTCTTCCTCAGTCTCCACCTCTGTGAGATGGGGAAACAGACTAGGGCCAGCGAGGCACAGAGTCCTAGGCCATTGCTCTGTGACGCACGGTCTCACATTCTCCCCAGGATCAGTAACCAGCCACAAGTCTTTTTTTCTTTTTTTTTTTTTTTTTTTGCTTTTTGGGTCACACCCGGCGATGCTCAGGGGTTACTCCTGGCTCTGCACTCAGGAATTACTCCTGGCGGTGCTTGGGGACCATATGGGATGCCGGACCATATGGGATGCCTGGGATTGAACCCGGGCGGCACGGGCCGGGCACAGGCCGGCCGCGTGCAAGGCAAATGCCTTACCCACTGGGCTATGGCTCCAACCCCCACAAGTCTTTTTTTTTTTTTAATATTATTACACCACTTTTAGACAAACAGTTGCAAGATGCTCATGCTCGAGCTTTGGTTCTACAGTGTTCCAACACGCATCCCTCCACCCAAACCCATCTCCCATCACCAATGTCCCCACCTCCCTCCCCCTACCGCACCCCAACTACTTGGCGGGTTCTGTATGTCTTTTCTCTCCTCTCTATCTCTCCCTCCCGCCTACCTTTCCTACACATTGTAGAATGCAGTACATTAAAGGACATAACTGTTTCCACTAGTTTGATGGACTGCATGGCGGGAAGCGGCCGTGCGACTTAGGGGCCTCATGGTCAGCGTCCGGACAGCGAAAATGGCGGCTAATGTGGGGGGTGAGTCTCATCCAGATGCTTCCGGGACCCACCCCCAGAGGTGATGGGCCAACACCCAAAACCCATCTGTCCTCCTGGGGGCCTCATGGTCAGCTGAGCCTGGGGAGAGTCGAGTTCCAGTTCCCCCAGCTGGGTCTGAGGCTCTGCATGCTATGGCTGGTCGCCCCTGGGCAGCTCCTGGGTGGGGCTGCCAGGTTCAGACAAAATGGAGAGGGGAAGGGGCGACCCCAGCTCCATCTGATGAATTCGGCGTTTCCGCTTCTTGGAGCTGCCTACCTGGACTCAAACTCGTTTTGCTCTGTTAATCTGGTCTTGAGGTCAGCGTCCCTCCCAGGCGGGCTCTAACGCAGCCACAAGTCTTGACCCCTCACACAACAAGCTTCCGCTCCAGATCTGGATGAACACAGATCAGGGTAGCAGAGTTTAGAGGACAAAGAACCAAAGAGCCTGTCATATTCTGAGAAACAGCCAGGAATTTCACGGCCCAGAGTTATTTACTTGCGTATATTGCAAGGGACGACCTTTTCCCCAGGATCCACTCAATCTCTGGGGCTTGAGTGGCTGGGGCAGCGGGGACACCGGTCTCTGGGCACAGCGCCTGCAGCAGGAGTGGCCGCTATGGGCCTTTCCCTCCTGAGATCACCATCTGCTCCATCAGGGAAACAAGAGCAGAAAATACGGAACCTTAATTACCAGCAGCTAATCAGCCTCTGAGCCCTAATTAAGTCCTCCTGGACCCGGGGGTGGGAGAGCAGCCAAGTGAGCACCTCCAGGTGAGCCCGGCCCACCCCTGCCTGCCACTCTCGGCTAGACTGTTGGCGGGGGATCCGCTGGAGCCTGCTCTGATTCCTCACGTCCGTCTCGGCACCTCCGGGCTTTGGGATCTTGAAGTCTTTGCGTGTCTCCTCTGGAGCTTTGTTTTCTCGTCTGTGAAGTGGGTGTCATCTTTTCTGTCTCCTTGCTGGCTGGGTGCTAAGAATAAAGGATCAAGTGAGGGGCTGGAGAGAGCACCCGCAGGCCTTGTATGGGCGAGTCTGGAGGTATTCCTAGAAAGCAGAGTCCCCAGTACAGAGTCAGAACAGCCCTTGAGCACTGCTGAATGTGGCCCAAAGTGCATGCGGGGGAAGGATGGGGCCAGAAAGAGAGTAGAGTGGTTAGGGTACTTGCCTTGTATGCGATCAGTTCTGGCACTGCATTTGGTCCTCAGAGCAACTCCAGGAGCACAGAGCCTGAGCAAGCTGAGCATTACTGGGTGTGGCCCCCAAACAAATAAGCAAATACCACCACCACCAGAAAAGGGGGTAAATTGAGACCCCTCCCATGTGGCCAACCTGCAACTGATGCCAGGAAGTGGCTGTGAGTAGGGTCACCCTGGCTCAGGCCACACCTCCAGCCCGGTTTCCCTGCCAGGCACACCCAGACCCTGCCCCTGGCAATGTGCACAAACGGCCTTGTTGGCTCCTCGCCCACTACCAGGATCCCAGCACTCTGCCCTAAAGTGAGACTCCTTCAGTCCGCGGACTGGGCCGGCAAGCGGGCGAGAGCTCTGGTCTGGAGTCAGTCCTGGCTCGGTGGCCTCAGGCAGGTTCTCTGTCACCTCATGTCACCCTGTGGGTGGCACAGCCCTGAGCAGGAGGCACCGTCTGTGCTCGGGACCAGGCTCTTGTGGTTGCTGCTCCCGTGGCCTGGGGTGGGAGCCACGAGCACGCGGGTGTCTTGGACAGGCCGTCAATGCTGTGCGCTGCCTTGTTGAGGCCTGATATCCTTCTGACAGAGCCCTTGGGGGCCTGGAGGGGCGGAGAGAGATTGGACAGGAGAGCCGTCCTCTCTTCTTTTATTTTTTTACCTTTTTGGATCACACCCCGAGAAGCTCAGGGATTACTCCTCACTCTGCACTGAGGAATCACCACTGGTGGTGCTCAGGGATGGATGACGCGGGATGGAACCTGGGTCGGCGGCCGTGCAAGGCAAACGTCTTATCTGCTGTACTATTGCTCTGGCCTGGACCATTCCATTTTAATTGGTTAATTGATTGGTTGCTTTTAGGGTCACACCCAGCAATGCTCAGGGGTTCCTCCTGGCTCTGCACTCAGGAATTGCTCCTGGCGGTGCTCAGGGGACCATATTGGATGCTGGGGATCCAACCTGGGCCGGCATGGGCCAGCCTCGTGCAAGGCAAACACCCTACCCGCTGGGCTATCGCTCCGCCCCACCATTCCATTTTAGACCCAGAACTGAGACTGCAATGCAGGGGCAGATCTGAAGCCCAGAGAAGGCAGCTACTTTCTCAAGTTTTGCACAGCTGTGCAGGGTCCCAGAATCAGGCCCCCAACTCCCGACAAGGACCCTTTTCACCGCCATACCGCGAGGGCAAACCCAGCCTGATGCGGCAGCTGTATGCTCTGGAGAAGAAAACCACTTGCGGGGGGTACTTGCTGGACCCAGAGACGGTGCAGCTGTGCCGTGGTGGGGCCTGACTCCACCCACCCATCTGGCTGGTTACCCGGAAAATCCTGCCACTCACCGGCTGTGTGACCTCGGGCCAGTGTCTGAACCTCTCTGAAGCTTGGTCCTCACCCGTGAAGTGCGTCCCACTTCCTGGTGAGCTTGAGGATACCGGTTTCCTAAAAAGCCTGGTAGAAATCGGGTGAGTGGGGGCAGAAAGGCTGGCCTTGAGAGAGTCCTGCCTGGTTTCAGGGGCTCACACCTATCTGTCCTGTCTCGTGAGAGGCCTCCCTCTCCTTTGGTGGGAAACGTTTCTCATCCCTAGGAGCTGGGACTGGGGAGCAGCAGTGCGGCACTACGGCGGCTCCTCAGCTCTGGAGCGCGTGTTCTTGCCCTCCTCCTCCCACCTAATCAAATAATGCAGGGAAATTGGCTGATTTCCCTGATCCGAATCTGATTGGCTGATCCGAATCATGTGCTTGCTGAAGAACCAATCACTGGCCAGGGGTGTGGCCTTGTTTCCTCCCTATGGGGGAGAAGGTGCTGCTTTTTGGGACCCTCTCCAGCCATTGGGGTGATGCAGCGACATTTCCCTGGACAAAGGGGTCAGGTGGACTGGGCAGCTGACATATGTCCCCCTTTAGCCAGAACCAAGCCCCCCCACCCACATAATCGCTGACCCCTGTTGAGAGTGACTTCGGCCTGGGTTCCTTGTACGAAACGGCACCTTATTGCCAGGCTGCGGCCGGACTAGCGAGACAGAAGCAGCGTCAGAGTCGCGGTGGTTCGAGGTGGGGTCTCGTTTGCTGTCGCCATGCCGCACTCCCCACTCACCCCCTGCTTCTGGCCCTCCCGCTTCTTTCTGCAGAGGCTGGTTCAGTTCTGGTTCGCCACGGGGGTGCTGGCTTCTGCATCAACCGCAAACTGGCTCTGAAGATGACCCCATGGGCCAGGTGAGACCCCAGGCTGCAGGGCGGGGTGAGGGGCCGGAGGGGGTGCTGAGAGACAGAGAACTTAGCCGCTTAAGGGGTTCAGTTTGTGCAATGTCCGACTTAATTATTGGTCGCAAACCTCCAGCCCCCTCCCCCACACCTGTGCATGGGCTGACCTGTGTGCTGGGCCATCCACGGTCAGTGGCGCCCTTCAGAGCTTTCCCAACATCCTGAGGATACCACAGCGGATGGGTCTTGTGAAGGACCATTTGGGCTAGCACCTCGTGACAACGACCCACCCTGGCCCTTGGCCACCCTCTTCCCAGCCAGCAGTATCCTGGAGGGAGATGAGGGCCAGCTGTGGGTGCGCTCAGAGGAAGGAGAAGGGCTTTGTATGGAGACAGCAGGGAGGGCTTCCTGGAAGTGGTGGCGCTTGAGCTGGGGTAGTTCCGCAGGTGTGCAGATGGAGGGGGCGGGGATCTCTGGGGAGAGACAGTGACCACGTGCAAGGAGGCCCTGGGGTAGAGGTCCCCCGCCTGTGATTACTGTACCTGGGCAAAGTCAGTGGGGAAGGTCAGCAAGTTGCAGGTTCCAGGTGACTGCCCGGGGCTGAGCGGCAGAGGGAGGCTCCTGAGCACAGCTGGGACTGGGCCGCAGCTGTTTTCTGAAAGGAGAATGAAGAGCTGGCGCTGTAGTGCAGCGGGGAGGGCCTGGCTTCCAACATGGCCACTCTGGTTCCATCCCCAGCACCCCATACGGCCCTTGGAGCCCAGCCAAGAGTGATCCCTGAGCACAGAGCCAGGAGTCAGCTCTGAGCACCGCTGGGTGTGGTCCCCCTCCCCCAAAGGAATGAACAAGTGAGTGAATGAATGAAAAGAAGGGGAGAGGAGGGAAGGTTCCAGATGGACGGCTTCCTCTCAGCAGTCCTGTAAGACAGGCCCATTTCACAGAAGAGAAAACGGAGGCCCCGGGGTTTCCACTTATCTGAGGTCAGAGAATCCAGGGGAGGTGGGGGAGTAGGGTGGACCCTGGCCGTGGCGGCAGCTCGCCTCTCTCCCGCAGTGGCCCCTCGCTTCATGGACACAGCGGCCCTCATCCGCCTGCCAGGCGACTGTACTGTGGGCTACATCATTGAGTGCAAGCTGGGGGCCACCTGCAGCCCAGCCCCCTCTTCCACTCCCACCTGGAGACCCTACAACTACTGGAGGGCACCCAGCTGCCTGAACAGGTAAGTAGGCCTCCCTGCTAGTAGGGAAACTGAGGCACAGAGAGGGAACATTCAGGGAACACAGTGACTGGGTCCCAAACAGAGGGTGTGGCAGAACGTTCTTGCCCCAGGGGCTGGAGATGTTACGCTGGAGGCACTTGCCTTGCACATCTCTGATCCTGCCCTGAGCACTGAGGAGTGATGTCTGAGCACTGAGGAGTGATGTCTGAGCACTGAGAAGGAGTGATGTCTGAGCACAGAGAAGGAGTGATGCCTGAGCACTGTGAAGGAGTGATGCCTGAGCACTGTGAAGGAGTGATGCCTGAGCACTGAGGAGTGATGCTTGAGCACTGAGAAGGAGTGATGCCTGAGCACTGAGAAGGAGTGATGTCTGAGCACTGAGAAGGAGTGATGCCTGAGCACGGAGAAGGAGTGATGCCTGAGCACGGAGAAGGAGTGATGCCTGAGCACTGAGAAGGAGTGATGCCTGAGCACGGAGAAGGAGTGATGCCTGAGCACTGTGAAGGAGTGATGCCTGAGCACTGAGGAGTGATGCCTGAGCACTGAGAAGGAGTGATGCCTGAGCACTGAGAAGGAGTGATGCCTGAGCACTGAGAAGGAGTGATGTCTGAGCACTGAGGAGTGATGCCTGAGCACTGAGAAGGAGTGATGCCTGAGCACTGAGAAGGAGTGATGCCTGAGCACTGTGAAGGAGTGATGCCTGAGCACTGTGAAGGAGTGATGCCTGAGCACTGTGAAGGAGTGATGCCTGAGCACTGTGAAGGAGTGATGCCTGAGCACTGAGGAGTGATGCCTGAGCACTGAGAAGGAGTGATGCCTGAGCACTGAGGAGTGATGCCTGAGCACTGAGGAGTGATGCCTGAGCACTGAGAAGGAGTGATGTCTGAGCACTGAGAAGGAGTGATGCCTGAGCACTGTGAAGGAGGGATGTCTGAGCACTGAGAAGGAGTGATGCCTGATCACTGAGAAGGAGTGATGCCTGATCACTGAGAAGGAGTGATGTCTGAGCACTGAGAAGGAGTGATGCCTGATCACTGAGAAGGAGTGATGCCTGATCACTGAGAAGGAGTGATGTCTGAGCACTGTGAAGGAGTGATGCCTGAGCACTGAGGAGTGATGCCTGAGCACTGAGAAGGAGTGATGTCTGAGCACTGAGAAGGAGTGATGCCTGAGCACTGTGAAGGAGGGATGTCTGAGCACTGAGAAGGAGTGATGCCTGATCACTGAGAAGGAGTGATGCCTGATCACTGAGAAGGAGTGATGCTTGAGCACTGAGAAGGAGTGATGCCTGAGCACTGAGAAGGAGTGATGTCTGAGCACTGAGAAGGAGTGATGCCTGATCACTGAGAAGGAGTGATGCCTGATCACTGAGAAGGAGTGATGTCTGAGCACTGAGAAGGAGTGATGCCTGAGCACTGTGAAGGAGTGATGCCTGAGCACTGAGAAGGAGTGATGCCTGAGCACTGAGGAGTGATGCCTGAGCACTGAGAAGGAGTGATGCCTGAGCACTGAGAAGGAGTGATGCCTGAGCACTGAGAAGGAGTGATGCCTGAGCACTGAGAAGGAGTGATGCCTGAGCACTGTGAAGGAGTGATGCCTGAGCACTGAGGAGTGATGCCTGAGCACTGAGAAGGAGTGATGCCTGAGCACTGTGAAGGAGTGATGCCTGAGCACTGAGGAGTGATGCCTGAGCACTGAGAAGGAGTGATGTCTGAGCACTGAGAAGGAGTGATGTCTGAGCACTGAGGAGTGATGCCTGAGCACTGAGAAGGAGTGATGCCTGAGCACTGAGAAGGAGTGATGCCTGAGCACTGAGAAGGAGTGATGCCTGAGCACTAAGGAGTGATGCCTGAGCACTGAGAAGGAGTGATGTCTGAGCACTGAGAAGGAGTGATGTCTGAGCACTGAGGAGTGATGCCTGAGCACTGAGAAGGGAGTGATGTCTGAGCACTGAGGAGTGATGCCTGAGCACTGTGAAGGAGTGATGCCTGAGCACTGTGAAGGAGTGATGCCTGAGCACTGAGGAGTGATGCCTGAGCACTGAGAAGGAGTGATGTCTGAGCACTGAGAAGGAGTGATGTCTGAGCACTGAGGAGTGATGCCTGAGCACTGAGAAGGAGTGATGTCTGAGCACTGAGGAGTGATGCCTGAGCACTGAGAAGGAGTGATGTCTGAGCACTGTGAAGGAGTGATGCCTGAGCACTGTGAAGGAGTGATGCCTGAGCACTGTGAAGGAGTGATGTCTGAGCACTGAGGAGTGATGCCTGAGCACTGAGAAGGAGTGATGTCTGAGCACTGAGAAGGAGTGATGCCTGAGCACTGAGAAGGAGTGATGCCTGAGCACTGAGGAGTGATGCCTGAGCACTGAGAAGGAGTGATGCCTGAGCACTGAGAAGGAGTGATGCCTGAGCACTGAGAAGGAGTGATGTCTGAGCACTGAGGAGTGATGCCTGAGCACTGAGAAGGAGTGATGCCTGAGCACTGAGAAGGAGTGATGCCTGAGCACTGAGAAGGAGTGATGCCTGAGCACTGTGAAGGAGTGATGCCTGAGCACTGAGGAGTGATGCCTGAGCACTGAGAAGGAGTGATGTCTGAGCACTGAGAAGGAGTGATGCCTGAGCACTGAGAAGGGAGTGATGCCTGAGCACTGAGGAGTGATGCCTGAGCACTGAGAAGGAGTGATGTCTGAGCACTGTGAAGGAGTGATGCCTGAGCACTGAGAAGGAGTGATGCCTGAGCACTGAGAAGGAGTGATGCCTGAGCACTGAGGAGTGATGCCTGAGCACTGAGGAGTGATGCCTGAGCACTGAGAAGGAGTGATGCCTGAGCACTGAGAAGGAGTGATGCCTGAGCACTGAGAAGGAGTGATGCCTGAGCACTGAGGAGTGATGCCTGAGCACTGAGAAGGAGTGATGCCTGAGCACTGAGAAGGAGTGATGCCTGAGCACTGAGAAGGAGTGATGTCTGAGCACTGAGGAGTGATGCCTGAGCACTGAGAAGGAGTGATGCCTGAGCACTGAGAAGGAGTGATGCCTGAGCACTGAGCAGGAGTGATGTCTGAGCACTGAGAAGGAGTGATGTCTGAGCACTGAGGAGTGATGCCTGAGCACTGAGGAGTGATGCCTGAGCACTGAGAAGGAGTGATGCCTGAGCACTGAGAAGGAGTGATGTCTGAGCACTGTGAAGGAGTGATGCCTGAGCACTGAGAAGGAGTGATGCCTGAGCACTGAGAAAGAGTGATGCCTGAGCACTGAGGAGTGATGCCTGAGCACTGAGAAGGAGTGATGCCTGAGCACTGAGAAGGAGTGATGCCTGAGCACTGAGAAGGAGTGATGTCTGAGCACTGTGAAGGAGTGATGCCTGAGCACTGAGGAGTGATGCCTGAGCACTGAGAAGGAGTGATGCCTGAGCACTGAGAAGGAGTGATGCCTGAGCACTGAGAAGGAGTGATGCCTGAGCACTGAGAAGGAGTGATGCCTGAGCACTGAGAAGGAGTGATGCCTGAGCACTGAGAAGGAGTGATGTCTGAGCACTGTGAAGGAGTGATGCCTGAGCACTGAGGAGTGATGCCTGAGCACTGAGAAGGAGTGATGCCTGAGCACTGAGAAGGAGTGATGCCTGAGCACTGAGAAGGAGTGATGCCTGAGCACTGAGGAGTGATGCCTGAGCACTGAGAAGGAGTGATGCCTGAGCACTGAGAAGGAGTGATGCCTGAGCACTGAGAAGGAGTGATGCCTGAGCACTGAGAAGGAGTGATGTCTGAGCACTGAGGAGTGATGCCTGAGCACTGAGGAGTGATGCCTGAGCACTGTGAAGGAGTGATGCCTGAGCACTGAGAAGGAGTGATGCCTGAGCACTGAGGAGTGATGCCTGAGCACTGAGGAGTGATGCCTGAGCACTGAGAAGGAGTGATGCCTGAGCACTGAGAAGGAGTGATGTCTGAGCACTGAGGAGTGATGCCTGAGCACTGTGAAGGAGTGATGCCTGAGCACTGAGAAGGAGTGATGCCTGAGCACTGAGAAGGAGTGATGCCTGAGCACTGAGGAGTGATGCCTGAGCACTGAGGAGTGATGCCTGAGCACTGAGAAGGAGTGATGCCTGAGCACTGAGAAGGAGTGATGCCTGAGCACTGAGAAGGAGTGATGCCTGAGCACTGAGGAGTGATGCCTGAGCACTGAGAAGGAGTGATGCCTGAGCACTGAGAAGGAGTGATGCCTGAGCACTGAGAAGGAGTGATGTCTGAGCACTGAGGAGTGATGCCTGAGCACTGAGAAGGAGTGATGCCTGAGCACTGAGAAGGAGTGATGCCTGAGCACTGAGCAGGAGTGATGTCTGAGCACTGAGAAGGAGTGATGTCTGAGCACTGAGGAGTGATGCCTGAGCACTGAGGAGTGATGCCTGAGCACTGAGAAGGAGTGATGCCTGAGCACTGAGAAGGAGTGATGTCTGAGCACTGTGAAGGAGTGATGCCTGAGCACTGAGAAGGAGTGATGCCTGAGCACTGAGAAAGAGTGATGCCTGAGCACTGAGGAGTGATGCCTGAGCACTGAGAAGGAGTGATGCCTGAGCACTGAGAAGGAGTGATGTCTGAGCACTGTGAAGGAGTGATGCCTGAGCACTGAGGAGTGATGCCTGAGCACTGAGAAGGAGTGATGCCTGAGCACTGAGAAGGAGTGATGCCTGAGCACTGAGAAGGAGTGATGCCTGAGCACTGAGAAGGAGTGATGTCTGAGCACTGTGAAGGAGTGATGCCTGAGCACTGAGGAGTGATGCCTGAGCACTGAGAAGGAGTGATGCCTGAGCACTGAGAAGGAGTGATGCCTGAGCACTGAGAAGGAGTGATGCCTGAGCACTGAGGAGTGATGCCTGAGCACTGAGAAGGAGTGATGCCTGAGCACTGAGAAGGAGTGATGCCTGAGCACTGAGAAGGAGTGATGCCTGAGCACTGAGAAGGAGTGATGTCTGAGCACTGAGGAGTGATGCCTGAGCACTGAGGAGTGATGCCTGAGCACTGTGAAGGAGTGATGCCTGAGCACTGAGAAGGAGTGATGCCTGAGCACTGAGAAGGAGTGATGCCTGAGCACTGAGAAGGAGTGATGCCTGAGCACTGAGAAGGAGTGATGTCTGAGCACTGAGGAGTGATGCCTGAGCACTGAGGAGTGATGCCTGAGCACTGTGAAGGAGTGATGCCTGAGCACTGAGAAGGAGTGATGCCTGAGCACTGAGAAGGAGTGATGTCTGAGCACTGAGAAGGAGTGATGCCTGAGCACTGAGGAGTGATGCCTGAGCACTGTGAAGGAGTGATGCCTGAGCACTGAGGAGTGATGCCTGAGCACTGAGAAGGAGTGATGCCTGAGCACTGAGAAGGAGTGATGTCTGAGCACTGTGAAGGAGTGATGCCTGAGCACTGAGGAGTGATGCCTGAGCACTGAGGAGTGATGCCTGAGCACTGAGAAGGAGTGATGCCTGAGCACTGAGAAGGAGTGATGTCTGAGCACTGAGGAGTGATGCCTGAGCACTGAGAAGGAGTGATGCCTGAGCACTGAGAAGGAGTGATGCCTGAGCACTGAGAAGGAGTGATGCCTGAGCACTGAGGAGTGATGTCTGAGCACTGTGAAGGAGTGATGCCTGAGCACTGAGGAGTGATGCCTGAGCACTGAGGAGTGATGCCTGAGCACTGAGGAAGGAGTGATGTCTGAGCACTGTGAAGGAGTGATGCCTGAGCACTGAGAAGGAGTGATGCCTGAGCACTGAGAAGGAGTGATGCCTGAGCACTGAGAAGGAGTGATGCCTGAGCACTGTGAAGGAGTGAATTCTGAGCACTGTGAAGGAGTGATGCCTGAGCACTGAGGAGTGATGCCTGAGCACTGAGAAGGAGTGATGCCTGAGCACTGAGAAGGAGTGATGCCTGAGCACTGTGAAGGAGTGAATTCTGAGCACTGTGAAGGAGTGATGCCTGAGCACTGAGGAGTGATGCCTGAGCACTGAGAAGGAGTGATGCCTGAGCACTGAGAAGGAGTGATGCCTGAGCACTGTGAAGGAGTGATGCCTGAGCACTGAGGAGTGATGCCTGAGCACTGAGGAGTGATGCCTGAGCACTGAGAAGGAGTGATGTCTGAGCACTGAGCAGGAGTGATGTCTGAGCACTGAGGAGTGATGCCTGAGCACTGAGGAGTGATGCCTGAGCACTGAGAAGGAGTGATGCCTGAGCACTGAGCAGGAGTGATGTCTGAGCACTGAGGAGTGATGCCTGAGCACTGAGGAGTGATGCCTGAGCACTGAGGAGTGATGCCTGAGCACTGAGAAGGAGTGATGTCTGAGCACGGAGAAGGAGTGATGCCTGAGCACTGAGAAGGAGTGATGCTTGAGCACTGAGAAGGAGTGATGCCTGAGCACTGAGAAGGAGTGATGCCTGAGCACTGAGAAGGAGTGATGTCTGAGCACTGTGAAGGAGTGATGTCTGAGCACTGAGAAGGAGTGATGTCTGAGCACTGAGAAGGAGTGATGCCTGAGCACTGAGAAGGAGTGATGCCTGAGCACTGAGAAGGAGTGATGCCTGAGCACTGAGGAGTGATGTGCTTCCCTCCCTCTCTTCCTTCCTTTCTTCCTTCCTTCCTTCCTTCCTTCCTTCCTTCCTTCCTTCCTTCCTTCCTTCCTTCCTTCCTTCCTTCCTTCCTTCCTTCCTTCCTTCCTTCCTTCCTTCCTTCCTTCCTTCCTTCCTTCCTTCCTTCCTTCCTTCCCTCCCTCCCTCCCTCCCTCCCTCCCTCCCTCCCTCCCTCCTCCCTCCCTCCCTCCCTCCCTTCCTTCCTTCCTTCCTTCCTTCCTTCCTTCCTTCCTTTTTTTGAGTTACACCCGGCGATGCTCAGGGGTTTCTCCTGGCTCTGCACTCAGGAATTACTCTTGGTGGTGCTTGGGGGACCCTATGGGATGCTGGGGATTGAACCCAGGTCAGCTGTTGCAAGACAAACGCCCTCCCGCTGTGTTATTGCTCTTGCCCCACCTCTTTCCACGCTTTACATGTTTTGGAGCCACACCAGCGGTGTTTCTGTGGTGCTGGGGATCAAACTCGGGCCCCAAGGGTCAAGCACGTGCTCAGCCTTTGACCCTCTCTTGACCTCTGCTGTCTTCCAGCAGCACCGCCTGCCCCTCCTTGGTTACTAAAGGTTCTCTGCCCCCGCTTTTCCTTCTAACCCAGAGAGCACCGCAGGAAGTAAGTTGTTCGTGGGGACCCTCAGGTTTAATGGCAGTCAGGGAGCGTACCGCCCCCCATTCCTGCATCTCCGTCCTGGACATGCTCTTGGCTGCAGGGACACAAGTCCCACACGCACATTTAGGGCCAGAGCGATGCTTGTCTTGCATGAGACTCAACGGGTTCGTTCCTCGGCATCACATAGGGTTCCCCGAACTCGGCCAGGTGTGGTCCCCGAGCGCAGGGCCAGGTACCCCAGAGCACCGCCGGGTGAGGCTCCACTCCAGCTGAGCAGAGGTCTGGCTCTCCTGGAGCTGGCCTCACCACCCCTCGGCTGGCAGCTCGGGGTCCCCTGCGCCCCAAAGTCGGATGAAAACCGCCTCCGGCAGCCAGACCTGGTGCCCATTGGTCAGATCCCCGAGGCTCTGCCCAACCACCGAGGCTTAATGCTGATTGGCCAGGCCTGGAAGTGACCTGCTGCACTGTCCCCGTGGGAGTCCAGGGTCTGAAGACAGAAAACGGGCTTTGAGAAGGCCTGGTCAGAACATCTGAAGAGTTGGGCGGGGGGGGTGGGGGTCTCCCGAGTGTCCGCCGTACCAGCTGCGCCACTGTGGGAAGTGCTGATCTTTTTGTGGGCGCCACATCCGGCTGTGGTCAGGTATCTCTCCTGGCAGTGCTCAGGGATCACTCCAGGAACTCTATGTGGTGCCAGGGATCGAGCTGGGAAAGCCACGTGCAAGGCAAGTGCCCTCTGTGCTGTCCTCTCTTAAATTCTTGGCCCCTTAGGCAGTTCCATGGGGCAGCGCTAATGTCATTGTGCTTCCACAGATGGGGAAACTGAGGCCCAACGCATGAAGCCACGTATGATACTCATGTAGTCAGTGTGAGAGGGGCTGGTCTCAGCCTCTGGGTTCTCCTGGGCTGGGAAAGGGGGGTCTCTCTTCTTCCTCCCCGACCCCCGAGTTCTTGGCCCTTCCTGCCCGCCCCTTGTGGGACCCCTCCGACTCGTCTCTCCTCTGAGCAGGTCACTCTCAGCTACGGCACCTTTGAGGGGAAGCTGAATGTCATCAAGCTCCAGGGCCCCTTCTCCCCGGAGGAGGACCCCTCCAGGTGAGTCTGGGGGGCGTCAGAGAGGGGCCCAGGGGTTGGGGAGGGGGAGGAGCACCCTGGGATGGGGCGAGTGGATTTCAGAACTTGCTTTTTCTTTTCATTTTGGGGGTGAGGGTTTGGGATCACACCCAGTGGTGCTCGCGGCTTATTTCCCGTGCTCGGAGTTACTTCTAGTGGGCTCAGGAGTGATTTGACCCCAGTGCGGGATGTGGGAGTCAAACCCAGGTCACAGTGTGCAGGCAGACCCCTACCTCTACCATTGCTCGGCCCTCCAGCCTTGCTTCCTACCAGCTGTGTGACCTTGGGCGAATGGCCAGGTCGCTCTGGGCCCCCTGGAGACACTTTCTATAAGGGGTTGCAGGCAGTGGAACTCAGGGCCTGTGACCTCTCCTGGTGGTGTTTGGGCCCAGAGGTACTGGGGGCCACGCCTAGCCGTGCTGAAGGGAGGGGGCTGCCACGCAGGACTGGGGCCTCGCTCACGCTAGGTTCGGGTTCCACCACTGGAGGGCGCTCCTGGCCTCATCTGCGGCTAATGCTGCCCAGCGCAGGGACCGACCACAGGGGTGCTCTCAGCCCCAGAACCCAAACATCGGTGGAGACGCCCAGCTCCAGCCTGTATGCTGTGCGGGTCCCAGGAGCACGATGGGCGGAGTGTGGGGTAACCACCCGCCCCTTCTGGTCTCCCCGTAGGTTCCGCTCTCTCCACTGCCTCATCTACCGGATACACCCTGGTGCCCACAGCTGGTGGCCTGGTGACCTTGGACAGGGGCTGGGTGAAGGTCTGTCGCCTGCCGGCTCTGGGGGCCCACGGCAGGGCAGTGAGGGCCTGCCTGGCCTTGCTTGAATGTGGGCCCGCCTGGACAGCTCAGAGCAAGTGAACGCAGGAGAATTGGGGTCTTCTAGGGCTGTGTGAGGACTGCAAGACTCTGACCCTCCGGAGTGGGCTGTGGCCTCTGTCCCCAGTTCTTGGCCATTCTCCTGGGCCCCACCCTGGCCTCTCCTGGCTGGACCTGTCCCCTGAGCAGGCCAGGCTGAAGTAACAGCTCCGCCCACGGCCTGTGGGGTCCCCACTGTGCTCCAGCCATGTCCCTTGTTAAGATCTGAACTTGGAATGTCACTCAGCACCCCGGCCCCAGATAATGGATTATAATTCCTCATTGCCAACTGCCGCGAGCCTTTGCTCACATTCCCAGCCTCCCTTCCTGGCTGTTCAGGGTTACCAGATGGTCCCAGTGAGTGGGAAACTTGCCCAGCCAGTAGTGAAGCTGTGGAGGGAGACCCTGCAGGCCCCTCCCTGGCTTCCTGTTGTGGATGTGGGTGTGACATCAGGAGCAGGGGGCAGCCACTTTGCTGCCACGAGGAGGTGGCAGGGACAATCACCCCCAGGGCTCCCTGCCTGTTTCTGGGTCTGGCAGAAAATGAAAATCTGTTTGTTTAAGCATTTCAGGGTCCTGTGTGTGCTGGTCTGTGCAAACAAAATGGTCCTGCCTGGGCCAGGGTCTTCTCTCTGCTTGGGGCTAGTCAGAGAATGAAAGGAAGGTCAGATGAGGAAGGGATCACGGAACGGCCACATAGGGGCTGACTGAACACAGTGAACAGTTTCAGCTCCAAGAGGGGATGAATGCATGAGAACCATCATGGCGAAATCTCCGTAACTTCCCAACCACCTCTTGTTCCATGGTGTCCCACCATCCTAACACAGGCCCCGGGCTTGAGGCTTCCTGAGGGCTCTTGCCCTGGCTGCGACTGTGACACCTCATCCCCTTGTTCTCCAAGGAGGCGTCTAAAGGCCCAAGAGAGGGTGTAGCATGTGCCTGAGGGTGCACAGCGCTCAGGTGAGTCTCCTTCCCCCACTGTACCCCTGGGTGACTGAACGCAGGGTTTGTGGGATGGATGCAAAGAGGGCGACTCCTGGCCTTCAGCTGGGCGGGATGGGCTGGTCCTGAGCTGGCTGGTGTGCAGGGCGGCCGGCCAGGCTGTGCTTAGAGGCTACAGCAGCTTTGCGGTTCATCCCGGGCTCTTGGGGTCGGGGGGCGGGACTCGGGCCATCTGCTGTCTCCATTGCCCCAGAATAGCTGTGACAGGGAGCAGCGCCGAGTCAGCAAGGATCAGAACTGGGGTGCAGGGAGGAGGGAGCGTGGGCTTAACCCTGTGGGTGTCTGCAGGAGCCAGTAGGAAGCTGGGGGACTCTGGTCAGAGGCAGCTGAGGGGAGCCCCCTGGGCAGTGCTGAGCGTCGGGGCTGGGGGCTGAGACTGGATCCCCTTGGCTGAGCTTTGCTCTGTGCGTCAGAATGATTCCCGAGAGGGCACTTGCCTTGCCGTGGCTGACACGTGTTCAGCTCCGACATCCCCTAGGGTCCCGTGAGCCCCGAGTGCAGAGCCAGGAGTAACCCTGAGCCCTGCAGGGTGGGGCCCGTATACCAGCAGAAAGAATATTCCCGACTCACAGACGAGACCAAGGCACAGACTGGGCCTCCTGCATTGAGACAGGCCCTGGGCGGGGTGTCGGCCGCCTGGGCCCCCTGAGCCTGCTCTGTCTCTGCCTCTTGCAGCTGAGCCCCAGCCAGCCTCCTGGTGTCCCCCATAAAACAGGCACAGGGACCTTCAGGCTGGGGCTGGGTGTGGGCTGCTCTAGAGACGCCTCCCTGCCCCTCCTGCCCTCTGCCGGGCTGGCGTTTCCTCACCCCCACCCAGGTGTGTGGCGGCAGGCTCCTGGCCCCGCCCCCCCGGGCACTGAGGCTCTGTGCAGGACCCCTCTTCTCGTACAGCTGTCGCACCCTGTCACCTTCACTCTCCCTGCGGCGTTTTCTCTCCTACCACCACCCCAGGGTGGTCACCTGCCAGTCACTGTCGGTCTCCTGGCTGTTGGGCCTCCGAGTACCGCTTGGCCCCTATGGACATCCCCTGTGTGTACCTCTTTGTGGGTCTTTGGGGCCTGACTCTTGCGCCATGGGCTCCGCCCTGGGGGCCTTGCAGGGTCTCCCCGCCTGGTTCCCATGTGCGCACAGAGCAGTCCTCAGCAGACGCTGGCACCAGAGCAGGGAGTGCGGTGGGGACTGGCTTCTCCATGTCTCCCAGCACAGAACAGGGGTGTGGTAGGACAGGCTTCTCCTTGTCTCCCAGCACAGAGCAGGGGTGTGGTAGGACGGGCTTCTCCTTGTCTCCCAGCACAGAACAGGGGTGTGGTAGGACGGGCTTCTCCTTGTCTCCCAGCATAGAGCAGGGGTGCAGTGGGGAAGGGCTTTTCTGTGTCTCCTAGCACAGAGCAGGGGTGCAGTGGGGATGGGCTTCTCCATGTCTCCCAGCACCAGTGCAGGGGTGTGGCGGGGACTGACTTCGTGTCTCCCAGCACAGAGCAGGGGGTGCGGTGGGGATGGGCTTCTCCATATCTCCCAGCATAGAGCAGGGGTGCGGTGGGGAAGGGCTTTTCTGTGTCTCCTAGCACAGAGCAGGGGTGCGGTAGGGACTGGCTTCTCCGTGTCTCCCAGCATAGAGCAGGGGTGAGGTGGGGACTGGCTTCTCCGTGTCTCCCAGCACAGAGCAGAGGTGCGGTGGGGACGGGTTTCTCTGTGTCTCCCAGATCTTCTGGCTTTGAACTTCCATGAGAGGCTCCAAGAGTCCCAGGGGTGCGTGTTACTGGGCAGATTGCTAACCTGGGTGGAGGCTTAGGCTAGCGACACAAGTCCCATTTAGTAGCACCCCCCAAAGGGTCCACCTGACCTGATCCATTCCTGGTAGGACCAGTAGGACACACTCAGGCAGAGACCGGCCCGTTGGTGGAGTCCAGGCCACGGGAAATGGCTGCAGAGGCGTGTTAGTGACGAGGCTCAGGCCACAGTGACGCTGACGGACTAGACGGTGACCGGCTTCTTCAGGTTGGAGGCGGCGTAAAAGGCAGGGCAGGTTGTCAGTGTGTGGAACAGGTTTAAGAGACCCGGTCACAGAACACAGTGTAGGTCCTGGTGCACCCAAGCCCTGGACTCTAGAGAGATTTGGGTTTGTTTTGTCTCGGGGCGAGTGACACTCAGCCGAGCGTAGGGCTTGCTCCTGGTTCTGCACTCAGAGATCACTCCCGGCAGTGCTGGGGACCAAACCCGGGTCAGCCGTGCGTGAGGCTAAGCCCCTACCCATTGGACACTCACTTTGGCCCTGAAGGGATATTTTTGAGGCAGAGAAGCGGCTGGATGTGGGCTGTACTGGAGGGCTGTTACTGTGGGTTTAGTAGGTGTGATAATCAGAGGGGATTGTTTTCTTGTTTCTTTCTGGTGTTCGTGTATGTTTTTAGAAATGTTCTAATATGTGAGAGATACATTCTGAAATATTTATTGGTGAAATGACATAATGTCTCGCATTGTCTTTAAAATGATGCCTGAGGGCAGTCATGAAGTAAGAGGCAGGAAAGAGCTGGCGCTGGAGCCCAGTACAGTCCCCGGGTCCCTGCGATGCCCCATCACACCCGGCTGTGCCTGCAAGGGTCTGTTGTCAAGAGGAAGATCAGAGAAAGTGAGGCCAGGAGTCTCTGCCGTGTGGGCAGCGCCCCCTCCACGTGCTGCCTCCCCTGTCCCACATCCAGGCCCGAGAACATGTTTGCATCAGACACAGCTGTCCTGAACTACTTTCTGTTCTCTCCAAACACCCCCGAAGAAGGGAGGGTGGCCCCTGTCTGATGAGCAGCTGGCCCAGTGCCTGCCTTCCCTGAGCAGCCGGCCCCATCGCTCTCTCTCTCTCTCTCTCTCTGTTTATTCTTGTAAATTTTTTTGGTCATGCCCTGAGCTGGCTGAGCCGCGGCCAGTGCCTGTGGAACCTTCGAGACCTCCGCTCCCGACCCGCTGCACCGTAACCAGCTCCTCACGCACAGCCACCACACACGTACCCTCCACTCTGTTGCTCCTCCCCGCCCAACGGCAGTTCCCATGCATCACTCAGGGCTGGGCCGTGTGTTCGGCCTGGAATGGAATCCGTAATGAGTCCAGGGGGTACAGGGACAGAGCACAGTCTGGGGGCGTGCAGGTCAGTGGGGCAGCAGGAAGGCTGGATGGCCAGACGTGCTGGAACTGGACTTGGAGCCGTGAAGCCACAGGAGCAGGCAACTTCCTGGGCGGGGCCTGTCCTCCACGGCCCCTCATTAGCAGGTGAGCTCAGCCTCGCCCCTTTCGGGGTGATCCCAAGTGTGAGTTGTGTGTGAGTGGCTCACCAGTCTGACCCCTTGCCCGATGCCTCCACGTCCTGGTGCATTCAGCTTCTTTCATGGACCCTGGTCCCCTTCTTGGTCTCTTCTTGCTCTGACTTGGGCGGGGGTGGTTCAGGCGTGTGGACGTGATGCTCCTGGGGCATCAGACTGTGATGACTCTCCCATGCTCAGCAGGAATGACTCTGCTCACACATGTTCTGTTCGTGGTGCTCCCAGGGCCGCTGTGGTGCTCCCACGAGCTCGCCCTGGGTGGCTGGGGGTGCTCAGGCTGCAGTGCTCACACTGTTGTTGAGGTACTCACTGGGGTTTGCAGCCTCTGGTTGTGGTGCTCACACATTCCCTACCAGCACCAGGCTGGTGAACGGGCAGGGGGCACATGCCTTGCACGAGGGCTTGGTCTCTGGCACTTAAGTAAGGCAAACTGTTACACACCAAACTGGACATGTCAGGATCCAGGTTCTTAGGATTCTGATCATCGCCTTAGAACTCAGGTCTCAGGGACCAAAGAGCCGTCCGTGAGATTGACCCGAAGTTCTATCCCAGGCACCCCATAGGGTCTCCTGAGCACCAAGATTGATCCCTGAGGGGCCAGAGAGACAGTACAGTGGGGAGGGCATTTGTCTTGCACATGGCTGACCCGGGTTCAATCCCTCACATCCATCCCATAGGGTCCCCGAGCACCACCAGGAGTAATTCCTGAATGGAGACCCAGGACTAACCCCTGAGCATTTCCGGGTATGGCTCCAAAGCAAAAGGACTCAAGTCTCCAGAGGATGGGCTGGGATGGGCAGGGTCTGGGTTTTATTAGGCTCCCCAGAAGGACAGAGAATGAGGTGGGAATTAGGTCCGTTCAGCACCGCGGACAGAGCCCAGACTCCCGTCCTGGGGCACCCGTTCTGTCCTGCAGGTGGGGACTGGCTGGGAAGGTTCGGTCTAATCCTGACTTGTGCTGGTGACACGTGTGCCCCCCCCCACACACACACCCCTACGCTTCCTATATCACAGCCCTCAGCTGTGCTTTGGGCGTGAGTTTGGAGGCAGGAAGGCCCCTGTCCTCAGCTCTAACCGCATGTACCAGCGGGACTAGCCGCCCTTCCCTACAGTACAGGCCGCAAAGCAGTGGATGGAGGCCCCCACAGCCTGTTGTGTTCAGGGGCTGCAGGGGTCTCTGCGGGGCACAGAAGCAGAATCCTTTAGCCCCGGGGTCCAGGAAGCCCACGGTCTCACGTGCGGTTCCGTCCAATATAGAGCCTAGCCGGGAGTGGACAGGCGCAGGGGCGCAGAGCTGACACGTGGCGTTCCCTGAGCCTCAGTTTCCCCTGCAACCCGTAGGCCCGCGTGAGGAGACATTCTCAGCCTCCCTTGCAGTAACACAGTCCACCTGCAGGCCTAACCCAGGGGGCCCCTACTCAAGTGATCTGGGACCTGAGAGGGCGCTAGGCAGAGGGCGGAACTGGAAGTAGGAGGAGCCGGTTAAGTGCCCCGCCTCCTGGGAGTCCGTCCGCCAATCAGCTGCGCAGGTTGATTCAAGGCCCAGAAGGCGACTTGAGCCCCTGAGGTTTGGGGTGTTTGCTCGCCAGTACCGTGTGCTGGCCCAAGGACATGCTGCGGGAAGGCAGCACCCCTGCAGGCGTCGCAGAGAATGAGGTGCGTGAAGACACACCCAGGAGGAGCGTTTGTGGGGGAGATGCCCAGGTTCGTTCCCGATGCTTTCAGGTTTCTTGCACAGGGTTTGGGGCCGCGCCTGTATTGCCCAGCAATGACCCTGGTGGTGCCCAGGGGGCGTATGATATGCGGAGCTGGGGCTCCAACCCGCGTCGGCTCTGTGCAAGGCAAATCCTGTACTCTCTCTCCGGCCCTTTGCTTCTAGATTCTTCCTGACGTCCCACCTGCAGCCCCTCCGGGCGTGGTTTTCTTGCCACCTACTCTGGGTCACATGGCATCTTCTGCATTGTCCTCTGTGGGCTGGGTTTGGTTTCAAGGTTGTTTTTGGTTCATTGGTTTGTTTCAGGGTGAGAATCACCCTCGGGCTTACTCCCAGCTCTGTGCTCAGGGACCCCTTTGGTGGTGCTCGGGAGAACCAGATGAGGTGCAGGAATCAGCCCAGCTCAACCGTGCGCAAGGCCAGCCCCGTCTCGTTGCGCTGTTGCTCGAACCCTCTTATTCCAAGGCTTATCTTCCACCAGGTGTTGCTGGCATCCACCGAGAAAAGCTGCCCAATCACACCCTGCTGGGGAAGGGTCTTTCTTGGGGACCCCGATTCCTGGTACCCTCCTGTGCAGCCATTTCCTCCTGCAGGGGAGGGCCGCTTACCTCATCAGTCACCCGTGGGGGCCGGAAGCCAGTGGCCTGAGTGAAAACACCTGCGTGGCCCGTTGACTTGCAGAGACCTTTCTGTGCTTCATCTTCCTCTTACTTGTATGTGATTGTGATTGTTTTGAAGTTGAAATCTGCTTCACGGCCTGAGTCATATGTTGGCTGTTCCATTTGCCCACTGTGCCTAACACCCGCCCCCAAACTTTGTGGCACCAAACACCGCTGCCACTCACTGTAGGGTGTGAAGAGGCAGGTGGGGGCGTGTGGCCTGGGGACGGCGTTGTCACAGGTGTCTGGGTGGGAAGCACTGATGGTCTCAAGGACTGTCTCTGCTGACATTTTCTTTTCATGGCCTCAGGGCCGAGCCTCGAGCCTCTTGCATGAGATTCTGTGTTTTACCCCAGTTAATGCCCAGCCCAGCACGGACCCCAGAGGTCTCTATTTTAGTTTTGCTTTTTTGGGTCATACCAGGCAGTGCTTAGGGGTTACTCCTGGCTCTATACTCAGGAATTACTCCTAGCGGTGCTCAGGGGCCCATAGGGGATGATGGGGATTGAACCCTGTTGGCTGCGTGCAAGGCAGGTGCCCGCCCTGCATGTGCTGCCGCTCCGCTCCCCCAGGTCTCTCTTTATTATAATCAGATCCTGAGACAGAGGGCTCCGAAATCCCCCATCCTTTGTTTTGTTTTCGTTTGGGGACTGCAGCCTGCAGTGCTCAGGGATCACTTCCGGTGGGCTTGGGGGACCATCTGGGGCAGCCGAGATGGAATGTGTCAGTTGAGTGACAGCAAGTGCCCGTCCTGCTGGACTCTCTCTCTCCCCATCTCCCCAGATTCCCCCTTCTTTGAATGACATTTTTTTGTGGGATCCATTCCTGGCTTTGCTCAGGGCTTGCTCCTGGCTCTGCACTCAGGGATAGCTCTGCAGGACTCAGGGGGCCGTAGGGGATGCTGGGGATTGAGCCCAGACCGGCCGTGCAAGGCAGGTGCCGTCCGTCTCTCAGGTGCTGTACTGTCTCTCCAGCTCCAGAATGACATTCTTGGCCTTGAGGAGAGCTGAGGAGCTGAGCAAAGCTTTTCTGGCTCAAGGTCTGAGTTCTGGCCTGAGCGCAGCCTGGAATGACCCCGGGCACAGCCCAGGTAGCCCCCTGCCCATTGGGTGTGACCCAAAAGCCTCAAAGCAAGAAAATGAATACTATTAATTTTCGTTGTTGTTGTTATTGTGGTTTTGGGCCATACCTGGTCATGTTCAGGGCTTACTCCTGGCGGTGCCTTCCCCAGGCATGTATGATCACTTGGCCCAACAGTCTCAATATTTCTTAAATGTGCTAAAATATACCAGGTATGTGTGATCCAGAGACACAGACACGTGGGGTAGAGCTGCTTCCGGCTCTCCCTGTGCTCAGCTAATCATGAGGCGCCCAGGAAGGAAGGCGAGTTCTATCCCTGGCCCGCCATCCCAATAAAGCCTCACAAGAAGCCAGAGGAACCCCCCACACCATGAGGTCAGTCATTTTCAGCATCCGGACTCCACAGCTCGTCAGAGCTCCACCCAAGAAGAAAAGCCGATCTCTTCCCATTGCGGTTCATCAGTAAATGCACGAGATGAGAGCCTACTACTGAGAGTATCCCACCTGCACGGCAGAGCCTGGCAAGCTACCCGTGTCGTGTTTGATATGCCAAATACCAGTAACAACTATAGACCTCACTCCCATGACTTGAAGGAATGGTCTGAGGCTCTTCATGTTCCTGGAGTGAGCAGATGCCCTTGGGCTACACTAGCACGTGACAGGATGTATGGGGATGTTACTGGTGCCCGCTCAAGCAAATCAGTGAACACCAAGAAGACAAGTGACAAGTGCTAAAATATAATGAAGCTCGCTTTGTTTGGTGGCCACTCCCAACAGTGCTCAGGGTTCCCTCCCGTGGTACTCAAGGGACCAAATGCGGCCTTGAACTAGGGTCGGTCACGTGCAAAGCAAACGCCTTACATGGTCTCTCCAGCCCCACACTTGTCCTTTTCCTCTTTGTTCAACGGGTGCTTCTGTGCCTCAGTTACGTGCACAAGGTCATGCCCATCTCCAGGAGTGATTTCATAACCATCCTGCGTGATGTTTTTCCGTCTCTCCCGGGAGCCCTGGCCCTCTCCCCTGGCCCCGACGCACATGCGCAATGTGTCCTCGCGTCCTGCCCGGGCAGGTGGCCGCGCCCAGCTTCCCTTGCTGTTGTCATCCGAGTATTGGTCCACAGCCCTGCTCTGCAGTCTTTTGGGAATTCACCCCCCAAAAGCCCGTGGCTGGATACACAGTGATTCGGGTTTCCCCATCTTCCCGGGGGGACGCGCCGCCCCACCCTCAGCACCTGTCCCCGCTTCCCCTTGGCACCCACCAGCCTCTGTGCCAGGGGTGGCGGTTCCCGCGTGCTCGCCAGCACTTGTTATTTTCTGTTTCGCTTCGTGTGTTCAGGACGAGTCACCCTCCCGGGTGCCAAGTGCATCTCATGGCGGGGCTGATTTACATGTCTGGGATGATGAGAGATGTGGAGAATCTTTTCATTTGCTTGTTGACCTTTGTACGTCTTCTTTGGGGAAAAAGGGGGTTTCAGATTCTTTGCCCAGTTTTTTAATTGGGTTGTTTTTCTGTTGTCAAGTTCGGGTCTGTGTGTGTGTGTGTGTGTGTGTGTGTGTGTACTGACGTGAAATATTTCAAAGAACACTCAGATCCTTTTTGATGACTCCGTGCTCAGTGGACGGATATTTAGACTCCTCCCCAGCTTGCCGCTGTGCCCACGGCGCTCTCCTCACTCATACTGTCTGAGTCTGAGTCTATTGGAGGACCAACAGGCTGGAAGAGAAAAGCCCCCTTGCTTTCCTCCTGGAAGGAGACGCGTTCCTTTGCCCTTGAGAATGGCCTTATGGTCTGTGCTTTCCAAGAAACACATATGCTTCGGAGTGGTGCCAGAGTTTCCGTCCTCGGGGATGCTAATCTGACATTTTCTAATACCCATGAAAACATTGGCCTAACACGACACTCTGTTAAAGGGATTTGCAACTTAGTTGCATTCCAAAATTAATACCCAATAGCTGGCTGTCCCCAGAACAGGCATTTGACCCCACGATCTGGCGGAACTCAACGTGTATATGAGGCTATCCCGAGTTTCTTTGCTTGTGAAAAGCTGTTAGTTACGTGTTAGTTACACGTCTTTGCTTGTGTAAAGCAAGGCGGTGGAGATGATAGGGGAAAATCCAATTCTGTGCCAGTCCATATGCCCAGTTTCCCAAGCAGCACGTCCTGAGTTTCTCTCCCAGAGCTAGCCACAACTCTGAACTGGAAACTCTCTTTTTATTAGGGGGATCTAAGCAGACCGTGGGACCCTCGAAAAGCAAACAGGACCTGAGTGTCCACATCCCGTACTGGCTGCAGATATGCGGCCTCCCCTCACCCCTCCAGTCCTTTTTTTTTTTTTTTTTTTTTTTTGCTTTTTTGGGTCACACCCAGCAATGCTCAGGGGTTACTCCTGGTTCTGCACTCAGGAATTACTCCTGGCGGTGCTCGGGGACCATATGGGATGCCGGGGAATCGAACCTGGGCCGGCATGGGCCGGCCGCGTGCAAGGCAAACGCCCTACCCCGCTGGGCTATGGCGCCGGCCCCAACCCCTCCAGTTCTAACTGATGAAATAACAAGTCAGTCAGTGTAAGAGGAAAATCGGTGGTGACCACATTTGCTACATTACACCGAATAGGCCTGCGTAACGAGCCGTACAGGCTTCAAGAAGAAGCCTTTTTTTTTTTTTTTTTTTTTTTTTTTGGGTCACACCGGCAATGCTCAAGAACCTCCTGGCTCTGCACTCAGGAATTACTCCTGGCAGTGCTCAGGGGACCACATGGGATGTCGGGGTTGAACCCGGGTCGGCCGCGAGCAAGGCAAATGCCCTACCCGCTGTGCTATCGCCTCCGGCCCGAAGCCTATTTTTTTAAGTGTGTGTGGGCAGCCTCTTGTGATGAAGAGAAGGCGGACATAGAAGGCGTGAGTCTTCTATGACCTGAGCAGTGACAATGGTGGTTTTCACATGAAGGATGACCCGACATAGGACCGGCGAAGTGGGGCTGACGCCATGAGTAGGTTCTGAGCAGCGCAGCCACCGCACATGGCCCCGTGTGTCAGCGTAGGAGTTTGCTCAGTGAGTTTCTCCAGCCCTTTTCAGGTCCCCCCAGCAGGGCGCCTGCTTTGGCCAATGACAGCAGAGAAAGCAGGAAGAGTCCGAGGAGGGTCGGGGCCTCGGGCTCTGCCTCTCTTCCCAGGGCTCAGAGGCACAGCTTCTTCCACCCTGAGATCAGACAAACCCACCAACCCTGACAGTTTTTATTTTATTCATTTTTTTGGGGGTCACACCCAGCGACGCTCGGGGTTACTCCTGGTTCTGCTCTCAGAAGTTACTCCTGGCGGTGCTCGGGGATGCCGAGGATCCTGAGTCAGCCACACTCAAGGCAAACGCCCTCCCCTGGTGCACCATTGCTCTGACCCGGAGACCAACAGCAGAAACAGAGGAATGCAGAAGCTTCGGAACGTTATTTTGGACTGGGCTGGGCTGGCGAGACAGTGCAGGGGGAGAAGGCACCTGCCTCGCTGCCTTCCACAGCGGGCACCAGTTGCTCCCGGTGCTTCCTGAGTTTCCTTCCAGAGCGTGTATTGGGGCAGCACCTGGAGCTGTTTGGAGGCACAGCGACGTCATCACCACCAGAGGGCGCTCCTGTGTCGCCGCTGGCTCCCCGGCCGGCAGGATCAAGGTGGAAAGCCGGGATGGGGGGCTGAGGAGTCAGGGTGGGGAGCCAGGCTTGAGGAAGGTCTGTGGCATTTGGGGGTGTCACAAACGGCCCTTTGCGCTTCAGATTCATTTCGTGTGTGTGCGCGTGTGTGTTGGGGCCAGGACCCGCGACGCTCACGGCTGACTCCTGCCTCTGCCTTCTGGAATGGTTCCTGCATACGGTTCCGTATGGGATGCCGGGGATCGAACCCGGGCTCACCCGCGTGCAAGGCAAACGCCCTGCTCTGTACCATCGCGCCAAGTCCCTCAGGCTTCCAGTTCTGATTTAGAAACAAACCCCCAACAAAAACAAAAGCCGCCTCCCACCCTTCCTGCCAGGATTAGAAGGTGTGTCTCATAACTGAGCTCACTGAAATGTCACGGGCGGGAGGAGGGAGCCTCGGCTTATTAATCCCGCCAGGGGGCCCAAGTCACCCCAGCAGGGCCTGAGCCCCCACAGGCCCCAGAGACCCCCGAGCCCCGAGCGCAGGCTGCCAGGCCCCTAACCCTGGCCAAAGACTGGAGGGGCCACAATGGGAGCAAAGTGAATGGGGCTGGGTGAGGGACCCTGGCCCACACCTCAAATTCAGATGGTCTGAACTTCTGCCAGCAGCCCCGGGCCTCAGTTTCCCTCCTGTAGAACGCAGAGGACCCACTCCCACAGGGTGCTCTTGGGAGCTTGGCTGTAAACCCGCCAAAGGTGGGTGGTGGGGAGCAGGCTTGGCTTAGTTTGGTCTGGCTGCACCAGGCAGTGTCGGGGCTTACTCCTGGCTCTGAGCTCAGGGACGGCTCTGCGGCGCCAGGATTGAACCCGGTGGCTGCGGGCAGCACACAGCCGCTGTGCCAGCCTGGAGGGGCCTGGGGAGGGGCAGGACGCCCACCCCCCTTCCTGCTTCGGAATTTTCCCGGTTTCGCGGTTCCTGCTTGGAGCTGTGCCATGGGCGTCCGTGCCCCGCCTGATCTCTCCATGACTTTTCTTAAATTGCTCTGATCTGTGCCTTCACGCGCTCCCGGGGAAGTGCAGAACGCCGCAGCTCCAAGGCACTGGGGGACGGATGGGGGGGACCTCAAGGGTCTGGGCCTTATTTCTGGACCTCATAGGTCCCTGCTGGAGGAGCTCTGGGGTGATTCCCGGGGTTGGGGGGACAGGGTGAGCGCCTGGGGGTGGGCGGCAAGAATCGGGGACCCTGGCTGGGTTTGGCTTCTGAGCAGAAACGAGAGGACGCCGGGGTCTGGAGCTCGGGCCCAGCTGGGGTCGCTGGGGCAGGAAGGTCCCCATCAGGCTCCCAGGGCTCAGCATTTCTCGGAGAGCCCCACCCCCGCCTGTGTCTGGGCACGCGCAGCTGTGACTTCTCCAGACGGACCCTTCCTGCGTGGTCTCAGAGCCGGGTCTGTGGGCATGGCAGTTTCTTCCCCACGAGCATGTGTGTGCGCGCATGAGAGAGACAGAGAGAGACAGAGATACGCAGAGAGATACAGAGACACAGAGAGATAGAGAGAGCCAGAGAGAAACAGAGAGACACAGAGACAGAGAGACAGAGTCAGAGAGAGAGACACAGAGACAGAGAGACAGAGTCAGAGACTGCCTGTTCTTGCGGGGCGTTTCCAGGTCCGCTGCTGTTTGCTTTCCAGCAGGGGTTCCTTGTTGAGCCTCTGGGAATCCCACCTTGGGACAAGGGCTGGAGCGGCCAGGGGCAGGGAGGGACAGCTAGGGTCAAGCTCACGCGGGTCCTTGAGCCCTAGGAGCTGGGGAAAGCATGTATGGGGCATGTGTGTGTGTGTGTGTGTGTGTGTGTGTCTGTGCACATGTGTGTGGACACAGAGGTGGCCTTTAGGAGCGGCAGGTTTTCAGTCACCGGAGAAGTCCAGCCCCTGGCTGACCTGCGTCCTCTCCAGTCCCTGTGCTCCGAAGAACTTCCTCGTTGGTTCTCGGGGCTCCTGGGCCCCGGGATGGAATTATAGCCCAGTGTCAAAGGCGAGGCTGGGGGCGGGGCTTCCTGGCGCTGTCTCCGCACCTCGGAGCCACGGAGCCACAGAGCCACGGACAAATGGAGATTTCTGCACCGGGTGCTTGACACGTGAATTGCTTCTAATTACCGCTTACTCGCTCGCATGAGCCGCCGCCAGAGGACGGGCGTTGGGCAGTGCCAGGAGACCCCGTACAGGGTTAATGATCCTCCGAGCGGTGGGTGTGAAGCCAGAGGACGGAATGTTCCAAAACTGCGGAAATGCAGCTTCCCACAACACACACACACACAGCAAAGGAACCAAGGGCTGGAGCTGGAGCCCGACAGCGCACAGCGGCTGGCCCAGGTCCCGTGAACACGCCAAACCCTCCCCATGCCGCCTGGCTCCTCCCAGCACCCCAGGTGCCCATTTTACAGGTGCAGAGACCTAGGCATAAAGCGGCCTAGGCCCTGAGGTCGGGCAGTTCGCGGGTCTGGGATTGGAGCCGGGGCCATATGGGGTTCTGCGGCTCAAACCTGGCTCCTCTGCTGCCGGGCTGGAGCACCCGCACACGGCGCCGGTGCTAAGACGGCCAGGGTGGATCCAGGGCAGGGGTGGGCACGATGTGGGAACAGGCTTGTGGGGAAGCTGCTAGGTGCCTGCCCCCGTCCCAAGGCCGAGGCGGCCTTGCCTGAAGACTTGGAGCCACGGGGCGGGCTGCCTACATGGCGCCTTTCTGTGCTGACTGCAGGCCTGGGAGAGGCAGCGAAGGCTGGTTTCAAGGGCATCGTGGGTCTGAGGGGCAGGAGGTCCGGGTTCCAGAGGGGCGTCGCCCACAGTCATGTCCATTCATGTCCATCTCTGGGGCAGCGGTCAGGCAGCGGCAGGGCCGGGAAGGCTCAGGGTGTAGCTTGCTTCTGTCTTTTATTCTGGTTCTTTTTTTATTGGCGGGGTGAGGGGGGTACACCTGGCAGTGCTCAGGGCACACTCCTGCTTCTGTGCTCAGGCATCCCTCCTGGAGGAGTCCGGGGGACCTGGTTAGCCATCTGCAAGCACGCTACTTGCAGTACTATCTCTAGCCCCTATTTTAATCTTCGAGGTGCCAGAGATCAAGCCCAGGACCTTATTCATGCACACGTGTGCTTCAGCACCATCCGGAACCCCTTTTCCCTTTCAGAGCCACTCCTTAGTAGGTGGCTTCTGGTAGGCTGCCTCGTGACCCAAAAGGGCTGCGTGTCGGTCATCACGTCTACTTTCCTGTGGAGGTGGAAGGGCACCGACAAAAAATCAGGAGGTATTTTCTGTTTGTTCGCTTAAAAGAGGTAAAGTAAATTTCCAGGATGGTGCTGAGTGATTTTTTCTTTTCCCCTGAAAAGGGGGCAGTAGGCCACGTAATCCCGGGGACCTACGTTCTAAGTGCTGGCGCTGTTCTGATGACGTCCTTCTCTTATTCCTGTCTCGGCGTTCTTTATGTACAGTGGCGACTATTCCTGGGCAGATGCCTGCTGGAAATGCACTTCCCTCGGCGTTCTTTATGTACACTGGCGACTATTCCTGGGCAGATGCCTGCTGGAAATGCATTTCCCCTTCTTGGTATCTTTGACTGAACAAAGTTCTTAATGTTAATGAGACCCAATTTATTATTATTTTCGACAGTCAACGGTTGCTGCATCTTATCTGAGAAAGTATCATCTCCTAATGTGGAATAACCCCTTTCTAGGGGTTTCCTGGTAATTCTTGGCTCTTTGGTGGTTTAATGCTCAGGTCCAAGGCTAAGATGACGAGGCTTACCTGGGCTACCCTAGTGGAGTCTCCGGGACCACCTGGCAGTTTCAGGGACCATGTGCTGGCGTGCTGGGGTTCAAGTCAGGGTGGGCTGTGTGCTAGGCTATCTCTCTGGCCCCCCAGAGTGGATCCCCTTTGGACAGGACTCCCCTGGTGACACCCCCTCTGCCTAGATTGTGCAGGGGTGAGGGGGCAGAGTCCCCCTAGATGTGCAGGGGTGAGGGAGGCAGAGACAGGCCGGGAGGTGAGGTCTGAAGTGGCGTGTGGGGCTAACTCCGAGCTGACCGCATCTGTTCATGGCCGCCAAGCCTCCCTCTGGCATCCCCAGGATTTGGATTGATGCTGGCTACAAGAGTAAAGCCAGAGGGATGAAGTGATTACCTCGGCCCTGGGGAGGATTCGGCTCTTTACCCTAGAGTCAAGGCGGGGAGGGCAGGGTCACACCCAGCTCTGGGCTTCTCCCTGCTCTGCCCAGAGCACCACCCCCTTCCGGTCTGTCCCAAGCACCCTTCACTGTGCTTCCGGCACTGTTTCTCCTGCTGGGCCTCAGTTTCCAACTCCTGGAGATGGGGGAGGCCCCAGGCTGAACAGTGGCCCCTATATGGGGCTTCTCAAAGTGAGGACCCAGCCGCAGCGTCATGCAGTCAATGGGTTGGCAACGCTGACTTCAGAGCCCAGAGGAATAGCACAGGGACGAGAGTGCTTGCCAACCCACTGGTCGTGAGTTCAGATCCCGGGGTCCCATATGTGCTGAGCAAGATGCAGACAGCTCTGTCCATTGAGATGGGCTCTAACCCCTCCGGCTTCTTCTCCCCACTTTCTCTTCCTGTCCCCCAGTTTGTGCTGGTGGGAAGCCCCTCGGCTGGCAGAGGGCTGTGGGCCAACCCCAGCAGCTAGAGACAGAGACCAACGGCGCTTGCCGTTGTCTCAGCAATCCGCTCACATCTCCCTCATTTCCTCATTCAGTATTTAGTGATCCCGCCAGAGAGGCGGCGGAGAGCTGGAGGCAGAGAGAAGGAAGGGGGAGAGGAAGCCGTTCATTAATTTTATGATTCTCCCTGCCAGGCCCCTCCTGCCAGCAGGGATGGCAAAACCCCAGCCCCCATCGCTGGAAAGTGATCAAGGAACAGTCCAGGCCCAGATGGGGAGGCTGATTTATGGGGCAGCGCCGGGGAGCAGGAGCGAGTGCTCGAGCAGATCCATCACTCCCTGCACCCAGCTCAGTGCCTGCCCGGCCGCGGGGCCCCTGCCTGCGTAGCCCCGGGCTCCCGCTGACTCCTTCCCTGCCTCCCGTCTGCAGCCCTGGTGGACCTTTGGGTGGGGCTGGGCTGGGCAGCAGGGCCCCTCCTGCACGGGGCAGGTTCCTTGTCTGAGTCTCCAGTTTGCCCGGCTTTAAAGGAACGGGACCCCTGCGTGGCAGGGGGCAGTGATGACCCTGGTGGCTATGAGCTGTCAAACTGCCCCCCTCCCCCAGAGGTGACAAGCATGAGGTTGTGGGGAGAAGGGGGGTTCCTGCTGCCTCCCTGAGCTCTGGTGGGATGCAGGCACGGGGCGCAGGTGGGGGTGGGGGGGGGCGTGGCTGGGCGCAGGGCAGCGTGAAGCAAGGGGCTCTGTGTGCACAGGTGCATTGGCCTGTGACCAGAGGCTGCAGCTCACCCAGGTGCATGGGATGAATGTAGGTTTGTGTGCAGCCAGCACATGCATTTGTGTGCGTGTAGACCTGCGTGCGATGCATGTATGTGTGTAGACCTGTGTGCACGTGCATATGTGTGTAGACCTGTGTGCATGTGTGCGTGTAGACCTGTGTGCAAGTATGTAGACCTGTGTGCGTGCATGTGTGTGCGTGTAGACCTGTGTGCAAGTATGTAGACCTGTGTGCACGTGCATGTGTGTGCGTGTAGACCTGTGTGCTCGTGCATGTATGTGTATAGACCTGTGTGCATGTGTGTGCGTGTAGACCTGTGTGCAAGTATGTAGACCTGTGTGCACGTGCATGTATGTGTGTAGACCTGTGTGCATGTGTGTGCGTGTAAACCTGTGTGCATGTAGATCTGTGTGCGTGCATGTATGTGTGTAGACCTGTGTGCATGTGTGTGAGTGTAGACCTGTGTGCGTGCATGTATGTGTAGACCTGTGTGTATGTCTGTGCGTGTAGACCTGTGTGCAAGTATGTAGACCTGTGTGCACATGCATGTGTGTGCGTGTAGACCTGTGTGCATGTAGACCTGTGTGCACGTCCATGTGTGTGCGTGTAGACCTGTGTGCATGTGCATGTGTGTGCGTGTAGACCTGTGTGCATGTGTGTGAGTGTAGACCTGTGTGCACGTGCATGTATGTGTGTAGACCTGTGTGTATGTCTGTGCGTGTAGACCTGTGTGCAAGTATGTAGACCTGTGTGCACGTGCATGTATGTGTGTAGACCTGTGTGTATGTCTGTGTGTGTAGACCTGTGTGCAAGTATGTAGACCTGTGTGCGCGTGCATGTGTGCGTGTAAACCTGTGTGCATGTAGACCTGTGTGCACGTGCGTGTGTGTGCGTGTAGACCTGTGTGCGTGCATGTGTGCGTGTAGACCTGTGTGCGTGCATGTGTGTGCATGTAGACCTGTGTGCGTGCGTGTGTGTGCGTGTAGACCTGTGTGCGTGCATGTGTGTGCGTGTAGACCTGTGTGCATATGCATGTGTGTGCGTGTAGACCTGTGTGCCGTGCATGTGTGTGCGTGTAGACCTGTGTGCCGTGCATGTGTGTGCGTGTAGACCTGTGTGCGTGCATGTGAGTGCGTGCACATGCATGCTTGCAGACACACACGTGTGTGTTTGTCTGTGTGCGTGAGGGCATGTGGGCATGGTGCTCATGTGCAGGCACATGGATGCAAGGTATAGGGCATGTGTGAGGGTATGTGTGCATGCATGCAGGTCTGTGAGCATGCGCCATGTGTGTGGGTGTGCAGCATGCGTGTGCATGTGTGTACCGGGTGCTTTGGCTCTGACAGCCTCTGCTCCGCACCCCTCATCGCTGCCAGCTGAGGCGGACCCTAAGGGTGGGCATGGGGCTGCGGCTGGTGCTCACGCCCGGGCCCCATCCAGCTGGTTATTTATTGATTAATTCCTCTGCTGGCTGATGGGTGCCAAGCCTGCGCGGGCCTGGGCTGATTTACATAATTAAAACCCGTCAGGCCTCCGCCGCCAACTGCTGCTTCTCTCGTGACAACAGACTGAGACCCCCACCCCGTGCCCCCTCCCAGCTCCCACGCCTGCCCCCTCACCACTGCTCAGGCTGGCGACCCCACATCGCCAGCTCTGAGCTCATTCCTCGATGTCTCTAAAATCATTGATGCAGTCTCGTGCAGGATCCGCTGCGATCCACTGCGAGGTGATTTCTCACCCGCCAGTTACTCTCCCTGACAAGCTCTAAGACGCTGCCGCAGTGGGGGGTGGCTGGTGCTGGGAGGGCTCCCTGCTCGCCTCGGTGACTGGTGGGGTGCTGCTTCTGGGAAGGGAGGCCCGAGGAGTGAGGGTGAGGGTCGGGCAGGAGGAAGGTGGGACCCCGGGACCCGCAGGCTGGAGGGAGACCTCCTGGGGGTATTTGCCCCCCTAAGAGGGGCTCTGGAGACTGGCATGATGTCAGCCCTGTGCGGGGGCCGCCCTCCCCCTTCTGGAATAGCTCTCACATGTGGGGGCTCGAGTGCTGTGTGACCTTGGAGAAGGTCACTCAGCTGCTCTAGACCTGCTGCCCTCTCCCCTGTAAGATGGGGGAATCACTGTGAGGATTAGACACGAGCCCAGAGGAAGTGATTGTGTGTGGCAGGGCCCTCCCCTCCCCAGAGCACAGTGTCAGTTCAGGCGTGATTATGGGTGGAGGTACTCAGGGAAGGTCCGTGTTCTGCAGGCTGGAGGGCGGGACTTCCTGTTCTGCTGGTGCTGAGCAGGTTTGCTGAACAAATGAACAAATGAATGAACGAATGAACGAATGAATGAATGAATGAGCGAACGAATGAATGAGCGAATGAACGAATGAACAAATAAACAAACGAACGAATGAACAAATGAATGAACGAACGAACGAACGAATGAATGAATAAATGAATGAATGAATGAGTGAGTGATCCCTCCTGGCCCCTCCCAAACACGGGCCAGTCCCAGCCAGTTTGGGGAGCGGGACTGCAGGACGTCTCTCCAGCTCTCCCTCTCTCTGTCCTGTCTCTTCTGTGCAGCCCCCCAGAGCTGGAGCTCGTCTCAGTTCAGAATCCCAGAGCAGGCTCGGCTTGAGCTGGGATGTCCGGGAGCACAGACAGGCCTGGGCGCCCCCCTGGACCCCTGCATGTTAGGGAAGTTAAGAGGTCTGGGGCCAGAGAGAGGCACGGAGGGTAGGGCTCTTGACCTGCAAGTGCTGACCCGGGTTCGATTCCCAGCACCCGTAGGGTCCCCCGAGCCCCATCAGGAGTGATTTCTGAATGCAGAGCCTGGAATAAGCCCTGAGCACTGCCGGGTGTGGCCCCACCCCATAATAATGATGATGAAAATGTGCCCAAGTTCCCCAGAGTTGGCTGCCTGCAGCGAGGAGCATCTGTGTGCTGAACAGGCTCACAGGAAAAGGCTCAGTAAAGTTCAGTATTTAGAAAGGACAAAAGAGGGCCCGGAGCAACAGCACAGCGGGGAGGGCATTTGCCTTGCACGGCCGACCTGGGTTAGATTCCTGGCATCCCATATGGTCCCCGAGCACTGCCTGGAGTAATTCCTGAGTGCAGAGCCAGGGAGAACCCCCTGAGCATCACCGGTGTGATCCAAAAAAGAAAAAAAGATGGACAAAGGAGGGGTTGGGAGATAGTCCAGAGGCCGAGAGCCTGGGCCTTGCCTGTGAAAGGCCTGTGGCCCCTGCCCGGCACCATGGCCTGGCCTTGGGGGGCAGCACGGCCAGTCCCCAGCAGCTCCTCATTTCCGGCCCCACTTTGAACCTCTGGCCCAGCTGACTGAGAATTGCAGGAGGGGCCCCCGAGTCTCCTGAGCACTGCTTGGGAAGTAGTCAGCAAATCCACAAACAGACACTGTTGAGCCTTAAGAAGGAATTCGGGCTGGGGAGGGAGCCTTAGGGAGAAGCAACATTTGCATTTCATATCACACAAACACACACACACACACAAGCAGACACACGCAGCTACTTATTGGGGCTTACTCCTGGCTCTGTGCTCAGGATCACTCCTGGCTGGGCTTGGGGGACCATACGGGTGCCAGGAATCAAGCCAAACCTGGGCTGGCTTCCTGTAAGGCAAACGCCCTACCCACTGTGCTATCTCTCTGGCCCCTCAAGTTTTTTTTGGCTACACCCAGCAGTGCTCAGGGCTCACTCTTGGCTCTGTGCTCAGGGATCACTGCTGGTGGGGCTCAGGGGACCGTATGGGTGCTGGGATAAATCTGCATTGGCACTTACAAGGCAAGTGCCCTCCCCGCTGGACTGTGGCTCCGGCCCCCAGTGCTCCTTTGTTTTTCCTGCTGGCGTCAGTGACCCTCGGCTCATAGCCGGACTCGCGTGTTGCCCCCTGCTGAAGAGAAGCGGGACCGGCTTCCCAAACGCATCTGCCAGGTGACAGCCTCGCTGGACCGCCAGCTCCTGTTTCCTGCACTGCGAGGAGCAGCTCCTTGCGAACTGCCTGGCCTGGAAAGGCTCCTGGGGCCTGGGAACACGCCAGCAGCTCCGGGTTTCCAGGGTTGGTCGTGCAGATGAAGAAGCGATTCCTCACCCCAGCTTGTCCCACGCTCAGCAGCAGAGGGGATGCAGCACTCAGAGCCAGCACAGTGGACACATCAGGGCCAGCAGAGTGGGCGCCATCAGGGCCAGCACAGTGGACGCCATCAGGGCCAGCAGAGTAGACACCATCAGGGCCAGCAGAGTGGATGCCATCAGGGCCATTAGAGTGGGCACCATCAGCGCCAGCAGAGTGAACGCCATCAGGGCCAGCAGAGTAGACACCATCAGCACCAGCACAGTGGACATTATCAACACCAGCAGAGTGGACACCATCAGGGTCAGCCGAGTGGATGCCATCAGGGCAAGCAGAGTGGACACCATCAGGGCCAGCACAGTGGACATCATCAGGGCCAGCACAGTGGATATCATCAGGGCCAGCCGAGTGGGCGCCATCAGGGCCAGCCCAGTGGGCGCCATCAGGGCCAGCCGAGTGGGCGCCATCAGGGCCAGCCGAGTGGGCGCCATCAGGCCTGTGGCATGGTCTCCCATGCTGGTATCATTTCACGCTGGAGGGGCCCCTTCCTGCAGGGCAACGGCTCTCGAGGTGGCTGCCATATGCCTCTGCTGGGTCAGCCCCAACTCAACCCTGAGCAAGAAAATCATCTACGGGGTCCGAGCAATAGCACAGCAGGGAGGGCCTTTGCCTTGCATGTGGCCAACCTGAGTTCGATCCCCGGCATCCCATATGGTCCCCTGAGCACAGACAGGAGTAATTCCTGAGTGCAGAGCCAGGAGTAACCCCTGAGCATCGCTGGGTATGATCCAAAAAGCAAAGAAAAAAAGATGAAGGAAGGAAGGAAGCAAGCAAGCAAGCAAGCAAGGAAGGAGGAAGGAGGAAGGAGTATCATCCACATGGCTCTGGGGTTGGAGGCGCTTCCCGCAGAGCAGGAAGTTGCAGGAAGCCGGATTCCCCAGTGGCACAGGCCCGTCCCGTTTCCTCACGCCCAATAGCTGCCCGACGACGTGGATCCCCCTTGGGAGCTGATGGTTCATCTGCTCCAGGAAACCTTTCAGTGCGGGCGTTGTTTGGGTGGGAAAAGCACATTTTTCTCTTCCGCGCGTGCATCTCCCTGACAGGTGGCAAGGCTGATGGGACCCAAACAGTCGTGGGGACATTTCTGGCAGGTGCTGCGTCAGGCTGCAGGTGAGGGGGCGGGGTGGGGAACCCCGGAGCCTGACGCCGTAAACAAACGTTCTTTCCTGGCACTGTCAGGAGGCTGCTCCCACAAAGCCGAAACAAGGGTGATCTGATTTTATTTGGGGGGCAGAGGGAGCTTCCAAGTGCTGCTGAGGCCCCAGTGATCCCAAGGCTGCAGAATTGTTGGGGCCTGCTAGGGTTCATGGGACTGTCCTGAGGTATCCCAGGCCCCACACCAGGTGGTGCTCAGGGGACCAGAGTGGACACGCGCGAGGCAAGCACCCTGTAATTTCCTGACCTCCTAAGAGTGATTTTAAAGATGGCGGAACCTCACTCCTCTCCCATTGAGTCTGAGGGCAGACGGGTGAAACATCCTGTCCTTATAGGTCCCTGCAGCTGTGACTTATGTCCCCAGGGTGACCTGCCTCTGTTTTGAGATGGCTGCTCCTGCTCCTGCCCTTGCATCTCTGTTCCAGGTGATGGGAAGGACAGAAAGACCGAGGAGACACTTGCACCTTCCCTTGGGAGGACACACACAGGAAAACGGCCTGGTTTTCTGCTCTCCTTTCACAGTGGGGGTCCAGCCAGATGATGGACCACAGCTTGCTGCCATCGGAGCTGGGAAATGTCTTTATCTGGGGCGCTGTGGGCTCCACAAGAAGAGAATGGATATGGGGCCTGGGGCGACTGGAAGTCGCAGACAAAATTCATACACAGGTAGGAGGGAGCAAGAGGAGAGGGCTGAGGAGGAGGGGCTGATTGGTCAATTCAACTGTGATTGACAGGACAAGACAGGTGACCTAAGAGCCTGGTGGCCTTGCCAAGGAGTGACCTCAGGGAGAGGGTTGGGATGGGAAGACTGCCCTCGGAATTTGTGGGGAGTGCGGGTTTGGGCCACACCCGCAGTGCTCAGGGCTCACTCCTGGCAGTGCTCAGGGCTCACTCCCGGCTCTGTGCTCAGGGCTGACTCCTGGCTCTGTGCTCAGGGCTCACTCCTGGCTCTGTGCTCAGGGCTCACTCCTGGCAGTGCTCAGGGCTGACTCCCGGCTCTGTGCTCAGGGCTGACTCCTGGCTCTGTGCTCAGGGCTGACTCCCGGCTCTGTGCTCAGGGCTGACTCCCGGCTCTGTGCTCAGGGCTCACTCCCGGCTCTGTGCTCAGGGATCACTCCTGGCTCTGAGCTCAGGGCTCACTCCTGGCAGTGCTCAGGGATCACTCCTGGCTCTGTGCTCAGGGCTCACTCCTGGCTCTGTGCTCAGGGCTCACTCCTGGCTCTGAGCTCAGGGCTGACTCCTGGCTCTGTGCTCAGGGATCACTCCTGGCTCTGTGCTCAGGGCTGACTCCCTGGCTCTGTGCTCAGGGATCACTCCTGGCTCTGAGCTCAGGGCTCACTCCTGGCAGTGCTCAGGGATCACTCCTGGCAGTGCTCAGGGATCACTCCTGGCTCTGTGGTCAGGGATCACTCCTGGCTCTGAGCTCAGGGCTGACTCCTGGCAGTGCTCAGGGATCACTCCTGGCTCTGTGCTCAGGGCTCACTCCTGGCTCCGTGCTCAGGGCTCACTCCTGGCAGTGCTCAGGGATCACTCCTGGCAGTGCTCAGGGCTCACTCCTGGCAGTGCTCAGGGATCACTCCTAGTAGTGCTCAGGGCTCACTCCTGGCAGTGCTCAGGGGACCGTATGAAGTACCAGGGTTTGAACCTGGCCAGTCACTGCAGCAAGTGTTCTGCCCCCTGTGTGCTCGCCTCCAGCCGTCTTGGAACATTCCCCCCTTACCATAAAGGAAAGGAGAAAAATGGAGGTGTCATGTCAAGACAAGTTTTTCCGGGCGTGGGGAGACGCACCCAGAGGGGTCAGAGGCTACTGCTCTGTGCTCAGGGATCACTGCTGGCCATGCTTAGGAGCTTATGCAGACTCTGGGGTTGGACCCTGGAGAGCCGCATGCAAAGCGCCCCCCAACGCTGCTCTGTGGCTCCAGCGGAGACTAGTTGCGTCTGCCTAGCTCTTATTGGTTGGACCGCCCCTAGTTGCAAGGGGAGGCTGGGAAATCAGGAAGCGGTCAAGGGACGGTTGCTCAGCTGAAGCTCTAGAGCCCTGGTTGGATCCCGCACCGTCACACACGTGACAACAACCGTGGATTTGGCAGTTCCTACCATATCTCAATGGAAACAGTTTGAAGAGAACACGTCCTGTTGGTAAAGAAGAAAAAGATGGCTGCGAGCAGGGCCCATCTCTCATCTAATGCAGCCAGGGGTCAGCCCAGAGAGGGCCTGGCCCCTTGATCAGCGTCCAAGTCTGCACGTGATGCCAACGATCTGTGCCCACATTCGCGGGAGTCAGCGGCCCCTCTGGGCACTTGCGCTGTGACCTTTCCATTTCCCAGGTGTTCCTGCTGCCCATGGTGTTTGTGATGAAGAGAAAATAGCATTATGCGGTGGCCGCCCGGGTGCTCTGGGCCCCGCCTCCGCCTGGGCTGCCTTCATAAGTGTCCCGGCAAGAGAATGGCTCGACCCAGACTCTTCTCTGTGCCGGGCCTTTTGGTCTTGGCCTTTGGTGACGAAGTCGCCGATTTTGTCTGGGGAAGCTTTATCTTCTTGGGCTCTCTGCAGAGGCTCACCCATGTCTGCCAGACTGTTTTGTGGGGAGAAGGACAGGAAGAGACTTCAAACACTCCCTGCCACCTGCAGGCGGCCTGCCGGGAGGGACCCCACACTGGTCCCAGGCATGATGCGGCCTCACTTTGAGGTATTTAGGCTCGGACTTGCTATTTTTTGCCTTTCCCTTTGCCTGTGCACAGAAACGGTACATCTGCAACTGAGCCCTTGCCACAGGCCTCGCCAGGGACTAGTCCCTGTTTAAGACTGTGTCCGGCCCTGAATTGAATGATGGCTTACTTGGTCACCCGGTTCTTAACGTTTTCTGCCAATGCATTTGTATGATCGGTCCCTTTTTTGGCTATTGGGGGCTCTGACACGACCATGAGCAGGCCCTGTGAGCTTGCTGTGTGCCAAGGCGCTGGCCTAAAGGCTCAGCCTGCCATCGTGGGTGTGTGGCACAGTGCTCCAAGCCTCTTGCACCGCCGCCTGTGACGGTGGACATCCGTGGCCCACCCCCTTCCCGTGGCCAGCCCCAGTGGAAGGTAGAGCCATATTTCATGATTTCCAAGGCCAGACCAGATCTTGTACTTCCTGCCTGCTTTCTGCCAGGCCCCGCGGCCCCGTCCCAGCAAGCCAGCAGCCCGGAACCGGGACAGCTGTGAGGGGGCTGCGGGCGCCCCCACTAAGCCTCCTGCAGCCACACCCAGGCGGGAGTCTGCAGCAGCAGTGGCCCCACTGGGTCCCCACAACGTCCCCGACCCGCCTTCCTGTGAGCAGAGTAAAACGGCCGGTTTCCTTCCCACCTCTCGCGTGCGGCAGCAGCGCCACCCGAGCCAGAAGACGGAGAACCTGCTTTGTCTCGATTTTTCAGATTCCGCAGAGATGCCGAGAGATGAAGCCGCTCGTACATGTGTTCCCGGCTGAGATAAGGGATAAGAACACGCAGGCAGAGCCCGCGCCTGCCTCCTGACAACGGGACGAAGGGTGACGCTGACAAAGCACCAGGCTCAGACAGCGACGTGCTGCCTCCAGGGAGCTCAGGCTGGGCTGTTTTATTTGGGCCACCCTGATAATGCTCAGGGGCTTCTCTTGGTTTGCACTCAGGGATCACTCCTGGCGGTGCTCGGGGGACCATATGGGACAACAGCGGTTCAACCGGGTTGGCTGTGTGCAAGGCAAACGCCTGGACTGCTGTACTATTGCTCCAACCCGAGGGGTTTTGTTTTTGTGGGTTTTGGGGTCCCCACTGGTGATTCCCAGACAACCAGGCCAGTGTCTCAGCACCAGGGCATGAGACTGCGGGCGCGGGCCTTGTGGTGCGGGATTGCCCGGGCTGCCCCAGCAGTGCCCAGGCTGCCTCCGGGCCTGTACACCTGGCAGTGCTCGGGGGACCCTGTGATGCTGGAACTGGCATGTGTGCCAGGATGTGCCCTAACGCTGGGCCCAGGACGATGGCTCCACCCTCACAGACTGAGAGATGTTGGCACTCAGGCCCCAGAATCGAGAGATTCCTGCAATAGCCACGACTAATAATAGCATTTAATAAAAACTAATAATAACATTTCAGAATCACAAGGTGGAAGTGAACGAAGAGCCTCTGAAGCTTCTTCCATTAACTGCCCCCCAACAGTGCCAGGCTTTGGGGACCACACCAGGGATGCCGTGACCCCTCATCTTGACCACTGACGTGCAGAAGCCTCTAGGCAAAAACCACAGACAGACCCATAAGATTCAAGGACACAACGGGCTGGTGTGGTCATCTCCTCCCGCCTTCCACCCGGCGCAAGACGAGGAACACCCAGGAGGGAGCAAAGCTTCCATGACGCAGGCCCAGCCTCGGGGAAGATGCTGCTTGTGATGAGTGAATTGCTACGGCAGGCGGGCAGAGCCCCCAGCACGCCCCACGGGCAGAGCACCCAGCATGCCCCGGCCATGGAGGTCAGTGGGGGCTAGGGATTGGGTGAGTGTCTCCCCTTAACGGTCTGTACCAATATCTGTCCATGAACACAGGTTTCCTTTATTCTCTCCTTCATTCCTCCCTCCCTCCCTCCCTCCCTCCCTCCCTCCCTCCCTCCCTCCCTCCCTCCCTCCCTCCCTCCCTCCCTCCCTTCCTTCCTTCCTTCCTTCCTTCCTTCCTTCCTTCCTTCCTTCCTTCCTTCCTTCCTTTCCTTCCTAGTCATGGGATCTGGAATCTCACACATGCAAGGCCTGTGCTGTACCACTGAGCTATCTCCCAGCCTCCCTCTTTTTCTTTCTTCCTTCCCTTTTATTTATTTGTTTATTGGCGTTGAGGGGAGGCCACCCCGGCGATGCTCAGGGTTCCTCCTGGCTCTGCACTCAGGAATTACCCCTGGTGGTGCTCGGGGACCATATGGGATGGTAGTGACGGAACCTGGCTTGGCCGCGTGCAGGCGCCCTCCCTACTGTGCTGTCGCAGTCCCTGCCTCCTCCTTTTCCAGCCCTCGAGCCACACTCCTCCGACAGCCAGTCCTCCCCGCCCTCCTCCCCTCCTGATTGGAGCTCTTACAGTCCTCCAGTGTCCTTGTTTGCTTTGGGCCTTGCCTCCCCCTACAAGTCTGAGGCTCAATTTCTTTTTTTGTTGTTGTTGTTGTTTTTGGACCACCGTGAGAGGGGAGGGGGAGGCCTACGGTGTGTTCGGGGTGGTTCCAGGTCCACTCCGTGCTGGGACCGAACCTGGGCCGGCAGCTTCCAGAGCCTCCAGTCTGCCCACAGCGCCATTTCTGCAGCCCCGACACTGCTTCTGTGGCTGCGAACCTCATTTGGACTCTGGGCTCCCGCCATTCTCACCGTCTGGCGGCTCTTGCCTCCGTTCCCTGCTTACACCTCTGAAGAACCGTTGCATTGTGGGGATAGCAGGTCCCACTTGCTCTGACACCAGCGGTCATGGAGTGGTCACGGGCTTCACCTCTGGGCTCCCCACCACTGCCCACGTCCTGACCAATGGGAAGGAGACTCCCGACGAGCCCAGACTGAGAGCCAGCCTACAGAGCAGCTGCGCTTCAACACCGCCAAGGACGAAAAGAGAACCGGCTCCTGCGCCAGGCAGCCGTGCCCAGACTAGCCTGACGGGATCCTGGAACAGGAAAGGGAAGACGGTGGAAGTCATGGGACCCCCGAGGAAGCTGGAGCTCCGTCCGCTGCGTGTTCCCTCGCTCGGGTGGGCAGTACACGCGGGGGTGACCCCAGCAGTCCACCCCCACGCCCCGGGGAGCCGGCCGAGCAGCTGCTCTGCTTCCTTGCAGTTTTCCCGCTGTAAATCTAAAGCCATCTAAAGCAAGGCGTCTCCAACCCAAGCCTGCACAGCCTCTTGCGGCTGTGGTGTCTGTGGGCCCGTGAACAGTCCCCCTTCCGCACCGTGCCAAGGTGATAACGGTGTGGGGACCTGCCCCAACTGGGTCCTCATCGTCCGGGTTACCGGGATTGGTCCAAGGAGGGAGCACGTGACCTCCATCGGGCCAATCAGAGGCACGCCCGGCCTGGCTGGGCTTGGGTTGGGAGAAGCGCTCCTCGCTCTGGCTGGGAACCTGCAAGGCTCTAAGAGGAGGGCTGGGGTGCTCCCGCTTCCTGGGCAGGGGGACAGCCCCCGACAGAACTAAGCACCAAGGGAGGGAGGGGGTGCTGATGGCGCTCGGCTCCTCGGGACCCTCTCCGTGTTCCGCTTAGTCCATGTCGAGGCCGCTGAGGCTTTCTGCCGCTGGCCATCAGGGTCCTGATGGACGGCTTGTTCCCAGGTGTGGGGCTGCATCGCCCGGCACGCTGCAGCCCCCTCAGATGCTGAGTCATCCCGTCGTCCTCCCGTCGTCCTCCTGGACCCCATCCGGCCCAGCGGGGTGTCCTGCTTCCCGACCTCCACCTCTCGGCCCTGCCTCCTCTCTGGTGTGGGGGTCTTGAGCCTGGGGCGCAATCGGGCAGGCTGTGCGGCCTCTGGCAAGGTGTCAAGGGAAAATGTGCTAAGTGGCGGTGATGGGGGGTCCCTGTTCTGTGCGGGCGGACTCAGAGAAGCCAGTGGTCTCTGAGCGTTGGGAGAGCCCAGCTTGACCACGGCTTCTCATTCTGGGGATGAAGTGAGGGGCTGTAGCGACCAGAGTGGGGTGGGCCCCAAGGCGAGGCCAGCGGGGAGCCGGAGAGAGGAGGAGATGTGTCAGGCACACCATGCGGGGAGCTATGAGGAGGCTCTGAGAAAAAGGGCAGAAGCTGAGCTTTCATCTTCCGTCTGGGCTGCGGGCCAGGAGCTCCAGGGGTGACGGGGGACAGGAGGCAGCCGGGGGCTACCAGGACCCCGCTGGGAAGGACCTTGCCCAGTTCGTGGAACCTTACCCAGACTCATGCAGTCCCGCGTGGGTGTCCGGGCACTCGTGGGTCAGGGCCGTAACTGGGGACCCCTCTTCTGAGAATGGGTCCTGGACCCAGCCCCCTGGGGCGGAGCAGAATGAGTCGGTCTTTCCATTCTCCCAAACGAACCCCCACCCCACCCAGTTTCCCTCCCATATCATCAGCCTCATCCCGGCACTCATCCCAGTAGACCAATCCTGGGCACGGAATTGATCCTAGGGGGACCACGTGACCTCATGGAGCCAATCAGAGTTCCGCCCGAGGCTGGCTGTACTTGGACCTAGGTGAAGCGCCCTCGGGCGGGAATCTGCCAGGCTGTAGGAGGGAGGGCCCGGGCGCTCCAGCCATGTCTTGTGGCGATGCCTGGGGGTTACACGGCTGGGCTGTGCCCCTCTCCATAGCGGAGCTTCCACACTCAGCCCCGGGGCTGCCAGAGGTGCCTCTCTTCTGGTGGGTGGGGGGGTCCCCGGCTTGCTCACGCCCCGTTCCCCTGGGGCGCACCCTTGTCTGCAGGCTCGAACAACCCTGGCCTCTGGGCTCCAACAGTCGCCTGTGGCGGCATCGGGGATCGGACTCTTGGCCTCACACTGGCCCGTGAGCCCCCACCCCTCCCCCCGCGGATGCTCCGCTTCCTCGTTCCTTCACGCAGCACGAAAGTGAATCTTCCCACTTTTATTTTTGTCTGCGGGATGGGTTCAGGCCACACTCAGGTGCTCAAGCGCTACTCCTGGCTCTGCTCAGGAACCTCTCCAGGCAAGGCTTGGGGGCAGCACACTGGACCCAGGCTAGCTGTGTGCAAGGCAAGAACCCTCCCTACTGTACTGTCTCTCTGGCCCAACAAGTATTTTTTGGGGAACCTTCTGCCAGCCAGGTTCTGAGAAAGCGGGGTGATGGCCGGGAGGTCCCTGGCCCCCACCTGTCCTGATGGCAGAGAAGGGAAAGGGCGCTTTCGGGCTGCCTGTGGGAGACCCTGCTCAGTCACAGGACAAGAGCTGGCATGTCGTTCAGGCCGAGTGACTTGGGGACAGCCACGCACCCATGGCAGTATGTGTGTGCGCTCTGGGGACCTTCAGATACCCTGATCCAAGGCAGAAACACCAAGTGCCGGAAGCAAGGATCTCTATGCTCACAGAGTCATTCATTCACACTCATCCGCGGGAGACACTCAGCGTGCAGTCGGCAAGAGAGCAGGCACCCCTGTTTTCCAGGGGTCACCCCAATTTAGCTAGGAGATCACAGATCTGGGGAGAAGTGGCCCGCCGGCCCAAAGGAGTTGGAGCCCGCCAGGGTTTGAAAGAAAGAGCCTGAGGGTGCAGCCAGATCCTGTCTGGGTTTGAACTCAGGAAGAATAGAAGCAAAACAGCAGGGCACCGCCCCACTGCCTCCGGGTCCCCAGAGCCTCCTGCAGGTCAGCGGTGACGAGAGGCCCTCGACCTCCAGCTCCCCGGGGCCTCCCGCTGCCCCAGTTTCCGGCCAGGCGGTGGAAGCGAGTCTGCCCCGTCCCAGCCTCCCTCCGGGCACCTGATAGATGGTTTAATAACGCGGCAGTGGCTGACCCGGGCCGCTGCTGAGCCAGCCCAGCCCCGCTGCAGGCTCACGCCTGAGGCTCTGGCCTCATCCCAGGCAGCAGACTTCCGGACCCCCTTGGGGTGCTCACCCCTCTGGGGCATCCCCCACCAATCCAGGGCCCCTATTGTCCCTTGGGGTGACCCAGCTACACCCAGGATCTGCCTCTAATTGCTCACCACGTGTCAGTTCTCCCCAAGGTCCAGGTGTGGCTCACATTCAAACCTCCCTGCCCTGGTCACCTGGCTTCGAGGACCTTCTTCTAGATCTTTCTGCGGAACTTGGAAGACAGGAGGCATGAGGTGTGTGTGTGTGTGTGTGTGTGTGTGTGTGTGTGTGTGTGTGTGTGTCGGGGTGGGGTGTGTCCCATCAGTGCTGAAGTTTCACGCATTATTTAAGGTGATCGAGGCTGTTGTTCCTGGGCGAGTTTTTCCCGCTTTGTCTACGTGGCATTTCAGCTGATGTAAGAAAATGAGGTTAAGCGATTCTTTTAGAAACAACTCCCCTCCTCCCCCACCGTGTGTGTCTGGTGTATGGGACTATGGGACTTACCTTCTGGTTGGGGAGCCAGACCCGAGACTGGGCTGTGTGTGAGCCTACGGCAGAAATCGAGGAGTCTGATCTGGGGCAACGGTGGAGAGAGATGGAAACAAGCAAATTTGAGGCTGCCCTGCCCGTCCTTGCCCACCAGGGACCATCCCCAGGGGACCATGTCTGTCTCCTCCAGAAATCCTTTTCCTGGGAGTGTCTTGTTTCGAGGGGCCCCCGGCATGCCAGCAGAGGGAGGGGCAGGTTAAGGAACCAATTGTTCCTGGGCCCCGGGAAGGAGGGAGGTTTGGAGACATCCAAGGGAGCAAGGTGAAGTGGAGAGCGGCGGAGACGGCCCGAAGGGCACTGGGGCAGCGGAGGGAGAAACTTGGGTCTTATTCCCCGGATGGGCCCGGCCCCCTCCGCGTCATGTCCCCGGCCCCACTCGGCGTCCATGTCCGGCCCCACTCAGCGTCCATGTCCCGGCCCCACTCGCGTCATGTCCGGCCCCACTCCGCGTCCATGTCCCGGCCCCACTCCGCGTCCATGTCACGGCAGACACCCCGATCCATCTCCATGCTGCAGGCAACCCCGCCCCAGGCAGCTGCTGCAGTCACTTGGTGTGGACTTGAGACAGAGAAAGCACGTTGCTTGATCACATGGGCAGTGGGGAGGTGAGAAGGGGGGGCAGGTGTCCAGGTGAGTGGTCACAATGCCCAGCCTCCCATGAGGAGGTGGGAGGGGAGAGCACCTGGCCCAGCCTCCTGTGGGGCAGCTTCTCTCAACCTCCCTGCCCGTCTCGGCAGCCCAGGCAATTCTTCGTTCCTTTCCTGGACCAGCCAGCAAGCTCAAGGTCCTGTGTGCAAGATCATGTGTGGGAGATCATGTGTGCATTGACATGTGTGCACGTGTGTGCATGCGGCGTATGAACATGCGCACATATGTAACTAGGTGCAGCACATATGTATTGCCTTGCATGCACGGTAACATGCATGTGCTCATGTGCACATACGTGACATGCGCTTGGCTGCCTGGCGTGCACGTGCACCCATATGTGTTTGTGCAGGTGTGTATGTGCACATCCACCCACGTGTGAGCACTAGGCTCTGGAGGCAGTAAGTCAGGACCGGTGCTATCTGATATTACAGCCATTAGCCACATATGGGCATTTAAATCTAAATTAATAAAATTAAAATTAAAAATTTAGTTCCTCAGTCCCTAGAGCCTCTCTCCAGCGTGCACTGACTGCCTGAGGTGAGCGGCCGTGGGAGCTTCTACACCAGCGCAGAAGTTGCGACTCAAGAAAGCTGGACGCGCGTGGTCTGCCCTGACCCCTCGGTCTGGCCAGTGTGGTCTATTATCTCCAGGTGTCGACTCAGCTAAACGCGGGGAGGTTTGCCAACTCACGCCTGCCTGGTAAGGACATGCCAAGGAGGGTGTTAGGACATATTATAGTGGAAACCTCCCGGCCCCAGCGAGGGAGGGGGCGCCCACCGGGCGGCAGCCCCCGCTCTGGGCTGGGCACAGCGTCGCTTTCCTTGCTGAGCAAGGCTTTAACAAGGCCAACGGGGTTTGGAGAAGAGCACGATGCGTCCTTCGGCAGATGACCAGGGGAGCCGCACAAACGACAGCCCAAGAGGCTGTTCTGCCGCTGCCGCTCCTGTTCCTCGGAGCCGTTGCAGAGTTTCCGCGGGGAGCCCTCTGGGTGGGCCTCCCATCCGGAGCCCACCTCCGCAGCAGCCTTGCCGGGAGCTCTCTGCAGTTGCGCCCTATGTCCGCCAGAGGGTGCAGGGGCCGTTGTACACGCGGAGGGGGAGGGAGGGTCGGTTCCCTGGGGACGTAGTGGATCCCCCTGGAGCGCGGGATCCACAGTGTGAGTTCTAAGAGGGCAGTTGAGAAGACAGAAGCAGCATTGGGCAGTTCAGGGCCTGGAGGGAGGGCTTTGAAGGGTGAGTAGGAGTGTGTCAGCGGCCTGGAGAGCCCAGGGCGCAAAGCCCAACTTCAGATGACGATGGGGGTCCAGCGCCCGGGCTGCCCTGCCCGTCCACCCTCACCCGGCCGCCAGGAAAGCGTCCTTCCCGAATGGACTGCCCAGCCCCACGCTCTCACAACCTTCTCTGCCTTCTCTGCCCTAAAGACCCCCACCTGCACCACCCGCGCCACCCTACCCTATGCGCTATGCCTGCACTCCTAAAAGGGATTACCGTGGGTTTGTGGGTTCCAGCAACTGCTTCTTGCTGTCGTGCCATGTGACCAAGCACGTGCAGAGGGTGCGCTGGTCGCCCGACCCTCGGCCGCACTCCTCCAACCCCCAGCGCCCCTTCGTCTCCTGCCTCTTTTTTAACGGTGCAAATGTGAGAGAGCGACAATGTCAAGGGGTTCTGCTCGGGCCTGTTGCAGGAGGCCCGCTTGGGGCCCAACCCCAAGAGTAGGGAAAGGTCCAGGTCCTGTCCCTGCTATGAACTCTGCCCTGTGACCTTGGGGAGCCCCTTCTCGCACCTGGCCTCAGTCGTCCCACCTGTAAAGTGGGATCACAACAGCCACACTTTACCGGCGTTTGAGCCCCGAAACGGCTGGGGGCGGGGGGCGGGGCCAGGTGGGCGGCTGGGGCTGAAGTGAGGGAGGGGGTACGCGATGGAGGTGAAGTCCGGGGGCTGGGGTGCTCGGGCGGGCGCTGGGGGGCGCTGCGCGCCTCGCTCGGTCCTCCGGGCCGCAAGTTTGCCTCCAGCTGTTGAATGCGCTAGCGAAGAGCGAGGCCGGCCCCGGGGTGAGCCGGGCTGGGGGTCCCCAGGCGGGGCGGCTGGAGGGGGACCGGGGCTCGGCGGGGCGCGGTGCCGCCCCCGCGCCGCAGCTGCAGCGTTGGAGCCGGGCGCAGCGCCGCCCCGCGGGTGTGTGTCTGTGCGTGCGCGTGTGGCCGTGCAAGGCTCCAGCCGCGAGAGGGGGTGGGCGGGGACTCGCTGCGCCAAAGGCCTGCGAAGGCGGCGGGACGGACGGACGGACGGACGGACGGACGGACGCGCAGGCGGGCGCATCGCGGTGCCGCGTCCCTCCCCGGGCGGCGGGCCCGGCCGAGGCAGAGCGCGGCGGCGGGGAGGCGGGGGTGGCGGTGTCTGCGCGCACACGCGGCTCCCAGACACACACACACACGCGCACACACGCACACAGGCCACGCCACAGACACACGCCACGCACCGAGCTGCTCGCACCCGGCACAGGCCCCGCAGCGCCGCGCGCCCGGCCGGGCCGGAGGTAAGCGGATTCCTTCGGATTGAAGCTCGGGGTGCTCCGGCGGGGCTGGGAGTGGGGGCGCCGTCCTGGGGCAGCCCCTCCTCGCCGCACCAGTGGGGGGGTGGCGCCCGGAGGGGCCACGGCAGGAGGGGCGGCGCGCCCGGGAAAGCCGGACCCAGAACCTCCTTCGTCTGGGGATCCCCGCGAGACCCCCGGGGACCCCCCGAGGCGAGGGTGGTGGTGGGCGGAGGCGGGGAGGAGGAGGCGGAGGCTGCGGGGTTCGGCGACATTTCGGGGGGCTGCAGAAGCGTGGTGTGGACAGTCGGGCCAGCTGGTGTCATTGCACCGGCCGGCCCCCATCTTGGTGAATCGGGTCCCCAGCCCGCTGTTTCCCGGAGCGCTGCGCGGCAGGGTGGTGCTCAAGGAATTCATCTTTTTAGCTGGTAAGGGGGGATTGGCCGGGGGCTACCGGGGAGCGTGCGGGGCGGGGGGCTGGACCCCTTTTCCCATGCGAGGACAATCGGAATTCGGGAGTGGGGACCCCGGGGGCCGAGGGATCTCGGCGGCGCGGGCTGGCAGGGAGGCGGCCGCGGAGGGCGGACTGGGCAGACCGCAGCCTTGGCAAGGCCGGGCCACTGGCCGGCTGTGAGCGCAAGTGTGCGTGTGTGCACGTCTGCGTGTGTGGGCTCCGGTGGAGCAGGGAATGGGGGTGGGCGTGTGTGCACGTGGGGCGGGGTGCGTGTGCAGGGCAGTGCTGGCACGGACATATACACACTCACACACACTCACGTTCACATGTGCGTGGGGCTTCCTCAGACCGTCTGGGGGCCGGAGCTGGTCCCGGCTGCCCGTGTAGGGACCTTGGTGCAGAATGAGCTGGTCCCGGCTGCCCGTGTAGGGACCTGGAGTGGGAGGCGGGAGGGGAGCAGGATCAGAAGCTGGAGCCCATCTCTGCTCCCCAGCCCAGGCGTCCTCCAGGGCACTTTTGCGCCCCTCTCCGTCTTTCCCTGCGCCTTGGCTGGGGGGCGGGGGCCGTGGCTGTGTGTCCCAGTGCTGAGACACAGGTGCTGGCTCCTGTGTGTGTGTGTGTGTGCGTGTGTGTGAGTGCCGTCCTGGCTGCGGTGGCGGCTGTCAGCCAGCCAGGCTCATGGGGAGCCAGCCGTGGGGAGGCGGGGTGCCCGCAGCACCTGGAGGGCGGTGGAGGCGCTGCAGCCCCGAGCAGCCTGGCTGGTCACCCTGGGGCTGGGAGCAGCAGCGTGGGCAGCCGTGCCCGGGCTCAGCTCACACACCTGTCCCTGGCCAGCGGCACCTGTGGGACGTCGTGTCTTGGCGGCTGGGGAGCTGCATGCGTGTCGCTGTGTGGCCCAGGAGAGCGTGATTCACGCGTGCACCACCCCGCACTGGGCTGCCCGGCCACTGAGGCCCTGGACTGGAGGGAGGGGAGGAGTTGGGGGCACCAGAGGGAGAGGGGGGTGTGTGTGATGTCAGCGAAGATGTTGGGCATGACGTCAGCCCCAGGTGGTCAGTGACGTCACTAGGGCAGGGAGTAGAAGGTGTCGTTGTGAGTGATAGTGTGAGTATGTGTGTCTGAGTGTGAGAGAATGTGAACGTGTGAGTGTGCGTGAGACAATGTGAGTGTGAGTATATGAGTGAGTGTATCTGTGTGCGTATGTGAGTGTGTTAGAGTATGTTTGTGTGAGTGTGTGAGTGTGTGCGAACATTGCCCCATGTGTGAAGGACGGAGCCGCGTCCAGGGGCGAGGGACAGGCCACCTCTGGCCTCACCAGAGAGGCCGCATTCACCTCACGGTGGCTCTGCTCCCGCCCCAGCTTCCTGCCCTGTCCTGCGCGTTTGGGGCGCGTGGGGCGTGATGGAGTGTGGCGAAGGCCCCCGGGCACTCTCAGCCCCCGGTCCTGTGGGGCGGGCGCCCTGCCCTGCACCCCTGCCTAGAGCAGCTGCTCCTGTTTCCTCTGACGTGACAAAAAACTTACTTTGCTCATCGTGGGGCACCTGGTGTGTGGCCAGCTGCTCCCCGTGGACACTGACAGTGGGGTAAACTGAGACAAGGGCCAGGCAGAGCTCTGCCAACTGGCCTCTGAGAGGGGCTCGCCGACTCCAGGCCCTGCTGAACCCAGGGATCTCCTCTGTGGTTCCTCTTCTTCGCTTTTTTGTTTTTGTTTTTTTGCTTTTGGCGTCACCCTGCGGTGCTCAGGGGTTACTCTTAGCTCTGCTCGGGAATTACTCCTGGCGGTGCTCGGAGACCATATGGGGTCCCGGGATCGATCCCACTGGCCGAGTGGCTCTTCACTGATGGGGGCTCTGGAGCATGTGTCCGGGCTGTAGGGCCGAGGACCAGAGTCTCTTACGGACCCTCGTCAGGAAGGCGAGTCCCCCCAAATCTCTCACTGCTCCCGCTTTTCTGTTGATGCCAGGCTGAGGAGGCTGTGGAGAGTAGCCCAAACCCCAGCCCCCAGACAGCTCGGGGACGTGTGGACGGATCCACGGTCTCTGCCCCGCCCCATGGTCTGGCCCCCCATGAGACTCACCTTCTCAGGGTTCAGCACCTGGGCCACTGGGGGAACTGGGGGGCAGAATAAGAGACCCCACTCTTGAGCCAGAGGGACCCAGAGACGCCGCCTGGGCGGGCAGCTGGGGTGCGGAGGGCGGCTGCACTCGGTCACGGCGGTGACAGGGTCAGGACCTGGGAGCTGGCCAGGCTAAGCCTAAGGGGGCCCCAGGGTCTGTCGGCACCCTGCACGGACCCCAAACACCACGGAGCGACCCGAGCACAAGGAGCCGCAACAGCTTCCAGCACCGCTGCTGTGACCCCCAAACCGAGAGGCGGACCCCTTAGTCGTGAAGACTCAACCATCTTTCCCTTCTTTCTTCTTTCGGGCCAACCCGGCGATGCTCAGGGGTTACTCCTGGCTCTGGGCTCAGGAATTACTCCTGGCGGTGCTTAGGGCACCGTATGGGATGCCGGGATTAAACCCAGGTCAGCCACTTGCAAGGCAGATGCCAGATGCCAGCCCCAGTGTGCTGTCGCCTGGCCCCTTCCAGCCATGGTTTCCCTCATTTCCTCAGGAACAGAGAGGGTGCTGCACAGCTCAGAGTCACACAGCGTTGGCACCAGCTGACCGTCGCAGGGGCGACACCTGTGCCTGATGTCCTGAGGGTGTTTCACGGGGGTACTCGGAGTCTCAGTTCCCTCTCCCGCCTCCCCTGCGCCCGCTGTGCATCCGTCCTTGTCTCTCACCTGGTGTGGGGCTCAGCTCTGCCTGCCCCTGCTCGTGTGGGCTGCTCCAGGCAGGGGCGTCCCAGGCCGAGGCTGTGCCCCCACTCACCTCCCCGCTCACCCTGGGAAGAGCCGGACCCGCCTTCCGTACCCTGCCTGGGTTCACGTGCGCAGATGCTGTTTCTCAGGGCCGGGGGGGTGGGAGACGGACCCCAAGTCCCAAGGGGCCGGAAGCTCTGACAGAGTTTCTGAAGGAGAGAGTGGTCACGTGCATGGGGGGTCTTCATTTCGGGGTGCTGTGAGGCTCCTCTCCTGCCTGTCTCCCCCATTCCTCTTGGCTCCCTCCGTGCGCACAGCAAGCATGTGAGTGTGTGAGAACATGTATGTGTGGGCGTGTATGTGTGCATGTGTGTGAGTGTAGGGGAGAGCATGTGTGCATACGTGAATGTGTGCTTGTGTGAGTGTGTATGTGTGTCTTCTCTCCTTTCCAACCTCCATTTCTGCCCCAAACACACAGACACGGTCTCCTGGAGCTGGGCTGACAGAGGGAGGCAGAGGGCTCAGAAGCTGCCGCCCCAGCAGTGCGCAGAGCACCGGAGAGGAGGGGCGTGGGGGTCCCCGAGACTGGGAGTGTGGGGGGGAGCGGTTCCCAAGGGCCGCAGGCCCTCAGTTTCCCTCTCTCTCTCTCTCTCTCTCTCTCTCTCTCTCTCTCTCTCTCTCTCTCTCTCTCTGCAACACGGAGACCACAGGCTGACTGTCTGCTCCCTCGTCTGAGCCCCTCCATGCAGGCGGGCCTCAAAACCCCTCACAAACACTTGCTGAGTAACTTTGGGGGCCACACCGAGTGGTGCTCGGGGTCCCATGCAGAGCCAGGGTCCGGACTGGGGCTCCCCATGTGAGCATCAGCTCCAGCTCTGGGAACTGTTCCCCACCCCTTTAATGGCCCTCTGTTCCTACCTGCTGTGGTGCAAAAACCCTTGAAATGTTTCGGCCCTGGGTGATGCCAGGGCCCTGGGACAGAGGCTCAGACTCTCGGGAGAGACCAGCAGGCCACATGCCGGGAGCCCAGAGGCCGCGACGGAGTAGGGCTCGCCCACCTGTAGGAGCCCCAGAGGCCGCACAGAGTAGGGCCTCGTCCACCTGTAGGAGCCCAGAGGCCGCACAGAGTAGGGGCTCGTCCCCCACCTGTAGGAGCCCAGAGGCCGTACAGAGTAGGGCTCTCCACCTGTAGGGAGCCCAGAGGCTGCTCGGAGTAGGGCTCTCCACCTGTAGGAGCCCAGCAGGCCGCACACAGGAGGGCTTGCTTGACAGGTGGTCCTGAGCCTGAGTACACCCACGCCTGGCCTTGCTGCCCACAGACTGGACACCTGAACCAGCCTGTCAGCAGGCGGAAGGTGGCAGGCGCCCCTCACAGGGCGTGGTGGGGCTCCCACCTCTGCCTAGCTGCTCTGTCCAGTCCAGCTCTAGCAGATGTTTAACTGTCCACTGGAAGGGATTTGGGGCTGGGGGGCAAATAGGGGGAACCACCAGGTGTGCTGGGCCCGAGGCCAGGAAAGTCTGGAGTGGACTTGAGCCCGATGGACCGGAGTTTGGACTCCACCCAGTGTCCCAGCCGGGCCGGAACTCCCCTTTTCTCTTCCTCCCACACTCGGCTCTTTTTCTTGACAGGGCGCCTGTAGCCCCGGGAGGGGGCTGGTTAAGATGCAGATTCTTGGGCCGGGCCTGCAGAGGTTTTAGGCAAAGAGCCTTGATGCGGCCCGGGAACACGCATTCCGAGTACTTTTCCAACATCCGAATGCAGCCACATTGCCGGCTGGGTGGCGGCGGACGGTGCTGCGCTGCTCCCGGCGCTCTTCCGCCTACACCGCACAGACGATCCTCATTTTTCAGAACGAACGGTATGGAAGCTCCGCAGGCGTGCTGCGGGACGACCCTGTGGCCTCCGAGGCCCCCTGCTGCGGGGGTGGGGCGTCCAGCGCGGCTCGAGGGCTCGGGCTCGGGTCTAAAGTTGCCCCGTCCGTCCGGAGCCCTCAGCCGGGCGCCTCTGCCCACGTGTCGGGCGCTGGTGCACGGGACTGGGGGGGGGTGGGGGCAGCGACCACCTCGTCCAGGCCCAGCGATGCTGAGCGGGTGGGACCGCCCGAAGCCTGGGGCCTTGGAGCGGGCAGGCTGGGAAGGCCGCAGAGTCCCCCGGTGGCTGGTGGCACTTGGGCCCGCGCAAGTGGGCATCGGGTGGGTGAGCCCCGGGATCGAGGGTCCCCATGGTGGGGTGGGGTATTGGGGGGCACGGGCCTCGAGGCTCCCTGCCTGGTTGCTCACCGCCCACTACTTCACGCCTCTGGCTCACTGGGCCGGTTCCAGATGACTCGGGGCTGGGTGTCCGGCCGCCTCCACGTGCTGAGGTCCCCGGTGGGCGTGGACGCGGAGACCCCGGGAGCTGCCCCCAGACATGCGGGGTGCAGGGAGGGGCGATTGCCTTTGGCTGGGGGTGGTTGGAAGTGTTCCCCATCAGAGTGGGCAGCTTGGGGCCTGCTCATGCTGGACCCAGAACCTGCGGGCTGGACTCTTGTGTTGGGGCCATCACCTGTTTCTGTGATGGGGCGGTGCCCCCACATTGGCACAGGTCCCTGCCAGTGTCTCCTGGCACCTGTGTGTGCAGGAGGGGCGCCCTGGGTGCTAGCGTTTGGCTGCTCAGTTGCCCTGGAGGTGCTGGGTGTTTGTGTGTGCCTGGGGTTCATTCCCTTAGGGGGCCCCTCATAGCACCCACCCTGGGCGGGACGCAGGCCCCTAGGGGTCCGCATATGTTTGTGAAACGTGGCTTGGAGGGGCCTGGGGTGTGAGCCCCTGCATGTGGGGAGGACCCTGGAGCCATCTGGGCTGGGGCGGGTGGGGAGGGAAGGTCAGGGTACACGTGGCTCAAGGACATCAGGACATCGGCCTTGGAGTGGGCGGGCAGGACGTGCAGAGTGTGTGTGTGTGTGTGTGTGTGTGTGTGTGTGTGTGTGTGTGTGAGTGTGAGTGTCTGAGGGCTTGGGGGTGCAGGTCAGCGAGGTGTGTGTGCGGTGGGTCTGGGGTGTGAGGGAGGCGCCTCCGTGCTGGGGTCCCAGTGGGGGGTGCGGGGAGAGGCGCACCCAGCCCCGGGGGTCTCTTGTGACAAAGGCACCCGCGGGGAAGGGAAATCCTGAGCCCCAGAGGCCCCCCCCCGTCTGGTGCCCAACACCCTCGCCTCCTTCCCAGTCATGCCGCCTTTTCTTTGGGGCACCCTTGGGGGCCCCACCTAGTGGTGCTCTCTGGACTCTCCCAACAGTGCTCAGGGGACTGTGGATGCTGGAACAGAATCTGGGGCCCTGTGTGCAAAGCTCGTGCCCGGCCTGTTGCGCCTTCTGCCCCCCTTCTCCCCGTTCCCCCATTTCCCCCTCCCCTCCGGCCCCCTGGGCCCCTCCTCTCTGCCCCTGCTCCCGCTGCCCTCTGGCCTGTGCCCCTGCAGCCCGCCGGGCTCCTCCTCGCTCACTGAGATTCATTTGTGGTATATTCGGTTGCCATGGGAACCCTAAGAAAGAAGCGAGTGTGTGCCCTTCAAGACTTGAGGGTTCCTCCCTCCCCTCCCTGCCGTCCCCTCCCGCCTCCTTCACAGGGGAGGACTTGGGTGAGGAGCTCCGGACCCCCAACACACCATCGCCACAGCTGCCCTGGGGCCCCTCTGGGCACCAGGCCAGGGACAGAAAACCGCGCTGGCCCCAGGGCCCCCCCATCCCCCACCTCTGGTAAGGACAGGGTCTTTTGTGGGGGTGCGAGTGTGTGCGGACGGCGCTGCTCACCGGGTCTGGGGGCTGCTTGGCCTCGTGACTGTGGGAATCTGCCTCCATCGGAGGGTCCCCCTCATCTTCTGTCCCCCAGAGGCCCTGCCACGGGGCCTGTGAGCTGGCAGCGTCCGGCGAAGTGTGGGGTCCCCTGGAGAGATGCTGAAGCATCACACCGTCACCGGAGAGGGTCAGTCCCTGGGGGTCTCCGGGGCTTCCGCCTACGCCAGCTGGGGGGCACTGGGCAGCGCCTCTCGCTCTCAGTGAGGGCTCCAGGCCGGGCCCGGCTCCTGGGAGGTGGCAGGAGAGCGGCCCGGCCTCGTGGGCCGGCGGTGCCGTGGTCCCCGTGGCTGTGTTGGTGGCGCCACGTGGCTGCAGCCTGGCCGTGCGGTGATTCCGCCTGCGGTCTCCATGGAGAGAGGAGGCGAGGGAGGAGACTGAGGCCTGGCCAGGCTGCCCACGCGGTTGCCAGGGAGCTGGCAGTGCCCCGAGGTGTGCTGGGCCGTGTGGCTGCAGAGGCTGGTGAGGCTGGTGGACCGGGGCTCTGCCGCTCTGGGTCGGGGTCTGAGCTGTGGCCCCTCCAGCCCCCGCCTCTCCTTCTGTGACCAGCTGCTCCCGCCTCCACCCCTCACCCTCATGCTCTCCCTCCTCAGAGCCGGGAGCTCCTGAGGCCACATCTGGGCCTGTGGGCCCCTGGTCCCGCCTTTGCAGGATCAGAGAGAGGGAGTGACTTATCCAAGGTCACACAGCAGCTCAGTGGAGGGGTAGGATCTGCTTTGTCAGACGATCAGCTCCTCCCCCCCACCCCTCCCAGCCCCCTCCCCTGCCTCCAAAGTGTCTGTCTTCCTCCCTCCTGGCTTCTTCCCCATGCGCACCCTTCATGAGGCAAGGAAAAGGGAGGAGCCGCAGAGCAGCAGTGTGGTCAGGGAGGCTTCCTGGAGGAGGTGGCTACGGCCAAGGCAGAGCCTGGAGCAGAGGGAAGCCAGCAGGGGTTAGACATGGTCTGGGGGTGTGGGGGCTCCCTCTCCACCTCTGCACAGATCCCCGTGAATTCCGTGTTCCTGATTCGTTCCGCTGTAGCTCTAGGGGCGACAGCGCAGCCGGGAGGGCCCTGGCCTTGCACGGATGACCCGGTTCCCTCCCGGAACCCCCACAGGCCCCCAGTGCCCTGCCAGGGAGTAACCCCCTGAGCATCACCAGGTACGACCCAAACCCACATCCCAGAATGTCACTCTCCAGCCTTTCCTGTTGCCGCCATTTCACTGACGGGGAAACTGAGTCTCCGATCCTACCTAGCACCGAGCTCGACCCTGTGACCCCGCACTGGATGTGCTCCTCGGCCTGCGAGGGGACCTCCTCCCCTCCCACCCAGTCCGTGCCAACTGCTGGAAACTTCCGGGTGGACAGGCAGGTTTGGGGCGGGTCAGACCCCCTCTTGCCCATGGGACCACCCAGCACGGCCTCTGGCCCACGTGAGACATGCGGAAGGGCGTGGCCGAACAGTTGCTGCTCCTGGAGCCCCCCGTGTAAAATTAGGGTTCTCACGTGCCCATTACCGGGAGAAACTGAGGCCTGAGAAGGCAAGAGAAGGCCCCCGGGCACCAGCCTCGTCCCCTGTCTGCGCCTTTGTCTCTGGAAGGTCCGTCTGGCTCTTCAGGGACCCGCCTGTCCCCTGGGGGTGTTGTGGGCACCAGGACGGCTCCCCCGAGTCTTGCTCCCGGGCACTGCCAGCTGCTTGCCCACCCGCCGGGCAGCCCAGGCAGGCTCCGAGCCCCTACACCGGGCAGGCTGGGGCAGCCCCGAGTCCTCCCCTGCACCTGCACCCGCTGCATCCCCACTCCCCGGCGGACCCCAACATCCCTGAGAGCCAGGGAAAGGTCCAGAGGCTGAGCGCGGCTCTGCATGCCGGCACCCTGTGTTCCATCCCTGCGCTGCGCCAGCCCTGTGCCCAGGTGGGAGCAACCCGAGTGCCAAACTGGAGTGAACCCCAGCCCCGCCAGGCATCGGGGTTCCCCACACAAAATCATTTTTGCGTAAGGAAATCAAGACTGGGTGGGTGAGAGTTTTCCATGTGCCAGGAGCTACATCAGGGGGCAGTCAGGGGCGCAGGTGTCTGGCCCATGTTACATTGGGGGAGACTCAGGCCCGGCGCCTGGGGCCTTTTGATTCGGGATGTGGGGAGTGGGCGACTTGATTCCCCCGACTTGGTTCCCCGGGAGGTGGGGTCCTTTTCTTCCTGCTGTCTCAGTGAGCTCCCGCCTCCCGCCGCATCGCCGGCTCCTCGCTCTGTCCTGAGGTCGGATCGGCCTCGGTTCCCCTGGCATTTGGCCCCAGATGGGGCTACCATGAGCTCAGGTTCCTCTCCGCTGCTGCCCTGCTGGGCGCTTTGCCTCTGAAACCCTGAAATTCGAGCCTCCCTCTGGATAAGCCTGGGTGCTGGGTGGGGAAGGCACCAAGCCGAAGGCGTAGTCTCAGTTTACCTGCCTGTAAGATGGGCTGACAACTGGCATCAGGAGTCCCGGGCTTGGAGCTTGGAGTTGCAGGCGTGGGTCAAAGGGCCTCTCCCTAGGATGGGAAAATCGCGCTTCTGGAGTCTTCTGGCTGTGAGCTGGGGGTGCTGGTCCACACCTGGCCCTGAGGGGTCGTGACTGGGGGGTGCTCAGCCAGGCCGGGTTCCAGCGCCTCCTCTCCACCCCCAAAATAAACAGCCAAGAGAAGGAAAATGAAAAAACTGGGTTTTGTAACTCTGGGGGTCTTCGCAGTTCCTCATGGTGATGCTCTAAGCTGTGGTGGGTGCTGGGGACCCCCAGAGGTCTGACTCAGGGTATCACGCGTGTGGGGCCTGTGCCCTAGCCCTTGGCACTGCCCAAGCCCCGACTGGCTGAACCGAGCCCCGGGCGCGTGGCGGGACCTCTCCGCCGCACCCCTGCACAGAGCGGCTGTGCAGCGTGTCCAGAGAGAACAAACTCGGATGGGGGGGGACTTCTGGGGGCGCAGGGGGACTCTGAGCAGGAGCGCTGCAGCCGGGCAGGTTGGACACTAAGGGGTCTCCACGGCCAGCCCCTCAGCCCCTGCCCTGCTGGCACCGCGCCGGCCCGGAATAGACCCGGCGTTGTGTGTGGCCGTGCCCGTGTCTTGCTCAAGACCCCGCTTGTTTGGGGAGAGAAAGGGGTCTGTGGTGACCAACAGTGGTGGGATTCATGGCGGCTGCCCGGAGAGGGGGGGGCCAGCCTGGTACAGGCCAAGCCTGGACGGAGGCCAGGAGGGAACGTGGGGGGCTGAGGCGTGGCTGGACTCCTGCAGACCCCCTCGGACAGAGTCTGGGGTCCCTGGAACAGGCGCAAGAACAGAGTTGCTGCCCCGAGGGAGGAGAGCACGTGCCCCTCCCCATGGGGGCCTCCTATTTTAAGTAGGTGGGAGCAGAGGGCCGGGTGGGGTCCAGGCCCACCCTCAGGATTGGGATTCAGGAATTCCTATTTTGGGGCGGTGGAGAAGGGTGTCAAATCCCAGGAATGTCTGCTCCAGGCCCGGCGAGGGGTGGGAGGTGGGCTCAGGGGTCAGTCGGCTTCTAGGTGTAGCCCAGGATTCCTTCCCCATCCACAGCCCAGGAGCCCTGAATTCTGGGAAGACTTCTTGGAGGAAGCAGGCCCTGAGCACTGGGAAGGAGCAGAAGAGCCTGTTTGGGCTGGTGGAAGCTTCGAGCGGAGGAGCATGACCGCGAGGGCCCGTGGGCTCGGGAGTCAGCATCGACAGGCTGAAGTGGGCACGTACGGCGGCTCTGCGGTCCCCCGCCTGCTCCCTCAGGCTCGGGCGTGCCAGCCGAGGTTGAATGTGCCCGCTGGCCGCCGCGACCCAGGCTGTCGGGGCTCCGTCCTGCCTTCGCCTTGCTGTGTGACCCTCGCCAGTGCCACACCCTCTCTGTGCCCCAGACGCAGCCCTGACCTGTGGGGGCGGCTGGAGGGAGACCAGACACACCCCTCACCACCACTAGGAGGGGCCCAGCCAGGCCTGAGCAGTGCAGCCAGAGAACGGCCAGTCTCTGCCGCGGCCCTGGGGACCCTGTGCCCCACAGAGGGACCGGAGCACGGCCTCTGCGGCCACCATGCTCCAGGCTGGTAGGTGACACAGCCCGAGGTGGCGCTGAGCCAGAGTGACCGGCCGGGCAGCTCAGACCTGGCTCCGCCCAGGCCCTCCCAGAACAGGAGCTTCCCTGTACCTCAGCGTCTCCCTGTACCTGCAGCAGTGCCCGGGCGCCCAGCAGCGTGACTCCAGCTGGCCCGGCTATGGCTCCTGGTGCGCCTGGGCTTGTCTTGGGGTTTCCCTGGGCTAGGACGGGGTGACAGGTACCGTGACCCCCCAGGCACCCCCCCGCCCCGTGGCTGACAAGACCCTGAGCTCTGGCTGGGGAGGTGGGGGTGGAACACAGGGCCGGGGCACGAGGGGCTCCGTGGCTCTGTCCCAGGTCGAGGACAGGGCTGGGGCCTCTGGGGGCTCTCCGTGGCGCTGTTCCTTATTTTGTTTCCTCCTCCATAAGATGGGGGGGCTGCAGGATTCGGAGGGGCTGCAGAGGGGGCTGCCCACCACAGTCTCTCTCCCGTAGCTCGTGCCAGGGGAGGTGCTTTGGGAATGGGGGGGTCCTGGCTGGCTGACATGGACGCTCAGGGCTGGCCTCGGGGTGGGGGCATTCTCCAGGATGGGGGTGTCTTTGGGGGCAGCTGCTGAGGTCATCACGGTGTGGAGATGGGGTCCCACCTCCCCGGGTCGCTGGCGGGTCAGACCCCAGCACACTGGTGGGTCTGAGAGGCTAAGTGCCCAGGGAGGTGCTGGCCAGGGGTCCTGGGCAAGACGAGGCGGAGCCTGTACCCAGAGCTGGTCACTCACCCTTCGTAGCTCCGTACTGTGGGCAGCCCCAGGGTCGGCTTCACCGTGGCAGGTCCCCCAGGCCTGAGCTGAGAACAGTCTCGGTCCCTCTGTCCCCAACTGTACCCACATCGCTCTGAGGCCCCAGGTCCCTGGGGCCATGTGGGAGGTGGCGTGGAGCTTGGGTGCATGTGTGTGCATGTACATAAGTGCATGGTGGCATGTGTGAGTGTACATGTATGTATGTATGTGTGTGTGCAGGCACACACATGCGTGTTGGTCTGCCACCAGCTGAGCATCAGAGAGCCCCTAAGAGGGGTGGGTGAGTGTGCGGCATCTTGTTTGACTCAGAGCTAACCCCTTTCCTCCGCACACCTGAGGCCCCCACCCCAGCCCCCCATAATCCGGCTGGCATCAGTCATCCCACAGCCTCTGTCACCCGGGGTCCCCAGCTCTCACCCCGGGTCCCCAGCTCTCACCCAGGATCCCCAGCTCTCACCCAGGATCCCCAGCCCTCACCCCAGGGTCCCCAGCTCTCACCCAGGGTCCCCAGCTCTCACCCCAGAGTCCCCAGCTCTCACCCAGGGTCCCCAGCTCTCACCCCGGGTCCCCAGCTCTCACCCCAGGGTCCCCAGCTCTCACCCAGGGTCCCCAGCTCTCACCCCAGGGTCCCCAGCTCACCCCAGGGTCCACAGCTCTCACCCAGGGTCCCTAGCCTCACCCAGGGGTCCCCAGCTCTCACCCCAGGGTCCGCAGCTCTCACCCCAGGGTCCAGGCTCACCCCAGGGTCCCCAGCTCTCACCCAGGGTCCCCCAGCTCTCACCCCAGGGTCCCCAGCTCTCACCCCAGGGTCCCCAGCTCTCACCCCAGGGTCCCCAGCTCTCACCCAGGGTCCCCAGCTCTCACCCAGTGTCCGCAGCTCTCACCCCCAGGGTCCCCAGCCTCACCCCAGGGTCCCCAGCTCTCACCCAGGGTCCCCCAGCTCCACACCCAGGGTCCCCAGCTCTCACCCAGGGTCCCCAGCTCTCACCCCAGGGTCCCCAGCTCTCGCCCCTGGGTCCCCAGCTCTCACCCCAGGGTCCGCAGCTCTCACCCAGGGTCCCCAGCTCTCACCCAGGGTCCCTAGCTCTCACCCAGGGTCCCCAGCTCTCACCCCAGGGTCCGCAGCTCTCACCCCAGGGTCCGCAGCTCTCACCCCAGGGTCCCCAGCTCTCACCCAGGGTCCCCAGCTCTCACCCCAGGGTCCCCAACTCTCACCCCAGGGTCCCCAGCTCTCACCCCAGGGTCCCCAGCTCTCACCCCAGGGTCCCCAGCGCCTCACCCCAGGGTCCGCAGCTCTCACCCCAGGGTCCCCCAGCTCTCACCCCCAGGGTCCCCAGCTCTCACCCAGGGTCCCCAGCTCTCACCCCAGAGTCCCCAACTCTCACCCCAGGGTCCCCAGCTCTCACCCCAGGGTCCCCAGCTCTCACCCAGGGTCCCCAGCTCTCACCCAGGGTCCCCAGCTCTCACCCCAGGGTCCCCAACTCTCACCCCAGGGTCCCCAGCTCTCACCCCAGGGTCCCCAGCTCTCACTCAGGGTCCCCAGCTCTCACCCCAGGGTTCCCAGCTCTCACTCAGGGCGCAGCTCTCACCCCCAGGGTCCCCAGCTCTCACCCAGGGTCCCCAGCCTCACCCCAGGGTCCCCAGCTCTCACTCAGGGTCCCCAGCTCTCACTCAGGGTCCCCAGCTCTCACTCAGGGTCCCCAGCTCTCACCCCAGGGTCCCCAGCTCTCACCCCCAGGGTCCCCAGCTCACACCCAGGGTCCCCAGCTCTCACCCAGGGTCCCCAACTCTCACCCCCAGGGTCCCCAGCTTCACCCCAGGGTCCCCAGCTCTCACCCAGGGTCCCTAGCTCTCAGTCTGGGTCCCCAACTCTCACCTCAGGGTCCCCAGCTCTCACTCAGGGTCCCCAGCTCTCACCCCAGGGTCCCTAGCTCTCACTCAGGGTACGCAGCTCTCACCCCAGGGTCCCCAGCCTCACCCAGGGTCCCCAGCTCTCACCCAGGGTCCCCAGCTCTCACCCCAGGGTCCCCGGCTCTCACTCAGGGTACGCAGCTCTCACCCAGGGTCCCCAGCTCTCACCCCAGGGTCCCCATCTCTCACCAGGGTCCCCAGCTCTCACCCCAGGGTCCCCAGCTCTCACCCCCAGGGTCCCCAGCTCTCACCCAGGGTCCCCAGCTCTCACCCCAGGGTCCCCAGCTCTCACCCCAGGGTCCCCAGCTCTCACCCCAGGGTCCCCAGCTCTCTCACCCCAGGGTCCCCCAGCTCTCACCCCAGGGTCCCCAGCTCACCCCAGGGTCCCCAGCTCTCACTCAGGGTCCCCAGCTCTCACCCAGGGTCCCCAGCTCTCACCCAGGGTCCCCAGCTCTCACCCCAGGGTCCCCAGCTCTCACCCCAGGGTCCCCAGCTCTCACCCAGGGTCCCCAGCTCTCACCCAGGGTCCCCAGCTCTCACCCAGGGTCCCCAGCTCTCACCCAGGGTCCCCAGCCTCACCCAGGGTCCCCAGCTCTCACCCGGCAGCTGCCAGCGGCACAGTCGTGGGTCTGGTCCTCTCGTGGTCGTGGTCCCTCCTACCCAGACAGCCACATTCTCGATTGTGGGTGTCTGGGTGGCCCCACTTCTCACCATCACTCTGTCAAACTTCCGGTTCCGGGCTGCCCTGGGCCGTGGCGGCTCATTTGTAGGGTGGCATTTGAGCTCGAGTGTGGGGTCTGGGTCCCAGCAGCGGAAGGTGCTGGCTTCGCCGGACCCCTGCCTGCTGCAATCCTCATCCGGGGCCACAGGGGTGGGTGTTGGGGTGTGTGGAGAGGAAGCCCCCAAGTGTCCCGGGTTGATGCTGGCCATGGAACAGACCCTGCCCCGTGCTGCCACCTCCTACCTGAGCCCCCCACCCCGTGCCATAGGAGCGGCCGGGACCTGCTGCCCAGGGCCCCAGAGCGGCCGTGGAGGGGCCGCGCCAGCTCACTGTCTCCTGTTCCCTCTCTCTTGGCGGCGACTCCTCCGGGGTCCGAGGCTCTGGGACAGCTCTGAGGGACAGTCCCGGCCTGCGCCGAGCCTCAGCCCTGCCTGTTCTCAGGCTGCTCCTTGCGGTCAGCCAGCCCCGCCCCTGCAGCCTCCACCACACTGTGGGGACTCAACGGCACACCTACCCACCAAGCCATAGGCCCATTTTCTGTCTTCTTTTTTGGGTCACACCCGGCAATGCTCAGGGGGTTTCTCCTGGCTCTGCACTCAGGAATTCCTCCTGGCGGTGCTCAGGGGACCATATGGGATGCCGGGGATCGAACCCAGGTCGGCTGCATGCAAGGCAAACCCCTCCCGCTGTGCTGTCGCTCCAGCCCCTCCATTAGCCCCATTTTTCAAGGTGGGAGAACTGAGGCCAAGGGGCTCACGGTCCTGCGGGTGTGAGCTGGACCTGAGGCCAGACCCTGCTGCTCCCGGCCGCCTGCTGGGCTCCTGGCTGAGGGCACACGGGGTGGGGAGGGGAGGCGGGAGGGCGGCAGGGGCCTGTGCCCGCCTGTGCCCTGTCTCCTCCACCTCCAGGGTGGTCCTGGGCGGATGTGGCTGCTGGGATCAGCCCGAAGCCCAGTGTCCCCTGCCCGACCTCGCTGAGCCTCAGTTTCCCTGCCTGTCAGCCTGGGGCGCAGGCAGGTGAGAGGGCCGTGCCAGGCCCGGCGGAGACCCAGCCCCACACCTGTGCTTGTGTGCACGCATATATGTGTATGTGGAATGTAGTGCGTGCATGAGTATATATGTGTTCATATACATATGCATACATGTAGACACGTTCAGGTGTGTGGCACCATGTGCACATGCTTATATATATATGTGTCATGTGTGTGGTATATATGTGTCATGTATGTGTGGGCATGTCCAAGCATGTATATGCAGGTTACATATGTGCATTTGCATGTGTATACATGTGCATGTGTGCTCGTGCATGTGTGTGTGTGGGAGCCTGCACCCCAGGCCTGTTATCATACCACAACAATGAGAAAACTACCGAGGAGCCCCTTTTGTTTGTTGGTTTTCAGTTTTTTGGCTTTTTGGAGTCACAGCCGGAGATGCTCAGGGTTACTCCTGGCTCTGGAGTCAGCAGTTAATCCTGTGGTGCTCGGGGGACCACATGGGATGCTGTGGCCGTGCGTGAGGCAAACACCCCCACCCCTTCTGTGCTGTCGCTCGGCCGAGGAGCCCCTGTGAAGGGCTGCCGCGCTCCTTGGTTGACACGGATGGGAGCTGGGGGCTGGGCTGGAAAGGGCTCCCGCGGCGCTGCCATCCTGGGCGTCTGAACAGCGCAGCCAGCCTCAGCTCCCGGCTCCAGAGCAGCCCCCTCCTGGGGCAGAAGGGCTGAGCAGCACGGACTCCCCGGGGCTGTGTTGTTCCTGTCTGGCTTTCTTTGGCGTTGGGGTGGGGCCACAGTGGCAGTGCTCGGGGAGCACTCCTTGTAGGGCGTGTGGTGCTGGGTCAGCTGTGGTCAAGGCGAGTGTCTTCCCTGCTGTCCATCTCGCTGACCCTCGCTAGCTCTGTGCACGGAACATCACACCCTATGGCATAATCCAGAACCTTCCCTCTGAGGCGCTGGCCGGGACTGATCCCTGAGCACAGAGCCAGGAGTCGGCGAGCACTGTTGGCTGTGACTCCCCACAGAAACAAAAACAGAGGCTTGGGCCGGAGCCATAGCACAGCAGAGGGCTTGCATGCAGCCGGCCAGGGTTCAATCCGGCATCCCATAGGGTCCCCCGAGCACCGCCAGGGAGGAACCCCTGAGCATCGCCGGTGTGACCCAAAAAGCAAACAAAACAGGCTTCACCGTGGTCACTGCCTCTTTTAGCCTATAGCGTCTGCCTGTCTAGCTCCCTGCCAAGGCCGAGACTGGCCACCTTCTGGGATACCTACTTTTGGGGGCTGCCCCTGAGATGGGCCGGGATCCTGGGGTGACCACTCTGACCCCCTCACACTCTGCGTCTCCTTCTTCATGCCACACCCTGACCCCACCCCCCAGCTTCCTGGTCCCACCTAGCTCAGGCTTTGGGAGGGGGTGTTGCCTCCGCCCCAGCCGCCTCCCCTCCCCAGGAAGCGTGCCCTGATGCCCAGGAGGATGGTAATTAGTATGAGGCAGGCTGATTAGCTCAGAAATTAAGTCTTTGTTTTCGCAGCTCCCTAGTTTCTCTAATTGAGCAGATGCTGGGGTGGGGGCAGACTGGGCTGCTGGGCCGGGCACGGGGCTGGCTGGAGGCACACGTGGCTGGGTGCTCCGCAGCAGGGGCAGGGGGCAGGGGCAAGGTCTGGGCTCAGTGAAGAAATGCCAGGGGTGCCCCTCGGGGTCGCATTATGGCTTGGCCACCCCAGACAGCACTGAGAGCTGCCTGCCTGCCTGCCTGCATTCATTCATTCATTCATTCATTCATGCATGCATTCCTTCATTCATTCCCTGGGTCTTTGCAGCCCTTTGCAAATCAAGCTGCTGTTATTTGTTTGTTTATCTATTTATTTTTGGTTTTGGGGCCATACTTGGCGATGCTCAGAGCTGACTCTTGGCTCTACGCTCAGGGATCACTCTTGGCGGCTCAGAGGAAATATGGGATGCCGGGATCGAACCCCCGTTGGCTCCACCCAAGGCAAGCGCCCGCCCCACTGTCCTCTCTGGCCCTGCTCTTGTTTATGGAACACCTCCTGTGTATCTCCCCTGGATGTCTTTGTGCACGGCCTTTTGGAGTGGCCCACAGTGACGTGGGCTTAATTTGGTGGCCTCTCATTTGGTGGTGGTGGTGTGGAGGGAGGGCGCCATACCTGACAGTGCTCGGGGCTTAAGCCCGACTGTGCTCGAGGCTCACTCCTAGCGGAGCTCAGTTCCAGGTATCAAACTGGGTCAGTCACATGCAAGGCTGGCACTGCGCACTCCACCATCTCTCTGGTCTGGGGAGAAACTAAAGGCTCAGAGAGGTCAGGAGACTTATCTAAGATCACACAGCTCAGAGAGACTGGGGTGGGGCTCAGAGCCCTGTAGCCTCACATGACCCATCTGGCAGAGAGGCCACGGGGGCAGCGGGCAGCCTCTGTCCTCACACGGGGCCAGTGCAGGCCCCAGACACGCTGGTGATGCTTGGGTCCTTCTGTCTGTTACCTGTCCGTCTGCCTGTGTTGTGACATTGGGCTACTTGGCGCTAAGCGCTGGGCGGTTAACACAGTCCTAGGTATGGGGACGCATTCAGCAGTGGTGGGGCCCAGGGGTGCCGGGCTTGATCCTGCCTCCTGCAAACGGCTGCCGCTGGTCCATGCCCTGAGCAACCCCAGGAACCGGACCCGAGACCCTCGTTTTCCCTTTGACATTCACAGAGCTGGGGGTCTCCACTGACCCCCACACTGGGCCATCAGGGGAGCCGGACTCAGCCCTATGTCATGACCCTCACCCGCCCCATGGCGGTCAGTGAGGGGCCCAGCAGGGCAGGTGCGTGGTGCCCTGCCCCCATCCCCTCCCCAAACGCATGTTCCTGGGGCTCCCACTCCTCGGGGGGCATCCCGGACTCCGCCTCTGTGGGAGGTTTATCTTCCAGGTGGGGAAGTTGAGGCTTGGGAAGAGAAAGGGCATGCCTGGCCTCTCGGAGCTGGGCAGCCGGGAGAGTTGGACCCAGGGGTCTGGCCCCAGGGCCACCATGGGGCAGGTCCCGGGGCTCCTCCCAGCCATGCCTGGCTCTGAGGGTGAAGCCCAGGCCTGTCGTCAGCCCTGATTTGGGGGCAGGGAGGGGGATGTCCAGGTCTCCATCCCCTACGGTGGGCTTTCAGGTGTGGCCCCCGGCCGGCTGGCCATGTCTCCGGTTTCCGAACCTCCTGCCTCCCTTTGGCTGCTTTTCCGAGGGGTTGGCTCCATCCCACATCCTCACCCTGCACCCGCCCCCTCTCCCGCCGCCTCAGCCCTGCTCCCTGCTGGCCCGGCCCCTGCCCATCTCTCCTGTCCTGAGACTGACACCAGGATGTGACCCTCGAACTCAGTATCAGCACTCCAGATTCCAGGCCAGAGAGATAGTACAGCAGGGAGGGCCTTTGCCTTGCACCCGGCCAGCCTGGGTTTGATCCCCAGCACCTCATAGGGTCCCCAAGCCTGGCCAGGAGAGATCCCTGAATGCAGAGCCAGGAGTGAGCCCCGGCGCAGCTTGGTGTTGCCCTACGCCCTAAATAACAAGCCGGAATCTGTGCCCGGCTTCAGAAACCTGCCTCGAGGCGCCCTTCCCGGCTCCCTCACGCACTCCCCTCAGCCCCACCTCGCTCCCAGCTCTGCTTCTCCCGCCAGCTCCCCTGCACCCCGGCCTCCCTTCCCAGGCGGGAGGGGCCCCTCTGTGTGCCCTGGGGAGTCTCTCTGAGCCCGGAGGCCTTTGAGGGGGCGGTGCGGCCCCTTTGCAGATGCGCAGACAGGTGGCCTCCAAGCTGCCTCTCTTCCCGGATCCTGTGTTCCGGGCTGCGTGCGCGCACCAGACCCCGCGCCTGCTGCGCGCCGGGCGGGCGTGTTTGGGCTGGCTGAGTCGCCCCCTCCAGGGGAGGTTGGCCCTGATCTGAAATGGGGGTGTAACCCTGCCTTTCCCTGTGAAGGAAGGTGGGGAATGCTCGGTGTGAAGGTGGAGGGGCGGGGTGTCAGCCCCGCTGGAGCCCCGGGGACCACAGCCTCCCACCTCCTCCTCCTTCTCACCCCGCGCTTCAAAACAAACACCCGCGAGCCCAAACCGCCCATCTAGCCAAGGCGCAGATGGAGCCCGAGTTGGCATTAATTAGTCCTGTTGCTAGGACAACCGCATCCGGGACGCGTTTCCTCCCTCTCTCGGGCCCGCGCCCCTGTCTCGCAAGGCCCCGCCCCTCAAGGCCCGCCCCTCAAGGCCCCGCCTTGTCTCACAAGGCCACGACCCCTACCGCCCGGCCACGCCTTGGAGTGAGGACGCCCCAGGCCAGTCCTCGCACAGGCCCCACCCCCTCAGGCCCTGGCCCCGCCCTCCCCGCGCAGGTCCTTGGGAGAAGCGGGTCCTTAGCCCCTGAACCCCCTGTGTCGGTTTGGGGCCCCCTGGAGCACTGTATCCCTTCGGTGTGGGATGGACCCCTGCCCCCCCCACACACGCACAAACACACACCAGGGTGTGGGGCTGGGCGCCCAGGAGTGGGTACCACCTTGCTGTGATGCCCGTCAGAGCAGGCCGACCCTGGCGTGCCCTGGGGCGTGCAGCAGAGCCCCTGCGCCCGCCTGCTCCGGGCTTCCAGAGCCCAGGGCCCCTCACCCTGGGCCCCACCGTGCCTGGGGGGCATTTCCCAGCTGGGCTGAGGTGACTGGGCTCTCCTTGGCTTCGGCCCCTCCCTCCTTCAGGGCAAGCTGTCACCTGTGCCTCAGTTTCCTCGCTTGTCAGCTGATAGATTAGCAGATGGAAAAGCCTTCAGAGGCGCAGAGGAGGGGCAGAAGCTCAGATGTGTTTGTGGGGGGCTGGGGCAGGGCTCTCCAGCAGCAAAGGCTCTCTCTCACCTGGTGGTCCCAGGTCTGGCACCCACTGACTGCAACCTGCCAGACGTTGGCAACTCCAGATTAGCCCGGCGGGAGTGTCTTTAGCACTCCTTTACAGAATGACAGCGGCTCACGTTTACCCAAGCACTTCCCAGGGACGGAGTTTGATCCTCGCGCCCACCAAGGCAAGGGGGCTGCTCTCATGTGGTAGATGAGGCCGTGAAGTAAACCAGAGAAGTTCTGCCGGAGCGGAAGGTCGACCGCCCTGGGTGGAGCGGGCTGTGCCTTCAGAGCCCGCAGCTGAGGTTCCTCTCACCACCTTGGGATGGGGTGGAGGGAGCGCAGGGCAGACCCCTGCCAGGGAACTCCCTGAAATGTGTGGCTTTTGAAACCTTGCAGAGCCGAACACAGGCTGGGGGAGGGAGGAGAGAGGGCCGGAAGCGGCCAAGGCCGGGCTGGACCTGAGCAGCGTGACCCTGTATCTTGTGATGGGGCCGAGCCATATAGCGCAGCCAGCAGGGCACTCGCCTTGCCTGCGGCCAGCCCAGGTCTGGTTCCTGCCGCCCTTAGAGCCCGAGCCCGTGAGTGCAGCTGGATGGGGGCCCAAACACGCGTGATCTTGAGGGAAGCGGAAACGCCTCCACGCTTCTTTCTTGTGTGGATTATGGGGAGGCCTGCACCACCAGCGGGTTCCCTTGTGGGCAGGAGTGGGTGCTATGTCCACACCTCCAGTCTCTGTTCAGGTGATTTAGCTCTTGTCCATGGCTCCTGAAGGCCATGGAGTGTGCCCTGCACTGGGTTTGTGCCTGTAACTTTGCTTTGGCGCCTGGGACCAAACCTGTCCCCCTGATGCCTCTTCATGGCTGGACCTTTGGGCTGGACTCTTTGGTCAGAGGCGGAGTGTTCTAGCAGCTGTTTTCCGGCCTCCCGGGGCCAGAGAGGCAGAAGGCCCCAAGACCTCTAGCTCTGGCCTGGGAGCAGTGCTCAGAGGCGGCTTCTTTCATTCTGTCCTGACCTGTAAAATGGGGCCAGGTCAGACCTGAGGTAGCACCTCGCCTTTATCAGGGACGTCGCCTCCCGGGCCTGTACATTCCAGATCCTGCTCCCTGGCCCGAGTCAGGGTGTCCCCTAACCCTCCCCCACCCCGCCCCACTTGCCTCTCCCTCTGTGAGCCTCCTCAGGAGCCCTGTCGGTCAGCCACGGCTGGTGCCCTCGCGTCTTCGGGCTCGGCACCAGCAGCAGGCAGGGAGGGAGATGCTTCATCGGGATCCTGCGCTTCACGCACTGGGATCAGTCTCGCCGGGTGGCTGTGACCATGGCTGGTGCTCACGCCTCACGCCCAGCTCAGTTTCCCTCTCTACTTCCTGGGGCCCGGCCAGGTCTGCCGCGCAGTTACAGACAGAGGGGGACTTAGGCCCGGAATGTTGGGGTCCAGAGCGGGGTGACGTGCATCTGAACAGCACTGCAAGCTGGCCTGGGCTTCTGGAAGTTTCCTCGAGCAGCAGAGCAGAGTGGGAAAGCGGGGTGTGGGACTGAGAGCCGTTTGGGTGCTCCACGGTGGCTCTCAGGGGTGGCAGGCGGAGAGCCGCAGAGACGGGCAGGCTGGGGGCGAGGTGGAGACTGGACAGGAGGAAGGGGGGGAGCATCCCAGACCCACAGAGCCCGGATGCCTGTGAAGGACTCGGTGAGGTCAGGCCACACGGGGTTGTTGAGCCAGGACTGTCCACCAGACGTTCTCTCTGAGCCAGCCTGCCTGCGCAGCGCCGTGGCCCTAACCTCAGGCCTTCCATGTCTGCTTTCTGCCTTAATTAATAGTGTTTTTTTGTTGGCCTGGAGGCCACACCTGGGCGCTGGGGTGTGGGGCTGTTCTCAACTCAGTGAGGGGGTCTCCCAGCATTGCTCGGGCTGGGAGCTGTGTGGTGCTGGGGCTGGAGTCTGGGGCTCCTGCTTACAGAGCCTGAGCTCCGGCCCCTCGAGCTGTTTCTCCCTCCACGAGTCTTCTCCCGCTCCTGCTGGGAGAGCGCCCAAGTCCCAGCCCTTGGCTCACTCAGACCCCCGCTGCCCCCGAAACTCCCCTGAGCCAGTTGTCCCGGGAACCTCAGCGCCCTCTTCTGTACGCAGGTAGGGGGGTGTCTCTGGGAACTGGTGCCAGCTCACGGGTTCAGAGGCGCTTCCTGGAGGAGGCAGTGTCGGCTGGTGGGGGTCACTGAGGCTTGGCGAGGGTCAGGCAGCAGGAAGGTCCCTTGCCATGGGCCACCTGGGGGACAGAGACAGAACATGAGGGGACGTGTGATGGGCTCCCCTTGTGGAAACAGCATCATCTGCCAGCAGGCAGGGTGGCACCTGTCCTCACGTCCACCTGGGGGACCTCTCTGAGGCTGGTATTGGTATGGGAGGGACGGTATGGGAGTGGCCTTCTAGAAGGTTCCTTCTGGCCACTGTATGGGGAGGCTGCACTGGAGCCAGCGGCGGGGGAGCAGGACGTCTGAGGACGGGGCGGCCGCCGGTGGCCGGCGGGATGGGGAGCGAGACGCAGCTGCATGTGGTGGACAGCGTGACCTTGGCAGGAGTGGGAGTCGGTGCCACCCGGGAGGGCACAGCCGCGGGCAGGTCGCAGTCAGAGCCTGCAGCAGCACAAGCTCCAGGGCGCCGTGGCAGGAAGGGGAGCTCCAGAAGAGCTGGGCTCTGCCTCAGTTTCCCCAGCTGTCACGGGCTGGAGTGATCGGCTCCCAGTTTCCTTCATAGACGTCTGAATGAGCAGGGGCCACGCAGCAGGGGACCCCTCGCTGACACACAGAAGTGTCCATAGCCGAGTTTGCTTCTGTGCGTGGCCCATGCTGGGGGCCGGGACAGCCGGGAGACCTGGCCACAGCCCCCACTTGGGCTCTCACACTGCGTCTGTGACAGGGAAGCCCCAGAAGGCCAGGGGTGCGCCCCCTCTTGGCACCTTCTTGGCCCTGGTGCCAGCTCTGCGGAGTGACGTTGAAGGGGCACACGGACACACGCCAGAGCTGGGGGCAAAGGAGGGAGGGTCTGGCACAGGCCGTGACCTTCAGAAGGACTTCCGGCTTCATCCTGGGGGCCATGGAAGCTTCTGGAATGGCTTTAAAGCAGAAGCTGCTCGTGGGTCCACAAGAGCATTTTGTGTGGCCACTGCCCCAGGGAGGGAAGATCACAGAGGATTTGGGGATCACTTTGCTGTAGCCTGTCCACCCCCAGGTGACTCCCAGATCAGCACAGGCAGGGCATGGCGAGGAGGGTGGTAGGACTGAGCTGGACCGAGGCACAGAGAGGTTGGGTATGGAGCCTGCAGTCACACAGCAGAGGTGGGAGTCCGCACAGAGGGGTCTGCAGTGAGAGGGTAGAGGCAGGGGTGGCTCCTGGGGGGCCCCCTCCCCATGCCACCAGCGAGCACCCTCATGCCGCCTTCTGGCTGTGCTGTGTGCTGGGCGGCATAATGAAGATGGATCAGGCCGTCTGCCAGGGATGGGGCAGCCGGGCCGGCCGCCTGCAGCTCATTAAGCAGCGACGAGCACAGAGAGGAAGCAGGCGGAGCAGGTAAACGGTGACCTCAGGGTCCAGCCTCCAGGGGGCGCGGGCACTCACGCTGGCCTCAGTTTCCCGGTCTGTAATGTGATGGCTGGTCACTGAGAGCAGGGCCCAGGGCCCACAGGAGTGCAGGAAAGGCTGGTGCTGAAACTGCTGATGTGGTGATACTGCAGCTGGGGGTGGACGGCCGGTGTCCACGTGGGAGGACCTTGGGGGTCCGTCGGCCTCTGACTCATGACACTTGTCTGCTGAGCTCTGGACAGATGGCGGAGGACGTCCAGCTGCAGAATCCAGGCAAGTGGAGGCTGCCGGGAGGGGCCGAGGGAGGGCTGGGAAGACCAGACCAGAGGGACCCCAGTTTCCGGAAACCCAAGGATTCTGTGCCAGGCAGAAGGGTGGAACCGCGCCAGCTTCGATGAGCTGGGCAGGACTTAGAGACGGCCCTTGGCCTGGTTCACCCATGGAAACGTTCAGGAGGCCCAGCGAGGGTGATAGCACAGCTCAAGGTCACACAGCAGCTGGTGCTGGAAGCGGACCTGCCGGCTTGGGGGTCCGGCACCTGCCCCCTCTGAGAATGTGGAATGTGATCATTTATCAGGGGAGTTTAATAATGAATGAAGTCGCGGTGTCTGTAATGCAGGCAGCAGTCCCGGAGTAATAAGGGCCTGTATTAATTCGGGAGTTAATGAATATGCAGGTGTGTCTGAATGATTAATGGGGCTCCCCAGAGGCCTCCCGAGGGTGCAGGAGCGGCTGCTGATGGAAATATGAATATTGCATACATCTGGGGAGTCGGATAAACCAGAGAGCAGGTGAGCGTCATGAACAGAGGATGCTCACGGCCACCCAGGGTGGGACCAGCAGAACATTCGGGCGGGATAGCAGTGCGGCAGCGCAGAGCTCTCGGCAGCGCCATCTTGAGCAAGTCACTTTACCTCCACGGACCCCCGATGTGAACGTCCAGTGGGCATAAAAGGGGACGGGGGATGCAATGTGTGGTGAGCCCCTGACCCAGGGCAGACCCGGGGCGGTGGATAAACCCCAGAGGAATCTTGCAACGGGAGGGCTGAGAGGTGCTTGAGGCCAGGCAGAGTGTGGCAGCTCTACGCAGATGTGACCACTGGGTGACCACTGGGTGCTCCCTCTAGCTCTGTGCCTTCCCCAGGGCGCCTTCTAGCAGGGAGAGAGGGTTTTGGGGAAACTGAGGCTGAGAGAGCTGGTCACTGGCCTGTCACCGCCAGCCAGGGAAGAGTTGGCCTGAGAGCCTCAGAGGGACATTTCAGGGGATATGGAGTCGTGGGGGCTCCGGAGCCCTCTGGGGACCCTGAGTCGTGGGGGCTCCGAGTGCCCGGGGGACCCTGAGTCGTGGGGGCTCCGAGTGCCCCGGGGACCTCTGAGTCGTGGGGGGCTCCGAGTGCCCCGGGGACCCTGAGTCGTGGGGGGCTCCGAGTGCCCCGGGGACCCTGAGTCGTGGGGGCTCCGGAGTGCCCGGGGGACCCTGAGTCGTGGGGGGCTCCGAGTGCCCCGGGGACCCTGAGTCGTGGGGGGCTCCGGAGTGCCCCGGGGACCCCTGAGTCGTGGGGGCTCCGGAGTGCCCCGGGGACCCTGAGTCGTGGGGGCTCCGAAGTGCCCCGGGGACCCTGAGTCGTGGGGGCTCCGGAAGTGCCCCGGGGGACCTTCTCTTGACTTTACCTTTTGACTTTGTCCATCTGTTGCTCGCGTCTGTTCTGAGCCTTGACACGGGCAGTGGCCACCCGCATGTTCTGTCCTGAGGGCTGAGTAGGGTCCCCAGCTGGGCCCCCGTCTCCCCTCTGACCTCAGGACGGTGTGGGGGACGGTGTTATGCACATTTCCCTCTCGGATGCGGCGCTGCCAAGAGCCTGCAGCTGGAGGCCACAGAGGCACCCTGAGCCCCCGGGCCTCAGTTTCCTCATCCAGCGGTGAATGTATGCGCAGGGGACTCTTGGGCCAGCTCGCACCCTGTGCACCGCCCGCACCCCGGCGCTCCTCTCGCACAGGGGCGAATCCATGGGTCACACTGCAAGTCTGGATGAAGAGTGGCCAGTGCAGGGGCGCGCCCGGGGCCTCCTCATGGCTGCTGCCCCCACCCTGGCTGCTCAGGCTGGTTGGACCGACACGGGGCTGGCCTGGAGTCCTTGTCCTCCCTGGGCTGCAGGCCGCTGGGCAGAGGTAGCGGCGCTCAGGGCTCTGTGCTCAGAGGTCACTCCCAGTGGAGCTCGGGGACCTAGGGGTGCCGAGGATCGAACCCGGGTCTGCTGCTACGAGGCGAGTGTCCTCCCCACTGTCCTTTTGCTCAGACCCCTGAACCAGCCTGTCTTTCTTCCTCCTCTTTCCTGCCCAGGTCTCTGGACTGAGCCCCCTGGGGCTCCCCACTAGAGGTGGCTGGGGAGAGCAGAGTAGCTGGAGGTGCCGTCACTCACAAACAGGGAAACTGAGGCTCGAGAGCAGAGGGCCGTGGCCCTGGGGCCGGGATCTGGATTTCTCTGGCTCTCCTTGGCAGCCTGGAAGTCTGAGGTTGGCTTTGGGCTGGAGTGGGGGGGGACCCCCTGGAGGGGCTTGTGGCTTCTCCCGGGTCCCCTGCCCCATTGGGTCTTGGGGGGCTCTTCATCGCCTCTCGCCTCCTCTCCGGCCCCCTCTCCCGGCCTCGGCCTCCCCCTCTTGGAGACCCGGCAGAATTAGGGGCCCCAGCCGCGAGCCACCGAGCTTCTGCGTTTCTTGTCCGCGTGTCCAAGGGCCAGAGGGAGTGGAGAGTCATCGCCACTGGACACAGGGCCCCTGAGGCCCTGGGGGAACGGGGCCCTGCTGCCCGCACAGGTGGAGTTCGGACTCCTGAGTCTGAACGTGTCCTGCCCGGGGCCCAAGGGGTCCTTGGGGCTGAACAGCTCCTCCCTGCGGGCGTGGCCCTGCCCCGTCGCCATGGGAACGGCTCCACTAACTTTATGCTTCTCTTACAGAGCAGAGGCGGCTGGCCGCCCTGAGCGCGATTCAATTCAACAGACATTTACTGAGTGCCTACTATGTGCCAGGCCTGAGGCTGGGCACTGGGGAGCCAGGAGACAGGGTCCTGCCTCAGGGAGCTCAGGCCCCAGGGTGGTGGGGGGACGTGGGCAAGACTGGACACCTCCACCTGGGCTTAAGAGCGGCCATCCCCGCCTGTGCCTCAGTTTCCTGATTATATAATGGGAGAGGGAGCGAGGTAGGGCTGAAACCAGGGCATGGCACCTTCTAGGATTCCCTGGGGATGGTCTCGAGGAATGTGGGGGAAGCGGGTAAGTGGGGAGATCATCCCTCTCCCAGTGGACAAGAAATCCCTGCAGGCTTCTTGGAGGGGGAGGCATGAAGGGGGAAAGACGGGGTTGGAGATGCCGGCCAGGCTCAGGAGCCGCACGGGCACAGGCTGGAGGACGTGCAGGTGGACCTTCCCGCAATGGCACAGGCTCTGAAGGAGCTGCAAGTTTCAAGACAGAAGGGCCCAGAGACAGACACCCCCAAGCCAGAGCCCTATTCCGGGGCTCTGGAGGGTGGTCTGGGTCAGGAACAGAGGTTGTCCTGCCCCTTCCCCTGGGCTCCAGGGCCTATGCGTCCCCGGAACCTTGAGGTTCAGTGCCCCAGGGTTCCCTCTGTCCTAGCCCCTCACCCTGGGCTGACTCCCAGCCAGGACATTGGGGCTGAGCGAGGAACCCAGACTGCCCCTGGGCCTCCCACTAGCACTCACCAAGGGGGTGTCTCCGTCCTCAGGGATTGACCCATCCTAGGGGCCCCTGAGTGCTACGAGGGGGCCCTAGACATCATTAGCAGGCCCGGTTGATGACCTGTTTCTGCTGCCATGGCTGCTCCCGTGGGCTGGGCCAGGTCCCCTTCCCACTTTATAGACTGGCCACCGGGCTCAGAGTGAGGAAGCGAGGCTGAGCAGGGACCCCCGCTCCCTCCTTCTCTGGCCACAGATGCTGACCTGGGGACCCAGGCCAGAGGCTGGAGCAGGTGATTGACTCCTCGGGCGCAGCAGAGCCTGTGTGTTCCTGGGGGCCGGAGGGGGCAGGCCCGGAGAGCTGTAGGGGCCAGAGCAGTGGTCAGGACTCCGCTGTGATGAAGGAACCCCATGGAGCTGCTCTCGTGGGGTGAGGGCGAGGCAGAGCAGGGGCAGAGATCAGGGAGTAGCTTGGAGGGACCCGTGGGCTGCGCCTTGCTGGGCACAAGTCCCCCCCCTCGGATCCGGCTTTAGAGCTGGGCTTGCCGCGCTCAGCCTCGGGCCTAGAGCACTGGTCTGTGGCCGGGGCAGGAAGGCTGGAAACGGGAGGCAGTGAGGCGCTGAGGGAGCAGGAGCCAGCGGAGCAGCCCAGCGAGGGGATTTTTGGGGCTTCTGGCCACGGCATGGGGCAAGCAGCCGGGTGGGAGTGGTGGCGGGTTGAAGGCCAGGCCAGGCTAGTGGGGGACGCCAGGAGAATAGACAGCCTCGAGCTGATAACACAAACTTAGAGGGAGCTTGGGGGGCCCAGGGAGAGAAGCAGAGAGCTGGGACCAGCTCGGGGAGGCCTGAGACAGGCGCAGAGCCAGTGTAGGGAGCACTGAGATTCCAGAACCCACAGGTGTCCGGCACACGGCTGGGGCCCTTTGCACACGTCTCTACTGCGCAGAGTCCGAGTCAGGAGGAGTAGGAGGAAGAGGAGGAGGAGGAGGGGGGAGGAGGAGGAGGAGCAGGAGGAGGAGGAGCAGGAGGAGGAGGAGCAGGAGGAGGAGGCAGGCGCTGCTGGGGCAGAGAAGGTGCGGGAAAGGGGACATTTGCATGCAACGCCAGGCGAAAGTGAGGGAGCGAGAAAGCGGGAGCAAGAGATGAAAAGAAATTACCCTCTGCCAGGATCTTGTTATTCAACCCAATTTTCAAAGGACCACAGCTGGCGCACTGAGATAATCCGTTAATTATAACAGCCATTGTGCTTTGGCAGTGAGAGGGAGACCAAAGCTGGGGGCGGGCTGGAGGGGGCATGGGGGTGGGCGCAGGTCAGTGGTTGGGGGGTCACCGGACCTACTGGAGGGTGCAGGGGTGGCTCGAGAGGAGAATTGGCCCTTAATGCCAGCAGGAGATAGGAGGGTCCGTGGGCCCCCAGCAGCCACCAACTTGACCGAGCACTTACTGTGTGCCGAGCTCCGCTGCGGGCAGCCTCGCACGCCAGCCCCTCGCAGGCTGTGCCCTGCATCCCCATTTCACAGAAGAGGAGGCTGAGACCCACAGGAGGCGGGACTTGCTGGGGCCACGCTGACGGAGGCAGCTGAGGCGGGTCCGTGCTGGCTGGCCTCAGCAGGAGAATGTCAGGAAAGACACTGGCCACACATCCCTGACCCCTGGCTTCTGTGGGGCTGGCCGGCCTGGGGTGTCCCTCCCAGCCCCCGGGCATCTCCGGGGCGCCCCTGATGCAGACAGAATCTCCTTGTTCTCCCAAGGAACAGCTGCAAGGCCACACCCGCTTCTAAGAAGCAGTGTCAGGGTCAGCGGGGGCCCCATGTGACCTCGCAGATCGGGATCATGAAGGCCTCAGGGCTGTCACTTGGGCCTTGTGGTTCCGAGTCCTGGGGGGCAGACAGCAGGGGGAGAGGGGGCCGCGAGGGGTTGAGATCCAGGAGGATGCAGCTTCAGTCAGGGTGGGGTGGGCTACGGAGCCCCTGGGGTGAGCCCCCTCCTGCAGCAGCCTGGCCCCACGCTGGCAACGCTTTTAGGGAAGCAGGTTTGGGGGGTGAATGGCGCTCAGACCCCCAGAATCACCCGCAGACGCACCCCAGCAGCAGCTGACGGAGCACACTGAGCCCCCCCCCAGGCCAGCTGGGTTGTTTGGGTGGTCTGACGTCCTGAGCGAGACCTGGCCGTCCCTGATGCGGCCATTCCCCCAGGCCAGGCTCTCACGACCCTCAGGACCGAGCACTGTCCGTGCTGCAGAGCCTCAGAGTCCCGGGGCAGCTCAGAGCAGCTCAGGGCCGGGAAGCACAGGGCAAAGCACTCGCTTTGCAGGCCGCTGAGCCAGGGTCCACCCGCCGTGCGGCGCCTCTAGGAGTGGCCCCCAGCACTGCCGGGTGCCGCCCAGACCCTCACCAAGCCAGGGGAGGCTGTTGGGACCCTCTCACCCCCAGGTTGGGGTTCCAGTGGTCCCGACCACCCTTTGGTAGTTGACTTGATGGGCTCCATCGCAGGGGCGGTCAAGCAGGTGTGTGGGAGGCCAGGTTGGACCCCCCCCACCCCGGTGGACCCTGCAGGGCTCTGGCTCTGGGCGCCCTGGCAGAGGTGCCAGAGTCGCCCACATCCTCCCCGGTGGCTAGTTGGAATGTTCCTTAAACCACCGCCCAGCTGGTGTGGGATCCGCAGAGCCGGTGCACAGCGGGTCGGACCCCCCAGCTCGACCTCAGTTTCCTCCTCTGTAAAGTGGGAATGCAGTCAGCGGGGGAGGGGCAGGGTGCCCGGCAGGAAACAGGTGCCTAGGCCCACCCACGGAGCGCCACAGTTTTTATCTTGGCTGGGCTGCCTGGAGGCCTCTGTGGGCGGAGCAGGAAGTGGGGGCAGAGTCAGCACAGTCACCCCCTCTGGGGTGGCGGACAGGCAGCCCTCTGCCTTGGGACAGGCCCTGCGGATGGTGGAATACCCCCAGGGGAGCAGGGAGAAGGCTGTGGGAGGGTGGCCTGGCCGGCTCCTGGTGCATAGTAGGTGCTCCATAAATGTTTATTGAATGAATGAATGGAGGCCGTGCAGGCAGCGCCAGGCACTGAGGCGAAGCGGGCCGTGGACATCGGTGAGTAGCGCGGGCTGCAGCCGAGGGCCGGGGGACAGGGGCGAGACGGAGGAGGCAGAGGTCAGGTCCGGGAGCAGTGCCAGTGTGGGGCAGAGGGAGGGCAGGGGTCAGCGGGGGAGGGCAGGGGTCAAGCTGGGGCAGGGGTCAAGTGAAGAAGGGCAGGGGTCACGAGGGGAGCCAGTTCCCCCCAAAAAACAAAGACAGGATCCTGGGGAGACCAGAGATGGGTCCAGATGGAGCCAGGTCACCCCGGGTGTAGACCGGATCCCACTCTCCTGAGTGCCCAGGGGGCAGGGTCCAGGGCTGCTTGCGGCTGGGGGTGCCAAAGAGAGAACATGGCCCTGCCTCAACCCAGGCTGGGTCCAGGGACTGGTAAAAGCTGAGTTGGGGGTGTGGGACTTAGGCCGTCACCCGAAGAGGCAGAGCCCTCCTCCCACTGAGCAGATGAGGAAACTGAGGCCAGTGCTGCCCGGGGGAGGGTCCTGTAGGAGGGGCGGACGTGGCCCTTAGACCCCAGAGGAACCTAAGGCCGCTGGTGTGGGCTTTTCTTCCTCCCCCAGTTCTGGGAGTGGATCCACAGCCTCGTGTGCTCTACCCCGACGGCCCCCCGGCTGTCCCCCAGCTCTGCGGCCTGGGGCTGTGTGCCCAGCTCAGATCAGGGCACGCAGGGGGTGACACGGCTGACCTGGGCCCCAACCCTCGAGCTGTGGGTTCGCTTTGCTCCCTGGGGACGAATGCTGGGTGCCCGGGAGAAGAGGCGGGTGGAGCCCGGCCCCCGAGATGCGCGGCAGCTGGCATGAAGGGCTGCGACTAATAAGACATGATGGAACGGGGTGACGGTCACGTGGCTCCTCGGGTGTCGCCCACACAGAGCCTGAGCTTCCAGCCTGGCGGAGGGCACTGGGGCTGCCCGGCAGCGTGTGAGGGGCCCTGGGCTGGGCTGATGTCTGCGACCAGGGAGGAGGCACAGAGTCGGCACGCATGCACACAGAGGCACACACACATGCACACGCATGCACAGACAGGCACACGCATGCACACACTTACACACACACACACTTGCTGCCCTCAGCGGTGTGGTTCAAGAAGAAGCAGGGTGTAGGCCCCTGGCGCCCAGCACCATGCCAGACCCCTTGGCACCAATGCTCGTTCGGGTGTTGAGATTCTGGGGGAGCTTCTGGGGCGACTGTGACAGGTGGCAGGCCCAGGGTGAGGGCGCTGACATGGCCATTTGGGGAGTAGTGGATAGAGGGTCGTGGAGAGGCGAATGGGGGACTCAGATCTGAAAGCGCCTCTGGGGAACTGTTCCCCCGGCACCGAGTGTTCCAGGGCATGGGCTCGGCCTTGTCCCAGAAGAGATTTGTCTTGTTTGGGCCACCCACCGCTGGCGGTGCTCAGGGCTGCGCACACCATACGGGGTGTCCGGGTCTAACCAAGTGCAAGGCCATGCCCTCCCTGCTGTCTGTTGCTCCGCCCTGAGACTGCTAAGGGGAAGGATTGCATAGGAGGTCCCGCGAGGGCACGGGAAGGATGCAAGTTGGGGAGACCCCCTTCCATGCCCCTGGTCTGGGGAGGTCTCTGAGCTCCGAGAGTTCAGGCAGACCCAGGCGGTTCCTCACTCTCCTCATCTGTGAAATGGGAACCGAACAAAGTTTAAGGAAGCACATCAAAAAAAGGCTTTCTCGGTGATTTATAATTACACTGCCGTTCATGTAACATGGCCACTAACACACGGTCAGTTGTGGTCTTGATGCCCGAGTCCCTGCATCTTCTCCCCACCCAAATGCCCCCAAACCCGCCTCCCCCAGTGTCCTGATGTTTCTCGCCCGCCTCTTCCTCCCCCGACAACCTTGTTCCCCACTGCCCGGTAACCTCAGTTTTGTGGCTCAGGGACAAGGGGCTGGATGTGTCCGACACATTCTTTGGTGTCTCTCTAGCCCACAGGTGGGGAGCCCGTCCGCTCTGTTCTCTCTGATGTATTTCTCTCGACAGCTGTGCCCTCTGGGCCCCTCTGCAGTGGCCTGTGTGGTTTCCACCCTTTCTCACGGCGGCATCGATTTCTCTGTGTCCATCAGCCTTTGCCCACTCACCTGCACTGGGCGTTTGTGCTGTCTCCGCGTCCTGCCTGTTGGATGCAGCACTGGAACGAATAGAGGGATACGGAAATCTTTGCGAGTTAATAAAACATTAACTTTGCTTGGAATAGATGCCAATAGAAGGGACTCATTGGGTCCTATATTAGCTCTATTCTTGGGGCTGTAGGGACGGTACAGCAGGCATGGTGCTTAGCTTGCATGCGGCTGACCCGGCTCAATCCCGGCATCCCATAGGGTCCCCAAGTCATTCCTAAGAGCAGAGCCAGGAGCAACCCCTGAGCATCGGGCGGCTGTGACCCAAAAAACTTTTATGAAAGCTCCATTCTTAATTTTCTCTTTTTAGGGGTTTCTAAGCAGTGGTGTTTAGAGCTTATCCCTGGCTCTGTGCTTAGGGGTCACTCCTAGTGACCTTGTGTGAGGGACTGGACCCCACTGGCTGCTTGTATGGCAAACATCTGACCACTGGACTCTTTCTCTGTCCCTGGTCTTAATTTGGGGGGAGAAATTTCACACTGTTTTCCATAGAGGCTGGATTGAGCCACATTGTCACCAACCATGAACGAAGGTTCTTTACTCCCCAGCATCCCCACTGGCACTGATTATTTCCAGACTTTTCTCTATGAGCCATACTCACTGGTGAGAGAGGCTCTCATCGAGAGGCGTCTCTGCTAAGTGCTGGTGAACGTGTTTCCATGTGCCTGCCGACCATTCCTATGTGCTCACACACACCTTCGGGAAGTGTTCATCTCCTCTCCTCTCCCCAATTTTGTTTTGATTTTGGCCCTCACCCAGCGGTGTTCAGGGCTAAATTCCTTGTTCTGTGCTCAGGGATCACTCCTGGCAGACCTGGGGACCAAATTGGGATCAATCCAGGGTCTGCCACATGAAGGCAAGTACCCTTATTACCACCTTACACTTGCGCTGGTCCGTTCCCCCCCATATTTTTGGTGCAGTCGTTTTATTGTTACTGGGCTTTCAGGAGCACATTTCTTGAGGGGGATCTCACTGTGTCATCTGTGGATCGAGGACTCTGCTATCTCCTGTGCCCTCCCCATCTCCAACTTATGAGCTTGACCATGCTCTGAGGACAGAAACCACAGCACCCACAACCTCAACCAGCCTTGCTGTCCTGGGGGGTTCCGGGAGAGGAGGCAACGAGGAGCAAGATGATATGGCGGTGGGGCGGCAAGCACTAAGCCAGGGTGGGTCAATCAGTGAAACGTGATTTGAGGTCAGGGAAGGTGGGTGGGAACAGAATGGAGGGACAAGAATGCAGGGGTGCAGACGCTGGGAGATGAGCGCTCCTTTAGGGCAGAAGGTGAGCACGTGCAAAGGCCCTGGGGCCGCTTGTGACTAGACACAACCGGCCGGCACTGGCTTGAACGGAGCACCTGCTAGTGCATGGAGAGGCTAGGGAAGGGTCATGGCTCCTGTGCCATCTGCCAATAAGTCTGCAGAAGACTGGAGGAGAGTGCGGCGTTAGAGAAGAAGCATCCGTGGGCATGACTGACCGGCGAGAAAAAGGAAGCTCAGAGTTTCGTTAGCGTGCCTGCACCACAGCGCAGCTTTTGGTCCAGCACCACTTTGGGGCAGCACTGGTGTCGCCTTAGCGCTGCGGCGCCTTGGCTGGGGCTCAGCGCACCCCAAATTCAGAGCGCGGGCCGAGCCCGCCCCGCCCTCGCGGCTAAGGCGTGAGGCCCCGCCCCCAGAGGCCCCGCACATAGGACAAGCCCCTCCAGGACCAAGCCACGCCCCTCCTGGACCACGCCCCGCCATAAACCACGCCCATCCTGGACCACACCTCGCCAGAGGCCACGCCCCCTGCTCAAGGCTGGGTTTCCCCTCAAAGACAAAGAGCAGAGGCGCTGTGCTGGGGTGGGACGCGGGTCAGGAGTGCACTGTCCCCTAATCTTGGGTCGTGGCAGTCCGGTGCGGCGCCCGGCCGAGCAATCATCTGCCCTTTTTATCTGCCAGGAGACAACACCTGGTGCTCCTCCCCTGGGGAGAGTGGCCACATATGTTGGACACATAGGACGGGGGGGTGGGGGGACGACTCTGCTCTGCGCCACCCCCCCCCACACCGGCCCTGTATGTTCCGGGTAAGCAGGGGGGTTAACCCTGAGGGGACCCAAGGTTGCCCTGTCCCTGGAACCCTGGGTTTGGAGCCCTGCCTCAGTTTCCCCGCCCCTCCCCCAGGAAGGGCTGGAATTGGGCTGGACCAGGATGTCTCGTCTCTCCAGCTGCGGGGCACCGGAAGTCTGCATCTAAGGAGAAATCAGCCAACACCCTGCGGCTGAGTTTGAAGGGCCGGAGTGGGGGCCAGTGCTCGCAGACCCTCCTCAGCTTTGCGCCGTGAGGGTGCCTGGGCCTCACTGGCCCCAGGGGAGCCCCCTGTGACTTTCCTGCAATCCTAGAAGAGACGCTGCTAGCCTGCGTGGAACACCGGGGGTGGAGGACGTTGTGGGGGGCAGCCCCTGGGGGTTGCCCACACCTGCTGGGCTGTCTCCCCTCCCACCTTCCCAGGGCGAGCGGACAGACGTGCAGGAGACCCCTGTCCCCCACACCCCGCTGCGGGGTCCTCCTCTGCGCGCCGCGTTTGTGTCCCTGAGCAGGTGGGCGGCGGGCAGCGGGCGCCCGGTCACCTCTCCCGAGCCTCTGCCCCCGCGCACGCTGGCGGCTCCAGCTCCGTTTGCTTCTGTCTTTCCCGCTCGCCTCCCCTCTGCAGCGCCCGCACCTCCCTTTCTCTCTCTCCGCCCCGCCCCTCCACCCCCGCACAGGTGTGCAAAGGGACCCCCTCGGGATCCGGGAAGGCTGGACCGGGCACCGCCCACCGCCCACCCCGAACCGCGGCGCCCCGCCCCCGCCGCCTGTGTAGGTGCGCGGCCGGCCGGGTCGCGTCCTGGTGCGCGCGGCTCGCCCCAACCCCCGCCCGCTGCGTCAGCCTCTGCCCGACGGGGGGGTGGGCAAGCCGCCCAGGGACGGGGGACGGGGACGGGGACGGGGACGGGGACAGGGACAGGGACGGGGACAGGGCGGCTGACGCACACGGGACAGGGTGATGGGTCTGAGTCACGGGGAGGGGGCGGGGCTGGGCCCTGGCCTGGCTGTCCCACCACCCGGAGCAATAGAAAGGGCCACCAGCAGGTCACCTTGAAGGCCTGGGGGTAGAGCTCAGGAGTGGCCCGAGTGGGGCAGCGCCAATCTGCACCCCCCCCCTCCTTACTTCTTGGGAAAAGACTGGACAGGACTAGCGTCCCTCCCCTCCCTTTAGCATGGCCAGGGCTGATGGTCTGAGAGAGGGGCTCTGGGAGGCTGAGCCACACACATGTGTGCACGTGTGCACACAACTAGCGTCCCTCCCCTCCCTTTAGCATGGCCAGGGCTGATGGTCTGAGAGAGGGGCTCTGGGAGGCTGAGCCACACACACGTGTGCACGTGTGCACACATGTACGCACACGCACACACCGCTACACTCACATGCACACTTGCTCACACGTTCATATGCACACACCGCTGTGCACATGCTGTGTACACGCCCATGTATGTGCACACACTGCTTCACTCACATGCACACATGCTCATGCACGTGTGCTCTCACGAGGTGCGCCAGGGCTGCACAGACAGGCGGCCCCATGCACCCGAGGGTCCTCAGACTCGGCCCTGTGAGCTCTGCTGACCACACGACACGCAATGCCTGCCTGGTGCCAACAGCGCGCACCCGCAGCCCCTGGCATGCCAGCACCCCGGAAGGCTGATGACCTCGGTGCCACCCTCGCTGCCTGTAGTGGGGGAAGGCTTGGGGGTCCTCAAGGGTCCCGTATGTGCCAGGGTGGGGTCAGGTGTTCTGATTGCTGGGGAAGCGCTTCCGCCACGCTGCACCCCCTTCCTGCCAGCTGCCTCCCGGCACACGTGCCCCCACCCCAGCCGGCCCCTCAGCCACGCAGCCCACAGGGGACGGGGAGGTGCTGCTTCCTCCTGGGCATCTTTGGGGACCCCCTGCCCCACGCCCTTTCCTCTGTTGCAGCCTTCTGGGGCTCGGGGCTGTAAATTGGTTTCGCTTCTGTGCAGACAAAGATTTGACCTTTCTCCCCTCCCTTTCCCCAGGGACCCTGGAGGAGAGACGGGGGCGGCGGGTGCTCTGGCCTCACTCCCCTGATCCAGACATGACCAGGGACCCCCCAGCTCCCCTAGACAGTGCTGGGGGAGCTGGAACCCCAGATGGCCGTGACACAGCCTTGTTGGGCTGCTGTGACTGGGGCAAGTCTCCCCAGTTCCGGGGTTTGGGGCCCCCAGTGAAAGGGGGAGCCGCAGGCCACGTCCCGACCTCCCCCCCCTCTGCCTCTCTGGGCAGCCAGGCAGGGATCTGGTCCCCACTTTCTAGGTATGGAAATACTCAGATGGCGCGTCCACGCCTGCTGGGCCCTGCGGCTGGGCCTCCAGACCCCCGACTCGCATTGTCTGAGGAGCAATGTTCGGTCTGTGTTGTGCTGTGTGACCCGGGACAGCCCCTGCCCCTCTCTGGGCCTCTGACTATGGCACAGAGGGGAGGCTGGGCATTGGCCTCACTGGCCACCTGTCTTCCTCACCTGCCCGGGGGCCCTTCTGGGGACAGGGCCCTTTGCCGGAAAGCATTTTGAGGTGATATTGGGGGATGCTCACCCTCTCTTTCCCTTGTTTCTGCCTCCTGCTGGTGCATGAGACCCCAGCCACTCACTGCCTCCCTCCCGCCTGCTCCCCTGCTTGGGGGGCCCACAGGCACTCGCTCTGCCTCCCCTCCCCACGGAAGGCGAGACAAGGGGATTATTTTTGGAACAAGAGCGGTTACACAACAAATGAATTATTTATCTTTGGCTGGAGGAGAGAAGGCATTTTGCTGGGCTTCTTAATTCTTTATCTGGATTGGGGGTGCCCCTTGGGTATGTGGCCAGGTGTGTGCGGGCCTGTCTGTTGTGTTCCCCCGTGTAGGAGTGCAGGAGTGAGTGTGTGTTCGTGTGTGCTGTGTGTGTGCGTGCACCATCCATCCTGGCACGGCGGGCACTTCTGGCTTCCCTGAGGCCATGTGGGTCTTTGTGGGGGCAGGCGGCAGCGTGTGGACAGGGGGGTGCTGGGTGTGTGTTTGTGAGGGCACAGCCAGCCCCAGCCGCCCTCTTCCGCTGCTCCCCTGCACCCGCTTCTCTCTCCTCCTTCCAGGCCCGGCTCTAGCCTCCCCACCTGCCGCCCCCGTCATCCCTTTTCATGAAACAGAGGGCTGCTGGCACCGGAGAGACCCCGGGGAGGCGGAGAGGGGGCTGGGGGCACCCCGAGGGGTTGCTCTGCGCCCTTCCCACTGATGTGTCACCCCTTTTCGGTGCTGCCTTTCAGGGACCAGGTGACAGATGGGTCTCTTCCTGCCTGCCCCAGTCTCTCCCGCTCTGCCTCCCAGCTCCATGCTCCAGCCTCCCGTGGGAATCCGAACTGCTGAGCCCTGAGCCCGAGGAGGAAGAGGAGGAGGAGGAAGGCGAGGAAGACCAACAGCACTGACAGCCTTGGCGCCTTCCGGGCGTGGGAGGACGCACGCGGGGCAGAGGGTGCCCCAGCCTGGCCCCGTGCCCAGCACCTGCTGGTAGCCCCCCTCCCCACCCCGCCCCCAATAAAAAGCCAACAGCCCTGGGCACTCGCCGTGCCCACCTCACCTGGGGCCCCTGTGCTGGGTGTCACCCCCAAGATGGTGGCGGCCCCAGGGAGGACTGTGCCGGCCGCCTGGGCCTCGGGCCGCTAGGCTCCCCCTGGACGCCCCCGCCCTGTAGCCCACGCTGGGCCTGCGAGGGGGCCATGCTGCGCCTGGGGCTGTGCGCAGCGCGCTGCTGTGCGTGCCGGCCCGGCGCAGTGCGCGCTGACTGCTGGCTCATCGAGGGCGACAAAGGGCTACGTGTGGCTGGCCATCTGCAGCCAGAACCAGCCGCCCTACGAGACCATCCCGCAGCACATCAACAGCACCGTGCACGACCTGCGGCTCAACGAGAACAAGCTCAAGGCCGTGCTCTACTCCTCGCTCAACCGCTCGGCAACCTCACGGACCTCAACCTCACCAAGAACGAGATCTCCTACATCGAGGACGGCGCCTTCCTGGGCCAGTCGAGCCTGCAGGTGCTGCAGCTGGGCTACAACCGGCTGAGCAACCTGACGGAGGGCATGCTGCGGGGCATGGGCCGCCTGCAGTTCCTCTTCGCGCAGCACAACCTCATCGAGGTGGTCACGCCGGCCGCCTTCTCCGAGTGCCCCAGCCTCATCAGCATCGACCTGTCCTCCAACCGCCTCAGCCGCCTGGACGGCGCCACCTTCGCCAGTCTGGCCAGCCTCATGGTGTGCGAGCTGGCAGGCAACCCCTTCAACTGCGAGTGTGACCTCTTCGGCTTCCTGGCCTGGCTGGTGGTGTTCAACAACGTCACCAAGAACTATGACCGGCTGCAGTGCGAGGCCCCGCGAAGTTCGCCGGCTACCCGCTGCTGGTGCCGCGGCCCTACCACAGCCTCAACGCCATCACCGTCCTCCAGGCCAAGTGCCGCAACGGCTCGATGCCGCTGCGCCCGCCAGCCACCCCACGCCCTACTCCACGGATGCGCAGCGAGCCCGACGAGAACTCGGGCTTCAGCCCCGATGACCTCCTGTCGGTGGAGCCGCCGGCCTCGCCCTCGCCCACCACGGACGCGTCGGCCGGGCCGCCATCAAGTTGCACCAGGTGACTTTCACCTCGGCCACGCTGGTGGTCATCATCCCGCACCCCTACAGCAAGATGTACGTCCTGGTCCAGTACAACAACAGCTACTTCTCTGACGTCATGACGCTCAAGAACAAGAAGGAGATCGTGACTCTGGACAAGCTGCGCGCCACACCGAGTACACCTTCTGCGTCACGCCCCTGCGCAACAGCCGCTTCAACCACACCTGCCTGACTTTCCGCACGCGGGACCCGGTGCCCGGCGACCTGGCGTCCAGCACGCCCAGCACCACCCACTACATCATGACCATCCTGGGCTGCCTCTTCGGCATGGTCATCGTGCTGGGCGCCGTCTACTACTGCCTGCAAGCGGCGCTCCCAGGAGGAGAAGCAGCGGTCACTCAAGGTCAAGAAGACCATCCTGGAGATGCGCTTATGGGGCGGACGTGGACCCCGGCTCCGTGGTCCACGCTGCCCAGAAACTGGGAGAGCCGCCCGTGCTGCCCGTGGCACGCATGGCCTCCATCCCAGCCATGATCGGGAGAAGCTGCCGGCCGCCAAGGGGCTGGAGGCAGGGCTGGACACGCCCAAAGTGGCCACCAAGGGCAACTACATCGAGGTGCGCACCGGGCTCGGGTGGGGAGGGCCTGGCCCGGCCGGAGGAAGACCTCCCCGACCTGGAGAACGGCCAGGGCTCCGCGGCCGAGATCTCCACCATCGCCAAGGAAGTGGATAAAGTCAACCAGATCATTAACAACTGCATCGACGCCCTCAAGCTGGACTCGGCCTCTTTCCTGGGGCGGCGGGGGCGGCGGGGACCCCGAGCTGGCCTTCGAGTGCCAATCCCTCCCCCCGCGCCGCCACCGCCTCGGCGGCGGTGGTGCCCAGCGGCGCTGGAGCGCCCCAGCTTCTTGTCCCCCCGTACAAGGAGAGCTCCCACCACCCGCTCCAGCGCCAGCTCAGCGCCCGACGCCGCCGTGGCGCGCAAGACCTGCAGCGTTTCGTCCAGCGGCTCCATCAAGAGCGCCAAGGTCTTCAGCCTGGACGTGCCCGACCACCGCGGCCGCGGGGCTGACCAAGGGCGACTCAAGTACATCGAGAAGGGCAGCCCCCTCCACAGTCCGCTGGACCGGCTCCCGCTGGTGCCCGCGGGCAGCGGCGGAGGCGGCGCGGGCATCCACCACCTGGAGGTGAAGCCCGCGTACCACTGCAGCGAGCACCGGCACAGCTTCCCGCGCTCTACTACGAGGAGGGCGCCGACAGCCTGAGCCAGCGCGTGTCCTTCCTCAAGCCGCTGACCCGCTCCAAGCGGGACTCGGCCTACTCGCAGCTCTCCCCTAGACACTACTACTCGGGGTACTCCTCCAGCCCAGTACTGCGTCCGAGAGCACCCACAAGATCTGGGAGCGCTTCCGGCCCTACAAGAAGCACCAGCGCGAGGAGGTGTACATGGCCGCCGGCCACGCCCTGCGCAAGAAGGTCCAGTTCGCCAAGGACGAGGACCTGCACGACATCCTGGATTACTGGAAGGGGGTCTCGGCCCAGCAGAAGCTCTGAGCCCCTCGCAGTCTCCTGCCCGGTGAGGTCGGAGCGGGGAGGGCCCCGGCGGCGCGCAAGACACGGGACAGGCCGGGCTGCGGGGAGCGCGGGGACCTGGGGGCTGGGCAGCGGCCGGGCCAGGGGGGACGGCGCGCGCCAGGACGCACACGCCACACCCGCACGCACGCACGCACGCACACACCTGACCACCACCTGACTGTGAACCACCACCCGACAATAACGGACTGGGAAACAGACACGTTCTTCAAGTTTACACTCTGTTGCCCAAACCAGTCGTCTACTGTGCTGTCCAGGGCACCGCGGGGCGCGGGGCGGGAGCCGGGAGCCGGGCCAGCGAGGGAGCATCAGGAGGACGGGGGTCGGGGGCGTGTGGCTGAGGCAGCCACCGGGGGGCAGGTAGAGGGGTAGAGCTGCTCCGACCCTCCGGCTAGAGGGACAGGTCACCCTGGAGATTTAGTACGAGCTGGCACGAGACTCTTCCTTCCTGGATGTGGAAACTGAGGCCCCGATGGCCAGAGACCACTCCAGGGTCAGAGGGCGGGTTAAGAGTCTCCCCACTTCCCGGCCCAGTGCTATGCCCGCCACGGAGGCACCCCTGGGCCCCATCCCCTCCGCCCACCCCACCCCTTCCCGGGACTGTGATCTCCCTTGAGAGTTGGGAGGGGGGCTATTCTCTAGAAAGCCCCATGGCTGCGCCCCCCCTCCCGGGCTGTGATGGGCTGTGCTGGGGCCATTGGCCCTCACAGAAAGACAGGACAGACGGGAAGGGCGGGGCCCCTTCCACCGGCCCCTTATAGTGTCTTCCAAGCCTTGTGGGGAGCGGTGCCCGGGTCTGGGAAGGGTGGGCTGGGCCAGCCCCCCCACTGCATCTCAGGTGCAGCCCCCCTTCCCCTGTCCCCAAGCATCTCTGGGCCTCCAGGACCACCCACTCATCCCCCAAAGGCCGCAGTGAACTGTGATGCCTGAGGAGGTGGGGTGTAACGGGGGCTTTGCTGACGACCCCCATCGGGGCTCTCAGGGCCGCCTCCCGGCCTGCTGAGGAAGGAGGGTTTTCTGGGGCTCGGCCCCGGACCCCCTTCTTGGCTGCCTACCCCGCCTCACTCCAGGCCTCAGGGCGTCGTGTTTCCATGGAAACAGCCACCCCCCCTTGCTGCCCTCCACCCAACACCCAACAAAGCACAAACAGTGAGCGCCCCTTCCAACTTCCAACGCCAGGGGAGCTGCGGGTTCCTGAGGCTCCTCCCCACGGGGCCACGCCCCTGTCTCCATGGCAACTCGGAGACTGGCAGTTGGAGCCGTTGGGCTGCTGGGGGTTTGCTGAGTGGGCCGCAGTGGGCAGCCTTGGGGGCACCGGCTCAGGTGCTCCAGAGCTTGAAACTATCTGGGGGGCAGCAGCTCTGGGCTCCTGAGCCGAAACTGGGGGCTCTTGAACACAGAGCCGCGGTCCTCGCCCGCTGGGGTCATGGGGACCACTCTAGGCGGCCCCACCAGACCGCCACGCCGCGCTAGAAGCCGCGGCTGCCAGTCACCTCGGGCTTGCTCGAGATCAGAGGGGTGGATGGGGCTGATGAGCGACTCGGAGTTGGGCCTGACACCTGTACTGTTTGGGGTCTGATGGGGAAAGCTGGGGCGTCCTGCTGAGGGGGCTTCGGGGACGGGGAGGCCCCCAGACGGCCCCCAGACCTCTCCCTCTCAGAGGACGGACGGAGCCCAGGGCTCGCTTGGGGGGTGACGTTGGTAAAGAAAGGACTGTTTTTCCTGGGGAGGGGTGAGGAAGGGGGAGCCCCATGGAGACGCAGAGCAGCCCCCCCCCCGCCCAGACCCCCATCTCCTCCCCACACTGAGCCGGCTGGTGGCCCAGGCCGGCGGGCGCGGAAGCAGATCCCCTGTTATATTTGCATGATGATTTCACTGTATTTTTTTTCTGAGCAAACATCTGTCGTGTATGTGCCAGTCCGTCCCTTGCCCCTTGCCCTCCCTGCCACCCTCAACCCCCCCCACCCCCACCCCCTCTATTTTGATTTGACAAGCAGCTCTTGAACCCCGGGAAGGGCCCCTGCCTCTGCAAAAGACCCCAAACAGGTGCCACCGCAAACCCCACCCGCTCACTGTCTCCAGGCTGGGCCCCTAAGTGTCGCTGCCCCTTCCTCCCTGCCCTGCCCTGACGGACCCCTGCCCCTTGGCCTTGCCAGGCAAGGAAGGGCAGCAAGGCCCCACCGCCAGCGCCGCCCCACTGCCCGGGTCCTGCAGACTGTCGAGGTCACGGAGGAGCCCAAGAAGGCTGCCAGGTGCAGTGGTCAGTGGGGCGGGGGCGCACTGCTGGACTGGACAGGGGACCAGGAGCTTCCTGGGGCCTTGGAGCCCCGAGCAGAATCTGGGGTTGACTGACCGTGTTGGCCCGGCTTCACCGAGGCTGAGCTGCTGCAGGGACCCCGCCTCCCCCTCCCCTCCATGCCTGGTTAAAGGTGGCCTGTCCTGCAGGCGGGGCTCCGTCTCAGGCTCTGGTGGGGCCAGGCCGGTTCCCCCACCCCAGAGGTCAGGTGAGGGCTGACCCCGGTCTTCCTGCATATCAGCTCCAGACCTGCTTCAGGGCTCTTCTGCCACTCAACCCTCCTCGGGGGTGGGGGGAAATAATTACCAAAGACAGGTGCCCCCGAGGCCTTGGGCTAGCTAGCAAGTGAGGAGCTGGGAGCAAGGGGTCCGGCCTGGGGAGTGGGGGCCAGGGGTCAGGGAGGAAGAAGGGGATGGTGGGGGAGTAAGTCGGCTACCTGGGAGAGATGTGGGTGCCTCCCTGGGCCCCCAGTACCCGGGGTGGGCACCCCACTCACCCTCTGTTGGGCTAATGGCCTTCCAGAAGAAGTGGAGATAAGGCAGGGAAAATTCTGATGAGGTAACCCTGGGGGGCTGGTCTCTGCCCCAGAGCCTCAGCCTTCCGTGAAGGAATTTGGAGGCAGAGAGCCTGTGTTCAGGCTGCTCTGGGACCTGACAGTGCAGCCAGTCACGGGACTAGGCCAGGGTTTGAGGGCAACGTCTGGGCTGGGCCTGGGTCACGTCCGGTTTTAACCAGGAAGTTGCTGGCCCATCCCCCTACCTTGCCTTCTGGAAATTTCACAGAGGAGCCAAGAGAAGCACAGGACGGAGGGGAAGAGCGGGAAGGAGCCAGCCTGAGTGTGGACAGCAGGTTCCAGTTCAGGGGGACCAGAGGGAATGCGCGGCCCACCCTGGGGTTACCAGGCAGACGCCACGCTAGGGTGAAGGCGGGGGGGGGCAGGGGCGTCCCTCAGAGGACCCAGGGTCCAGCAGCTGTTCTGAGTGCAGAGCCTGTGGGCCGTCTCAGTGGGGCTGGGCTGGCCCCCGTGGGCTTTTTTCATGGGCCTTTGAGCAGTTGGTGCAGTGAGGCGGGGGCGGGGGGCCTGGCCTCCTCTCCCCGACCTGGAGCCTCCCCGAGGCCTAGGGCCTATTGGGCATGCTGGAGCCAGACGCTGCGTGCCCATGACCCTCGCACCTTTAAAACAGAACCAGTATTTACACTTTACTCCCTCGCAGCTGTCTGTCCTGGACTCCAGCTTCCACCTCCTGGCTCCTGGCCGAGCCTGAGGGGAGGATTGGGGGTCACTAGGTGGGCAGGAGTGTCTAAAGCCCCCCCCACCGAACGCTCCTGCCAAACAAGCACAGGTCTGGGCAGGGCAAAGGGTGACCCCCTCCCTCCCCAGGAGTCCCCCGCCTGCCCCAAGGTTTGGCACCTGATTTGGGTCCTACAAACTCGGCTGGGGCCCCGGCTATGAACCAAGCCCTTGATCTGTGTGGACGCCCCCAACTCCCGCAGGGGGGCTGAACCCTCTCCTCCTCTCTTTTTAGGGGACAACTTCATTTATTTTCTCTTCCCTCTCTTCACCTCTCCCTCCTCCCCACTTCCTGTTTTAAACTGAATGGCACGAAATTGTTTTCCTCGACTCGGAGATTCCTGTATGGAGAAAGTCAATTTCTATATTTGCAATAAATTTCGTATTTAAAACAACAGACCTGGGTCTGCACTGAGTGTTGGGGTCTGAGTGTTGGGGTCTGCTCCTTAGTGGGGCGCAGCCCCATCTCTCAAGCAGGATTCAGGGACCCAGGGCCAACGGAAGAGGCATCGCTAACCCGTCAAGGGGTATTTGTCTCAGGTCTGGTGACACAGGACTGCATGGGGGCCGGAGGGGAGGGAGGTGCCTTCTGGCCTGGCAGCAAGGGGCCCCTAACCCCTCCTGGAAACCTGTGTAGATGCCTGACACGTGACCCCCTCCCTGAGCGAGCATTTGGGGCCACCACTAAGTTCTCAGCCCTTCTCCCAGGGTCAGATTTACCCCATTTAGCACATGGGGCAGAGCTGCTACCGGCTCTCCCTGTGCCCAGCCACTCACAAGGTGCCCAGGAGGGATGGCGGGTTCTAGCCCTGGCCCGCCACCCCAGCAGAGCCTCGCAACAATCCAGACGACCTCCCACTCCATGAGGGCCTCCATTTTCCACATCCGACTTCCCCTTCGTCAGAACTCCACCCAGCAGACCAGCCTATCACAGCCCCGCTCGCATGCCGCTTGCGGCCGCAGAGTTCATCAATAAATGCTGGATTTAGAGATGACTACAAGAGTATGCTACCCGTGTCGTATTTGATATGCCAAATACCAGTAACTATTATAGACCTCATTCCCATGACCTGATGGAATGGTTTGAGGCTCTTTATGTTCCTGGAGCAAGCAGGTGCCCTTGGGCTCTACTTGCATGAGACAGGACATATGGAGATGTTACTGGTGCCCGCTCGAGCCAAATCGATGATGAACGGGAAGACAGTGATACAGTGATACAGCATATGGTTACTGATGTTCTTTAGCCTGGGTGTTGGGAAGACGGGGTGGGGGTCACTGCTAGGTCAGGTGAGGGTCTCTGCCAGGATGTGACCCTCCCAACCTCCCCGAGCCCTGTTCCTCCAAGAGTTAAGAAATGCAGCTTGTCCCAACTCTGAGGGCCCTGGGGACTCGGGGTTCCATCTACTAAGTGACCAGTGACCCAGACTGGACCCTGTCCTGTCCTTGCCTCTCCACAGCAGAGCCGCTCCAAACCCCTCTTCCTTGGAACACTGCCCTTTGAGTACTGCTGATGCCCCCACTTGGGGAGGCCGCACCTGCTGCCCTTTACTCCACAGCTATGAACCACCCTGTTCCTTCTGGGCTGCCAAGGCTGGCTGGACTCAGAGGGCAGAGGAAGGGTGTGGGGGAGGGGCTGGACTTACTGCTGACCTCAGGCTGGATTGCCTCACCTGGGCCGGGAGAGGGGCCGCCCCCTGCATGCCAGCTGCTGCTAATTCCTGCAGACGGCGCCCTGTGATTCAGAATGGATTGCTCGGTTGCTAGGGGCACGTCCTGTATGTTTCCCTTGGGAATGGCTTCCTCTGTCCACACTAGTAGACAGACACACACCCCTCCCAGGGTGACTGGTGTACTGTGGGCAGGGGTCATTGTTCAGAAAAGGCTTTGGGTGAGACCCCAGCTGGCCTCTACCGCCCTCAGTACAGGCCTCACCCGACCCTAACTACTTACTGGCTCTTCTTGGGAGCAGGTGTCTGAGGCAGGGACCCCGTTCCAGAGGAGGGGTGCGTGCAGGGGGAGAGGCCAGCAGGGGACCCTGCTCACAATCCTACATAGTATGGCCAGACTGGGGGTTCTCTGGGGGGTCTCCTCCCTGCAGGCTCTTTCTGCCTCGGGGGAACCACAAAGGCCTTGGGACAAGACGCTCCCTGCGGCCCTGCTAACCTTCCTCCAGCGGCCGTGGCTGGCAGGGAGTCTCCATCCTTCCAGAACTTTCCAGTGGCCTGAGGCCTTAGTCCTCAGGGCTTGGGGGCCTGGACTCCAGAGCTGTCCAAAGATTCCCCCAAAGCCCCAGGCAGGGCCGGCTGTGTGAGGGGGTGGGGGTGGGCGGGGGCTGATGCCGGCTGATGCCGTTTTGTGTCCTGAGCCTGACCCTGTTTCAGGGCTTGGCTGCTGCGTCCAAAGACTTCTTGTTCAGCGACTGCGTTTCCAAGGACCATGCAGGCCTTGCGTTGGGAGGCGGCGGAGTGCTCTGCGCAAGTCCTGGGGCCGCAGGGCAGGGGGCCTCTGCTGTAAGTAAGAGTGCTAGGGGCTGCTGGCGCGTCACGGTCTGGGTGGGCACAGACTCCTGTGCTATTGAAGAACAAAGCCCTGGGAGCTGGGCATAAAACTGTGGCCCCCAGGGGGTATTTTCAGGGGCCTTGAATTCCCCACCAACCCCTATTTCACAAAGAACCCATGGGAGATAGTAGGGCCGTGGTATTTCATAGAGAGCCCAGCCGCCTCCCACCCAGCCTGGACTCCGGGTCCAGGAAGGAAGAGGGGGACAGAGAGGGGTCACAGGAAGGAAGAGGGGGACAGAGAGGAGGGCGGGGCGGGGGGAGCTACAGATCGGGAACAAGTTTCCATCCAGTAAGGAACAAATGTCACCAGTGTGTCTGACTCCCTGGAGGTTAAGGGGTCACTCCGTCTGGCTTTGGTCTGACCTCCTGGAGGTTAAGGGGTCACCCGTCTGGCTTTGGTCTGACCTCCTGGAGGTTAAGGGGTCACTCCGTCTGGCTTTGGTCTGACTCCCTGGAGGTTAAGGGTCACTCCGTCTGGCTTTGGTTCCCAGCAACCAGAAATACCCCCCCACACACACACACCGTCTCCAGGAGAGCACGTGGAAGGGGGTCACCGCCCTGGCTGGAGGCTGTGGGCTGTTTGCTTCCTCCAGATTAAGGAGCTGTCTGCCCTCCTGGGAGAGGGCACCCCTGTAGCAGTCACAGAGCACAGACCCTCCCCGCCACCCCCTCAGGGGAAAGAGTTGGTTGTCTGCCTGGGGTCCATGCTGAGCTGTGCTCAGGGACTCCAGGGGGTGCTCGGGCTGCCTAGAGAGAGTGCAAGGCAAATGCCCCACCCACTGGACTAGGGCAGAAGTTTCAAAAAGGAGGTACAGAAGCCGAGAGTGGGATGGGGAGGGGGGGACAGGGTCCCCCCGGGCTCCTCCTCGGGCCTAACCCAGCTTGTCCTAGTACTGCTGCCCCACGGCGGTCATCTGGACCCACCCAGCTTCCCCCGCCCCCAGGAAGCTGTCCCTTCCTCCACCCTATTCCTTCCGGGGTGCAGAGGGCCAGCTGGGGTCAAGGGGCAGAGTGCAGCTCAGTGCAGTGACCTCAGGCTGGGCAGCCTCATCCGGGCGGGGAAGGGGGGCCCTGGAGAACCTCTCCACACCCGGCCCCCCATCCCCCCATAGGCAATGGCCCCTTTTAAGGACCCCCTGCCTGCTTGGCTGCTGTTAACCCCCAGAAGACAGTGCCCCTGTGATTCAGCCCAGATTGCTTGAGGGGGTCTTTCAGGGGCACCCCAGCCCTACAGGTTGTCCTGGGACTGGCTTTTATATAATCAGACTCCCGACTTGGTGTTGAGACCCTCCACGTCTGTCCTAGGCCCTCGGATGAGACCCCCAGTGCAGGGCCTGGTCCTCTGGATACCTGTTACTGCTCTCTGAGCAGGGTCCACCCCAGGGAGGGAGTCTGCGGGTGTCCTGGGGGGCCCTGCTCACAAACTTGACTTCTCTGGCCAGACACTGGGCGGCTGCCGACAGGGAGGGCTGACCCCCTGCTCGTCTTCCAGGAAAACCCTCAAGCCCTGCTCTGGGCACTAGTGGGGTCTGGGGCAGTCCCAGGCTGCTGGGTGGAGAATCTGCTTCCGGGCCCAGGGTTCCCCGTGACTCAACACCCCTCTTCCCTCTTTCCCTGGGTTTCAGGCAGCCGCTGTCCAGGGCTCTGGAGCTGCAGGGAAAGGGCAGTGGCCAGAGGTGACCTCTGTGGTCAGGGCTAAAGATTTGGGCTTTGTTCCATCTCCCCTAGAGTCCCCAAGGAAACAGCAGGAACCCACCCTCCATCTATGGGGGTGCCCAGGGCTCCGTGGGTGGGTGGGGGGGCTGCGGCAAAAGCCAGCATTTCAGGACGTCGGGGTCCAATCTGCAGGCGTGGTGGGGGCTGTCCATGGGCCTGACAGCGTCCCAGCCTGAGGTCCCCAGCCTGAGCCCTGCCAGCTTCTCTCTGTCCCTGCCGTATCCGTGGCCTGCCCAGCCCCATGTGAATGGCCGTGACCTGCCCAGTCTGTGGCCGAGCTGGGCTTGACAAATCACAGGTGAGGGAGGGCGAGGTGTGGGGGGTCTGTGCCGGGATGCATAGAGGACGCGAGAGGCTGGGCCCTGCGCGCCCCATTTTCTGTCTCCCAGACCCGCCCTCGCCAGCTGCCTCCCTGCATGCCCCCTCCCCACGGGAGGGCCCCAGAAGGAAGCTCCCCTCTTGCTCCCAACCATCTTTATCTGCTCTTGCCTCTGTCTGCAAGGCCCCAGAGCTCTGCTTTTGGCCTCCTGACTGAGGCTCTGGCGCCAAGAGCAGAGTTCTTTCTAGAACATTCAGGCAAGACAAGAGATGGGGTTAGAACGTCGCTTTCCAGAGCAACGAGCAAAGTCACAGTGGACCGAGGCCACTGTCCCTCGACAAGAGAGAGAACAGCAACTGTAGCAGCCTCCTGGGCATTCAGGGAGGCTGGGCTGGGCCAAGGGGGTCCGGAAATAGAAGCAGCCCCTTTGCGCCTATGCCCACCGCTCTTACAGGAGCACAGAACAGATGGAACCCAGACCCCCAAATCAGCTTCTTAGGAAGATTTCGGCGAGTGGACGTAGCCTTCTGAGCACCCAAGGCAGCCAAACAGCCCCTGCCCCAGCCACAGACTGAACTTACATTGAATCACCCCCACCCCAGTCTCCATATGCCACCGGCCAAGTGGGTGCTTAAGCTCTGTTTCCGTTTGCGGGGACACGGTGAGAATCAGGAATCCCCGAGTTGATGCCGCTCTCCTGGAGTCGGTGGGCCTGAGCCCCTGAGACTCTCAGAAATTGATTTATTTTTTCCTTTAGAATATACCTTGGATCACACCCCTGGAGCCAACCGCCAACTTCCCAGCCCCCCTTCCCGCCCCTGACCCCGGCTGACTTGAAGAGGTGCAGGAAAGGAGCCCCAAGCTCCAGCCTTCTGCTCCCAGCCCCGCACTCGGATTCTTGTGGCTAAAATCCCGGCGACAGCTCAGCCACCTGCTTCCTCAGGCTGCTGAGGCTGGCGCCAGAGGCCTGTGAAAGGAAGGTGTTGCAGAGCCTCCCCAGAGAGAAGCAGGGGAGGCGAATGGGGCAGGAGCCCTGCAGGCTGCTGCCCAATCCCGCCTTGCTGAGGGAGTCCGAACCTGTTCCAGGCTCCGCAGAGGTTCCAGGCTTGTGTGTGCGCGAGATCACCAAAGGGGGCGCTGCAGGGCGAAAGTGTGGGAGGGGGCCAGAGCGATAGCCCAGTGGGAGGGCGTTTGCCTTACATGTGGCTGGCCTGTGCCGGCCCGGGTTCGATTCCCGGCATCCCATATGGTCCCCGAGCACCGCCAGGAGTGTTTCCTGAGTGCAGAGCCAAGAGAAACCCCTGAGCATTGCTGGGTGTGACCCAAAAAAAGGCAAAAAAAAAAAAAAAAAAAAAAAAAAGTGTGGGAGGGCTCGGCTCTGTGAACTGGGGGTGTGGTGGGAGGGTGGGTTCACACCGAGGACTCCTCAAATTGGGGTTCATGCTGAGAGAATTGGGGTGGCCCTGCAGCGATAGCACAGCGAGGAGGGCGTTTGCCTTGCATGCAGCTGACCCGGGTTCAATCCCTGGCATCCCATAGGATCCCCAAGCACCGCCAGGAGTAATTCCTGAATGCAGAGCCAGGAGGAACCCCTGAGCATTGCTGGTGTGACCCAAAAAAGACAAAAAAAGAGGGGCGGGGAAGTGTCGCCTGGCCTAGCTCTGTCTGTCACCGTAGGCTCCTGCAGTGTTTGAAGATTTCCTCTCTGGCCGGCAGCCAGGACAGGAGGTGGACCCTGTTGGCAGTGGGGAGGAGCGCACCCTTGGGAGAAGATTCTGGTGTTGGACAAGGAAATGGTTTGGCTTTGTGTACGCGTGCGTGTGTGTGCGCATGAGTGTGTGTGTGCGTGCATGCCTGGATAAGCGCAGGACGGCCGGTGGCCAATACCTGAGTGGTGACCAAGATTTAGGACAAGGGTGGGGAGGAGGAGGAGAGGGACGTGGCTTGGGGTGCTGGGTGGGGAGAAGAGAAGCCGTGTCAGGCCTGAGCGGGGTTTGCCCAGGGGACGCCACGCCTCTGCCTTCCCGGCTAAGCCCAGCCGCGCTGCCCCTTCCCTTTCCTGCTTCTCAGCTCCCCCTCCCACGTCTAGGCACTTTTCCTAGCTTCTTATTCTAAGGTTAAAGGACCACCACCTCCCACCCCAAGCCCTGTTCCCGTGTCTGGGAGGGAGCGGTGGGGGCCGGGGTGGGGGCTGTCGCCATGGTTCAAACCTGCAGTGGAGAGGCCTAAAGGACTTCAGAAGCCTCAGCGTCCACCTGCTGCCCTCCGCTTCCGGGCCAGGCCAGGAGGGGCAGCTGCCTGCATGTGGCCCTCCGGTAGCTATTTATAAAGTTCCTTTCACATTCTTCAGGTGAGGGCTGACTCCGGGCAGCTAATGGGCCTCCCGCGGCCGGCCATCACAGTGTAGGGCTGCTGTGTAGGCTCTCGGGCAGCTCCGCGAGAGGGAGCCGGTCTTTGCTCTTCTGGATTCTGCTCATTCCCTCCCCTCCCCGCCTCCCCCCAGGTCTGGGCCCTCCCCTCCTCCTCCTGGGGCTTTGGTTATCAGCTCAGGTTGCTGCACTACTGTTTGGATCACAAGCCGCCCCCTGCCCAGCTGCTTGTGGTCTAAGGTCCATTGAGCTGAGGTGGAAGGTGCCGGGAAGGGGGATCGGTGATGGTCTTCCTGGGTGCAGAGCTGCCGCTGGTACCCAGCGCCCACATGCCAGCATCCCCACCGCGAGATGGGGGTGAAGCTATTCTGACTCTCGGGGTGGCCGAGAGGAGCCAGCATCACAAGGTCAACACGGCAGAAAGTGCCTCTGCTCGGGCCTGGCTGCCCCCCCCCACGCCTGCCCCAGCCCCACCCCACAGAGGTGCTGTCCCAGCCTGGTTACAGCCACAGTTGGGGCTGACTCCGGGAGACCCTGGTAAGGGAAAGGGACTTGGGCCCAGATTCTCAGCAAGCACGGGGACCCCCAAGGCCTCAGTTTCCACCTCTGTGAAATGGAGCGAGCTGCACCTACCTCATAGCCAGCAGGGCTGGGGCGCTGATACCTAAGGCAGAGCAACACCCACCCAGCCAGAGGGCTCCTGCTGAAAAAGAGGCAGACTCAGACAGGAAGTGGTTGGGAGGGGGGGAGCTTCGAGTATGGCCCAGCGGCCCAACTCATGTTGGTGAGTCGAAAAGGTCGAAACTCGCAGAACTTGGGGCATCCGACCCTCACCTCCTCACCTCCTGACCTCACCTCCCCCATCTCCAGGGTTCCTGCCAGTGTTGGGTACCCCCCACACACACACACACTGACCTCTCAGCCCAGCAACCTTCCTGAATGCATTGGGGGGGGGGCTCCGGGGCTTCCAATACCATGTGGAGTATTTGAAACCTCCTGCCTCCGCGGAGCGTTGGGATTCTGCAGCTCGGGCTTCAGGGCTGCTCCGCCCTCCTCTACCTTGCAGCCCCTTTCCCTTGCAAGCTTGGTGACTCGGGACCCTTGCCTGGAAGGCTGTGTTTGAAGAAACACTGGAGTTGGGGTTCGCTTATGCCTTCCCATGTCGGGTGATGGGCCCTGGCTCCGGGAAGGGGTCCGCGTTTCATGCAACCTTAAGCAGGTACAGACCGCCATAGCCTCCCGCCCCATCTCTGGAGGGCAATGGCAGATTTGGTTTCTAGGCACAGAGATGTTTCTAGGGCCTGAGTTGCATTTACTAGACACCTCGGGGCGGGAGCAGCACGGGGAGAACATGTCTGGCCCGATTCTAGCCAGGCACCACCTGGCCCTGAGTACCACGGGGTAGCCTTGGGGGATACCGCACCCACTCTGCGCAGCCCGTAGCAGGGGCTGTTGGGGACCCTCAGCTAATTGGACCTCCTGCCTGGTTGGTCAAGAACCTCTGAAGGGGCTCTCGGGTGCTTCCCCAATCCCTAGTAACGACCTAGGGTTCAGCGTGGAGTATCTGAGCACTCTCAGAGGAGCTCAAAACAGCTACCGTTCTCCTCCCAGGCTGGGCTCCATCTGGGGCCAGGTGACAGGCTTTTGACTCATCCAGGCTGATTGCCCAGGAGGGGTGTTTAGCCTGGCCAAAGGGGGCTCAGATCACGTTGGTTCATTTCTTTGTGTCAGTAGTGAGTTCTCAAATAGAAGCAAACAGTCTGAAGATGCACATGGAGCAGACTGGCCCCACGCCTGCTGCCGCCGCTGGAAGTTCAGCTGAAGGTGGCAGATAATGCAGGAACTGTCCCCGAGTACCATGGGGGTGGTTCCCTTTGAGGGGGCACTGCGCACCCGGGGACAGGGTCCACACTCGGTCCAGGCTTTCTCTATCCTGAGACTCTGGGTTTCCTGAGACCTTAGCTCTCCAGCGTTCTGCGGATGCCCGCCACAGTGGTGACCCCGGCTTAGGAAAGGAACGCGAAGCAGGCGTCCATCTCCTCGGCCTCATCGCTGTGGTCCCGGGAGTCTGGACACACACCCGCCCCCCCACACACACACACACAACACACACACTCTAGTGTGTTTATTATAGACCGGGAAATTTGTGAGTTTGTAAAGCATCTAGCTTTGAAAAAGAGGAAAAGAGAAGAAACAATGGGAAGGGGACGCAGATGAGGATGGGGGAAGAAGGGAAGCGACGGGGAAACAGGCAGAGAATCACTTGCCTTGTGGGGCAGAGCTCACAGGCTTGCCAGCCTCCGCCCCTCCTCCTCCCACGGGAGGACGCTTGAACTATGGGCTGCTTTTACGAGGCCTGGAGAATAGGCCTCTGGAATAGGCCTTTCCTAGCCTCCCGGGAGCGTGGGGCTGTGTGTAACCAGCTTCTACCCAATGCTACATAGCTGATGCTAGGAACCTTTCCTGAATAAAGACTTGATTGAAGCTCTTTGTTTTGATCCCTTCTTTTCCTGTGATTGGGAGGCAGGATGCAATGAGTGGGCCTCCAGCAGCCTTCTTGGACTGTGAGGAGATTTTGGGGGCTGAGATCAGGTCCAGCAGTAAGGGAGAGGGATGAGGGACGAAGAGAGAGATGGGGAGCTGAGCTTGGGTCACCAAACAAGGTTTTACCGAATCACAAATTCCCATCTTAATTCTGTTTGTCCCCATGGCGGACATGCAACATGGGACAGAGTACAGTTTCTCCTTCCAGAGGAATGCCCGGAAGGAAAATGTGACGGGAGCCGCATTTGTGTGTCCTCTGAACCAAGCCTCGTGTCCTGGGTGAACTAGCAAACGGACACGTGAATCACAACTGGAACTTCTGGACCTTGGGATTGTTTTGGGAGGTGTTTTTATCTGAACCAGCGTGGTTACAGAAACAAAGGGCCCAGCCAGGGGAGTGGAGTGGAGGGCACGTGCACTCTTGGACATGACCAGCTCGGTGTGACCTCGGGAGGAACGCAAGGCTGTCCAGTGTGCCTAGCATGCAGTGTAGCCGGGACCCATTAAGACGGAGTCAGATGGACCAGAGGGAGAAAGCTGGTCCCGAGAGTTCCAGGGCTCCGAGACTGCAGTCTAGCACGGGGCTGGGTGCTCCCGATTCTAGGAAAGTCAACCGTGCCTGAACTCCATGCACACACGCTCTCCTCCAGGGCCTGGGTGCCCCTTGCCTAGACTCCCACGAAGCCAACCTCCGGTTTGAGCCAGGCTAGTCGATACCCAACTCCCAAGTGCCACTGGGAAGTTCTAGCTCTGCCCCTGGGGGTGACCCCAGTAGGGTCTGGGTGTGAGTGGCCAAGAGCTCAGCCCCCTCTAGGCCTCGGGTGAGTAACACGTGAGGCCTGGGTTCAGCTCACCTGCCTCCACACCCCCTCACCCTTGGCTGTGACCTTGGCAATGGCCTTTGTCTGGGCTTCCCTGGTCCCTGCACCCGCATCCCGTCTTTGCCTCTGCTCGGAACGTCTGCCCCTCCCCCAACATTTGATTCTCCAGCAGTCAGAATAGATATTCACAGCAAATAGGATCAACAAAGACTATAAATAATCTCTGGGCGATCTGGGTCAGATTTGCTGCCAAATAGGTAAAAAGAAAAGGGTTCTGCTTCCTGTGTGTGGCTGACCGGGTGGCAAGGTGCGGGCCAGGCTTCGCACGCTGGGGGCTGCTTTCTCGTGCTGAATTCACTGAGGGTGAGTGGGCAGGTTGGGAGAGGCCCAAGACTACACAGAGATAAGGACAGAGCATGAAGACGGAGAAACAGGTTCATTAAAGGCGGCGACGTGACCTCTGGTGGCAGGAGGTGCCCAGGGAATGAGATTAAGGCGGTCGGAAGCGGGTGCCCAGGGAAGGCTGTGGGCTGCGGCGATGTCCCACCGGGCACGCGAGCCAAGGATGCGCCATCCAGACCAGGGCACGCCAGATGCCAAGACCTGAGGCAGGCTGGGGAGGGCTTGTAGGAGGGAGATGCGGTGCCACTGTACCGGGCCGCCGGCGCTGGATCTGCCCAAGTGCTTCCAAGAAGCAGACACTAAGGGGCCAGAGACGGGGCACGGCCGGGCCACAGCGCAGCCGGGAGGGCGTTTGCCTTGCACGCGGGTTCCATATCCGCACCCCACGGTGCCCTGGGCACTGCCAGGAGTAGCGCCAGGTGTGACGCAAAAAAGAACAGACAGGGAAGAGAGAGCGGAGAGGGCGCTTGCCTTGCCCACAGCCGACCGGCTCGATCCCGGATCTGGCGGTGTGACCCCTCAGCACAGGAGTAACTGCAGGACTAAGTCCCGGGCACGGCGGGTGGCGGGTGTGAGCCCCCTGACCCTCAACTCAGCAGATTCCACCCACTGAAGCTCTTTTAGGGGCCGTCACCAAAATCCGATTGGCAAAAACCCCAGGTTGTTACTTGAGGGTTTGTTGGGCCAACCGACAAACTCACAATGGGCAAAGCGGTGGTGCTGGTGGCGCCCTTAAAGAGACCCTCGGCGGCGCCCCTACCTACAGCAGCCCCCGGGAGGCGCTCTGGGCTGGGGCGCGGGCAGTCTGACCACGCCCCCTGCCTGTGATAGGTTGGGAGTGAGCACGTGGCCGGCCCCAGCCAATAAAACCAGCTGGAGCACCCAGCGGCTTGGAGCAGGTGCGATGGTGAGGCATTTGTCCTGGCACTTGACTCCAGCTGCCCGGCGGGAGTGACTCCTGCAGGCCCAGCAGGCGGGGCAGCACTATGATGGAAGAGGACCCTTGTACTGCCGCAGAGAGGACCCGGGCTGTGCTTACAGGTGACCAAACTTGGGGTGGGGGGGAGTTTCCCTGACTTGAGCTGGTACTCGGGCCGAGAGCCTGGGGCGCACCAGCCACGCCACTGCCCTCAGAAGGCGAAGATGAACCAGCCTGGAGCCGGGCCGGGCACCACCGACCACCTCTGAGCCATTTCTAAGAACATTGGGTATCCTGGTGTCAGGACGCCAGCCCACACCCCTGGGACACAGCGGCTTCTCCCCCACCCCGGTGATTCCCTCCCCCAGGTGACCAGCCAAAGGGACAGAGGGAGCAAACGCGAGCCCACAGCTGAACCTGAAGTTACGTTATGCAGCAGACGGCGCTACAGTACATCGGCGAGGGCGTTGCCTAACATGTGGCTGACCCAGGTTCAGTCCCCGCGTCCCGTATGGTCCCCTGAGCACCGCTGTCGGGCGCGCCCCTGGGGTCCCGACAGTGCCGGGAAGCGAAGTTCCCTTCTACCTCCGAGCCGGCGAGGAATGGATGAAAACTCAGGAATCCGATGCAGTTTTAAAAGGCTTTACTTATCACAGGTTCGGGCATACAAATCAGCAAAAGGAAAAGCCCGGTGCTTAGGATTCCAGGCTAGAACCCCAGCCACGTGTAGGCCAAGATGGCGGCCACCACATGTAAAGGCTTTGTAAAAGGAGAAGACTTCCAAGAAGGGCAACGCTCACAAAGAGCAAGAGCCCACAAAGAAGCATGGGAGAGGAAAACCGGCTAGTTTATACCCCTGCAACTCAGACCTTCCTCCCACTGTTATGGAAAGCAGGGAGGGTCAAATGCCCTTAGGTAATCCCTCCCTGCACCTCACCTAGGCCCTTTAGTATGCTAATGTTTTGAGCCAAGACCTACCTGGGAATGCCTTTATAGGGTAGAGAAGGGGGTTTCTGAGATGGCATGTCTCTGTACCAAAGATTAATACTAATGCCAGTTAAATATTTCTCCAAGCCTTCACAAGTCTCTTCTACTTCATTGTAGTTTTATATTTTAGTTGCCTTTGAGTATATCAGGGAGCCATGCTTGTTTGCTTGGAAGCAAACAGCATTTCTCTCTGGTCTAATTACTTAGGTGTCTTACGTGGCCAGGCTAATATGCTGGTAAGATCTAGCTAGTCCCACGATGATTGTGGTAGCATGGGAGAATATTTATACCAGCTAGTACAGCATACATGGTCAGATAAACTGCCACATTTAGACTACCCCCTTATCTACGAAGTGATTTGCGGGAGGCAATCCAGAGCAGATGCAGCGGCCCTTAGGAGTCCTGCAACATACCGCCAGGAGTAATTCCTCAGCATTGCCTGGTGTGACCCAAAAAGAAATAAAAACGTAAATACTCAGTCAGGGACGCTGTCCTATTCCAGAGTCAGGGACGCTGTCTCGTTTGCCAAGGCATCAAAAACCAGATGGGCTGGACATGTAATGCGATTTGGAGACGACCGCTGGATTAGAGCTGTTACCGACTGGATCCCATGGAATGTCAAAAGATCATGTGGCCTCCCACCTACAAGATGGTCAGACTTCCTTGTCAAGACCCTGAAGAAACGGTTTGAGGCTCTTTGTATACCTGAGGCAGCCAGATGCCATTGGGCTACACTGGCACGTGATAGGGTCAAATGGAAATGTTACTGGAGCCCGCTCGAGCAAATCGACGAATAACGGGATGTCAAGTGATCAAGTGAAATACTCATAGACGAAGCTTCTTCTTGCCCCCATGGCAAAGTCCCCTGTCACAAACAGCCGGTGAGGCTCTCGACACCCTCCAATGCCCTGGACTGTGGCTCAGCAAAGAATCTGGCAGCCCCAAATGTCAATAGTGCCAGGTGTGCTGCAAGAAAGGAGGTTCCAGGCCGGCTGAAATCCCCGTCCGGGTTTGGACTCGGAGGCAGGAGGCAGGAGCTGGACGCTCCTCACCAGCTCTGTGGAGGAGACCCTACCCCCTAAACTCCCCCCCAGCCCCCCAGGGAGGGCACCAGAGAGCTCCCCACCCGGCTGTGGAGGGAGGGACAGAGGCGAGGGGGGAGGCTCTGATTCACCGCCCTAGGGACGCAGCGCCTTGGGGTGAGCATCTCCGAGGGGCCCTTCCAGGGACAGGCACAGGCAGGATTCTTCTCCAGAGAGATGTCGGCGAGCAACTGTGGGGCACGTGGGGAGCCAGGGCTGGAGAGGGACACCCCCAGCCAGAACCCCAGCTCCCCGGAGAAGCCTGGTGCTCCTCGGCTCCTACGAGGAACCCCGTCAGGGCCCGTGCGGGAAACCTGATGGCGTGTGCCCGTGGGTGTGGGCAGCAGGAATCCGAACACTGGGGAGGGCCGGACTGCCCAGCCTGTTGGGGCAGAGGGAACTGCTCCGTCCCCCAGGCCGGGGCTCCACGCAGAGTGACTGGCCTTGGGCGCTGCCACCACTATTGGGGGGGTGTCCACTAGCCAGAGTTCCCTGGTAGGCCTTGGACCCCAGCAACCAGAAACGAGCGCACGCGCGCGCACACACACACACACACACACACACACACACACACACATCCCAACAGAGCAACTATCATCTTTTTATTTGGTTCTGCACTCCCATATGGTCACTCGAGCTCCAGCAGGAGTGACCCCTGAGTGCAGAACCAAAGAGGCTCCTGCCCTCTACCGCTGGCCACTCCTAGGCAGCTGCAGAGCTCAGAGATCAGACGACAGAAAGGATGACCTGCGGGGCGGCAGCCACGGGCAGGCGGGAGAGGGCAGATGTCGGCCCTAGCCAAGCAACTGGAGCCACTTTGGGCGGCTCGAGGAGTCTCGGTGCTCTCCAAGAGTAACGTCACCTCCCGCTGCCTCCCGTTGGCTCGGTGCAGCCTGCAGATCTGTTCTGAGACCCACACGGCAAGCCAGGGGGAGGCGGCCGTCAGCTCCACACACACTACTGTTCACGGCCGTAAAACAGGAAGCAGAGGACTCGGTCATCGAGGATGGCGCCCAGCCAACCCCTGGGAGGAAAGTCCTACTGTAAAGAAACCAGGATTCCTGCCTGAAGAGAGAGTTTTAAACAACCATCCTAAACACGAGTCGGCAAAGGCCAGTCCTTAACGGAGGCGGGGGCGGGGGAGATGGTGGGCGGGTAGAGCTTTGACACTGGTCCCCTGAGCACCGCCAGGGGCAATATCTGGGCTCACAGCCAGGACTAACCCCTGAGCATCGCCAGGTGTGACCCCCAAAACTTATAATGATAAAACATAACAGGCCGACAAACAGTGGCCCTGAACCCTACAAGAGTGGAAGGAAGAGTGGGGCAGGGACAGGGCCAGGAACGCCCCAGGACAGCAGCGAATAGGGGCAAAACGGCAAACGCTGGAAAGAGTGTGAGACACCAGAGCCTGCTCACGAGGAACAGTGTGCGCATTGGGGGAAGAGGAGGAGCTAGAGGACCTACCTGAGGACTTCCTGACTTGGGGAAGGAACTGACCATCTAAACTCTAGGGTCAAAGAGTCCCCACCAAGACAAAACCCAAACAGGAACACCCCAAGACAAGCAAAAGGCAGTGACTGGGTGTTGGGCTCAGCAGGGCCCCCACAGATACGGGGTTTCAGCAGGGACCCTGGCTGTGTTCGGGACTGATGACCATTCCCGCCCCTGACCCATGGACAGAGGAGTAAGTCCACACACAGCCTTGCAAGCCTGAAGCTCTCTTTAAGTTCTCTCCACTCACCCACCAAGTCTCGTCAAGTCAGCTGGAGATCTAGACTTTACAAGAGGTTGGGGAAGGGAGTTAGAAGAGATAATGGACGTTAATCCCGAAACAATGAAGTGATAAAAAAGCTCCCCCTTCCTGGGCAAACCACCAGGGGACCCCCTCAGAGACAGATCTTGCCTGTCTACAGCCTGTGGCCTACCTACCCAGAGCAAGGGAAGAACCCTGGCGTGTTGTTTTCTCCTCTCCTTAGCTGCTAAACAATTGCCTAAATAATATTTCTAGTCATTTTGTATAAGCACAGTAAGAGAAACAGGCATTTATCTACACCCGCCATTAAATTTATAGGATGGCCATTCCTAGGGACACCTTGCCATATATCCCAGACGAGATTCCCTGACAGGTGGTTTTATTCCTAATCCCCACAGGGTCCTTTTGATCTACTGCTTATCTTTTGGTCACGACAGAGTGTGTTCCATGACCTTACTCTTAGCTTATAATATTGCTCAGGATATTTCGTCCGTCCCATGTCGAGGCCAGGGTAGCTTGCTCATGGCTTGCCCTGGGGTCTATCCAGTCACACGATGGAACCCTCCTTTTGGGGTGTCAGGAACTAGAATCAATCTAAGGGCAACTGAGGTTTTAAGTTGGGAAATATGACAGATGCCCAGGAGTAACTATTTCAGGGTTAATTAACCCCTATATCATGAAGGCATAGCCTTAACTGTCTTCCTGTGTCTACACAAAAGGCCTTTGCTCTAGCATAAGAATACGTAAAGGGCATCAAGGGAGATGCGACCTTTGATTTACAACACAAAACCCAGGGCTGGCCAGCTGGAGACAGGGCTGTGCACAGAGGGTCACCGGACCCTGGGGAGCCGGAAAACAGGCTGGAGCACACGCTTTGCATGTGGAGGCCCCCGGGACAGGACGGATCCTCAGCACCTCACTGGTCCTCCTGAGCACGGCCAGGAGCTGGGAGGGGCCCTGAGCACTACTGATGTAGCGCCCAAACCAACCCCTCCCCAAAACGAAGCAAATGGAAGATAAGGACAGACTAGTAGAAGCATGGGGGGGGTGACCGGGCAAGGGATTGCTCAAACAGGGAAGGAGGGGAGCAGGAGGTAAGGCTCTGAAAGGAAAGACTCTTCAACTGAGAATATACACTGCCCAGATGATCACTCAGAATCTAAGCAATGAGGTTTCGCAGATAAACAAAAATTAAAGTCATTCATCACTACCATGCTGGCGTTGCAAAAAAGAAAAAAGTGAAAGGGATGGTTACACAATGAGCAACACCTCACCGAGGGCCCCGCATGCAGGGGGAGAGGGCAAGAGCAGAAATGTGACCCACGAAAATAAATGTAGAACCGATTCTCTCTGGCAGCAAGCGGAGTGTTTTTTAAGGTATAAACCTCAGGACAACCTGGAAACAAAATCCCAGAAAAAGAAAAAAAAAAGAAACTAGAAAAGGAACTCAAACCTAAAGCAAAAGTCCAAGAGGAGAAAATAAGAGAAAAACAAGAAAAATGACACACAACTGAAAAATGAATAATAAAACATCTGTACCACTGTATCACTGTCTTCCCGTTCATCATCGATTGCTCGAGCGGGCACCAGCAACATCTCCATATGACCTGTCTCATGCAAGTAGAGCCCAAGGGAACCTGCTTGCTCCAAAAAACAAAGAGCCTCAAACCATTCCATCAGGTCATGGGAATGAGGTCTATAATTGTTACTGGTATTTGGCATATCAAACACGACACGGGTAGCTTGCCAGGCTCTGCCGTGCGGGTGGCATACTCTTGTAGTCATCTCTAAATCCAGCATTTATTGATGAACCACGCGCCACGTGAGCCGGGCTATGATGGGCTGGTCTGCTGGGTGAAGTTCTGACAAGGGGTAAGTCCGGATGTGGAAAATGGAGTGGGGGGTCTTCTGGCTTGGAGTGGGGTCTTCTGGCATGGAGTGGGGGGGTCTTCTGGCTTGTTGCGAGGCTCTGCTGGGGTGGCGGGCCAGGGCTAGAACCCACCATTCCTCCCGGTGCCTCGTGAGCGGCTGGGCACAGGGAGAGCCAGTAGCAGCTCTGCCCCATGTCTGTGAGTCTCTGTAGATTACAATAATTTCCCCACGTGATGGGGCTAGAGAGCGGAGTTAGGTGCTGGCCTTGCACAGGGCCCGGCAGGGGGGAGCCCCTGGCAGGCACAAGATCTGCCTTGCCCGGAGTCATCCCTGAGCACAGAGCAAGGAGCAAGCTCTTAGCACGGCTAGTGTGTTTCCCTCCAAAAGCAAAGTTTTAAAAAATAATAAGGCAGGTAGGGCCAGGGGGACGTACAGCCCTTGCCTTGCACACGAGTGACCCTTTCATTGCCTGGCATTATTTATGGTCCTCGTCAGCCCCCGAACAATTCCTGCCCTGAGCACTGTGCCAGGACTAAGTTTTGTGCACCTCTGGATGAGGCCCCAAAACTGAAGAAAAGGACAACTTACAGGTACAGATACACTGAGCAGATCAAGAAGGGGCTAATGTAACAAGGGGTAATGTAAGAAAAACAAGAGGGGCCAGAGTGGTAGCACAGTGGGGAGCGTATTTGCCTTGCACACAGCCGACCCAGTTGGATCTCTGGAATCCCATATGGTTCCCAAGCACTGCTAGGAGTAATTCCTGAGTGCAGAGCCAGGAGTAACCCCAGGTGTGACCCAAAAGCAAAAAAAAAAGGCAATAAGGTATTATCTGTATTAATATATATGCACTTAATGAAAAAAGTACCAAAATACATGACTGAAGCAAGTCTGAGAGAGCGCAAGAGAGAGAGAGCACGAGAGAGAGAGCTTGAAAGAGCGAGCTCAATGGGTCGAACACACACTTTGCACAGTTCTATCTCCAGCACTGCATGGTCCCTAGAGCACCGTTGGGAGCAACTCCTGAGCACAGAACCAGGAGTAGCCCCTGAGCATTGATTGGTAGGTGTGGCCCCCAAACTAAACACTGACAAAATTTTTTAGTAAAGAATAAAAGTGACATTAACAGTGATAACAATAATAATAGTAGGAAATTTTAGCTCTTCACAGCTGTGGGCAAATCAGCTAAACAAAATAAACAAGAAAATTTACGATAGCCTTATTTAAAAAATTAAAAAAAAAGGACTGGGGGGTAGCTGAGCAGGTTAGGCCCTTGGCTCACATGAGGTAGACCTACGGTCAGTCCCTGGCACCTCATATGATCCCCTGAGCCCACCAGGAGTGACCCCGAGTGCAGAGCAAGCCCTGAACACTGTTGGGTGTGGCCCCCAAACAAATAAACAAAAAATCCAACAGATGGGATTAATAGACATTTATAGAACATTTTACCACAAAATAGCTGAATTTACATATTTTTCAAGAGTACATGGAACTTAATAAAGCATGGAGACCATATGCTGGGGAAAATAAGCTTATGATAATTGAAATAACAGTTTTTTTCTTATACAATACCTTAAAATTAGAAATCAGTCACAAAAAACAGTTTTTTTTCTTCTGACACAATACCTTAAAATTAGAAATAGTCACAAAAGCAAACTAACCTCATGCATGTAGTAACTAATCAATATGATTCTTAGGATCCACTAGGTCAATGAAAAAATTAAAGCAAAAAATCAAAAAAGTGCCTGGAAACGGGTGAGGGCACTAGACCAACACGTGGCACTTGTCTGATACATGACCAGCCTAGATTTAACCCCCAGCATCCCACCTGGCGTCCCCTAAGTCACCGGGTGTGATTCCTGAGCTAAGAGCTAGGAATAACTCCTGAGATAAGTGTGTGGCCCCAAACCAAAAGAGAGCAGAATCCCCCACCCCGAAGAAAGCTCTAGATGAGGATCCTGGCGAACATACCAGCAAACATTCTCAGCAAATACAGACGACAAGTTGGACTCGACACTGTCTCGGAAGGGTCATCCACTGCCACTAAAGCAAGTTCACTCCAGGCATGCAAAGATGGTTTGATGTATGCAAATAGATGTAATTCGACCGAGAAAAGACAAAACTCATAGTAAAAGATGTAGAGAAAGCACTCGATGTGATCTCACCACCCATGTTTGCTAAAATGTTGCTGCATAACAAAGCCATAGATTATAACCCACAGCTAATGCATCCTCAAGGGTGAAAGCCTGAGACTTTTTCATTTAAGATCAACAAGATAATGGGACCAGAGCCATAGCACATGGAGAATGTATGCCTTGCAAGCAGTCGAACGAGTTCAATCCCCAGCATCCCATAGGGTCCACTGAGCACTGTCAGGAGTAATTCCTGAGTGCAGAGCCAGGAGTAACCCCTGAGCATCTCTGGGTGTGACCCAAAAAGCAAATATATATTTATATATATATAAAATATATATCACTGTCACTGTCTTCCCGTTGATCATCGATTTGCTCGAGCGGGCACCAGTAACATCTCCATATGTCCTGTCTCATGCGAGCAGAGCACAAGGGCACCTGCTTGCTCCAGGAACACAAAGAGCCTCAAACCATTCCATCAGGTCATGGGAATGAGGTCTATAATTGTTACTGGTATTTGGCATATCAAATATGACACGGGTAGCTTGCCAGGCTCTGCCATGCGGCGGGCATAGTCTTGTAGTCACCTCTGATCTCCAGCATTTATTGATGAACCGCGCCACTTGTGGTAGCGTGAGCTAGGCTGTGATAGGCTGGTCTGCGGGTGGAGTTCTGGGCCGGATTTAAAAAAGACTGCTGCAGGGTGGATCTCGATAGCCAGGCTGTGATAGGCTGGTCTACTGGGTGGAGTTCTGAGGAGAGGGAAGTCTGGATGTGGAAAATGGAGGCCCTCATGGAGTGGGGGGGTCGTCTGGCTTGTTGTGAGGCTCTGCTGGGGTGGCAGGCCAGGGCTAGAACCCGCCATCCTTCCCAGGCATCTCGTGAGTGGCTGGGCACAGGGAGAGCCAGTAGCAGCTCTGCCCCATGTCTGTGAGTCATATATACACACACACATATATATAATATTTATAAACAAGATAAGGCTGTGCACACTCACTTTTTACATTTAGAATAAAAGGTCTTACCCAGAGTTATTAAAGATGACAAAACAAGAACAATCTAGGAAAAGAAGTAAAACTCTTTATTATTTGCAGATAATATATATAAACATAAAAATGACATAAAAGTCATTCAAAGTGTGCACTGCCAAGTGGTGAGTTACAAAATGAACATACAAAAACACCTGTTGCCTTCCTATGTGCAAAGGAGTTCAGCAGAAGCTCCCAAGCTTATTAGCCTCTTAGCCCCTTCTCAGAAAAGCAGCAAGCGCGCCCTCCTGGAAATCACCCACCTTTAAACAAGCAAACAGAATATCCCAGTCCTCCCAGAGAGCTGCATTGCCCACTTTGGGAAGCACAGGATTAAGGAAGCTTAAAATGACCTTCAGAGGCTAGAGTGACAGTGCAGTGGGTAGGATGGTACAGTGGGTAGGGCACTTGCCTTGCATTGGCCAATCAGGTTGAATGTCCAGCATCTCATACTGTCCCCTGAGCCCCACCAGGAGAGCCAGGGAGTAAAGCCTTTAGCATAGCTGGTTTCAACCCTCACCCAAACACACACACACACTTACACACACACACACACACACACACACACACACACCCCTGTATGGCAGGGGTGGGGAAATACCAACTCACAGGCTCATGGGGTGCCATGTTCCGTTGCCCTGTGTGTGACCAGATGCCCACGTACACTTCCATGCTGGTTTCCAGTGACCTCTGACTGTTGTATGGCCCTAAGTGATGTTATAAAGATCCAAGGGGCCCTGGGCAGAAAACGTTCCCGCTTCAGTGGTATTAGAATTAAGAGAGAGAGATGGATCAATGGGATAGAATTAAAAGCCCAGAAATAAACCTCCACATTTGTCAATGTTTATGGAAAGGATCCAAGAACCTGCCTTAGAGAAGGGAAAATGTCTTTAACCAATGTTGCTGGAGATGTGACAGCCACGGGGGAAGGGGCGGACAGCGGGCAGGGCCACTCCCTGGCACACCACTGACCCAGGCTTGCTCCCCAGGTTTGCTCCCTGACATCCCATAGGGTCCTCCAAGCCTGCCAGGAATGATCCCTATGAGCAGAGCTAGGTGTAACCTCTGACACTGCCGAGTGTGGCCCCCAAACCAAAACCAAACAAAAAAAGGATTTCCCTCCTAGCCCATATTCGAAGTAAAATGGACAGGAATAAAGGTTTTGATGGAACATTCCATGCAGCACATGGTGAAGCGTGGTTATCAGCCATGGGCCTCTCTTTGGGAATCTGGTCCTCAACCGCCAAAGGGAAGCTGACGGAGAGCGACAAGGACCTTCCTGTGAAAGCCGGGAGAGATGGTCCCACCAAGTAAAAGCCCAGTAAGGGGCTGGCAGTTCCTTCCAGGTATGGGAAACTGGGGCGGCACAACAGGGGAGGGAGGGCGCTTGCCTTGCACACGGCCCACCCCGGATCCGATCCCCAGATCCCCAGATCCCCATACAATTCCCAAGCCCTGCCAGGAGTGACCGCTGAGTGCAGAGCCAGGAGCAAGCGCAGAGCAAGCTGGGTGTGAGTCCAGAACAATAGCAAATCCCAGGTATCAAGAGCTCCCTCAACTTAAGGAAATTCAGAAAGGGGCTGGGGCCTGCAGCTCAGGGGCGACGCAGCGGGCATGCCTGTGCCCCAGGGCACCTGGGCGCTTGGGGTGGCTGGGGTGCGCCCTGCAGGGCTGGGCCGGGGCAGCACCCCCGTCTTGGACCCTTGCATTGAACCACTGGTGCGGTTGGCCAAGAATCACTAGTGGGTCCCCAGACCTGAGCACCACCGGAACCCCCACCCCCAATAGAGCTGGTAGAAGAGACTATGGGGAAGCGCTTGTAGACCCCCTGGGGAGGGCGGCCCCCCCGCAGACCCCGTGGAGGGCGGCTCCCTCAAAAGGAGTCACAGATGTGAAAGGGCATGGGGACAGGTGCCCCCCCGCCCGAAGACTTTCCAAATCCACTTCTAGGCGCCAGCCAGGGACCCAGGGCAAAGGCGGAGTCCCACGGCAGTGTTCATCATGTTTTCTCAGGGTGAGCCGAGGATGGACCCCGGCCTCACACATGCGCGGAGTTTGACATTAAGCCTCCCGCGCCCTGAGCACGCACACGGGTACAGTAGATTCGTTCTGTACCGAGGGCCCAGGGAGCCAGGAGCCAGGACAGTGTATGAGGCACTGGCTGTGCAGGGGGCTGGCCCCGGATTGACCCCCCAGGACCCCTCTGATCCCCTGAACTCTGCCAGGAGTGATTCCTAAAGGCAGACCCAGGAGGAAGCTGGGAGCACCCCCAGGCGTGGCTCCAAAACAAAACAAAAATACTGGAGGGGCTGAGGGAGAGATTGGAAGAGGCAAAGCAAATGCATCCCACGGACCCACATTCCTGGCGCCACCCAGGGTCCCCTAACCCCACCAGAGGGAGTACTCCTGAGCACAGAAGCAGAAAGAGCGCCTGAGCACGGCTGCAGTGCGGCAGCGGCGATCACAAGCAGATGACTGGATCCAGACGTGCTATATTACACACTCAGAAGAGGGGACTTGGTCTTCATTGCAAAATGGAGGGGGTGAAATAAGAGGGGAAAACGAATTAGAAGTTTTCATCTATTAGATGTTTTCATGTATTAGATAGTTTCACCCCTGGGTTCAATATGAGGATATAAAATTGACGAGCAGACAAAATAAACAAACTATTGAAGTCAGCTGACAGGGGTGTGGGCGGAGGGAGGCACCGCAGGTCTTAATTGTAAATAATTCCAAAAATAAAACACTGCGAAGGCCCCGCTGACGCATCTTCACCGGACGCCTGCAACGTGTCTGCGACCACCGCGTGCTCCCAGGCCTATTGGGGATGCTGGGTGCGGCTTGCAGGCGGAGGGGGACGCACCCTTGCGCCAACGCTCAGCAGGGCAGAGGCAGAGCCCTGAGAGCCAGCCAGCATGCGGTAAGGGTCTGGGCTGCCTGAAAGAGGCCCCATCCCCAGTGAGTTTACAGAACAATCTGTGGGGAAAGGGCGTGGAGGGGCCTAGTACAGCAGCAAGGCCTTTGCCTTGTACGCCGCTGAGCCGGGTTCGAGCCCCGGCATCCCATAGGGCCCCCAGCACTTCCAGGAGTGATTCCAGAGTGCAGAGCCAGGAGGAACCCGAGCATTGCCGGGTGTGACCCAAAATAAAAATAAAGGGCACGGACACAGAAGCCCGGGGCGGGAGGGGGGGGGCAGGAGTATTGGATTGCTCAGGTAAAGACTCCAGCCCCTCACTGCCTCCCTCCCTGCCTCCTCCCTGCCTCTCTCCTCTCCCTCCTCTCCGTTTTTCCCCTTCCCTCCCTCCTTGCTCCCATCCTCCGTTTTCTTCTTCCTTTCCCATTTCCTCCTTCCTTCCCTTTCCTTTCTCCCTCCCTCCCTTCCTTTATATTCCTTTCCTTCCCTTCCTTCCTTCCTTCCTTCCTTCCCCTTCCTTCCTTCCTTCCTTCCTTCCTTCCTTCCTTCCTTCCTTCCTTCCTTCCTTCCTTCCTTCCTTCCTTCCTTCCTTCCTTCCTTCCTTCCTTCCTTCCTTCCTTCCTTCCTTTCTTCCTTCCTTTTCATTCTTTTCTCCTCCCCCCCACTCATTTTGTTTTTCACAGGTCCTGAACCCCAGGCCTCACTCAGCTACATCTCAGTTCCTAAAGGTTTGGTTCCACCAAAATATGGATTATTTAAAAGTGATGAAACTTTTAAGTATCCAATCATCTGCCAGAGCAATAGTGCAGTGGGTAGGACATTTGCCTTGCATGCAGTCGACCCAGGTTCGATTCCTGGCATCCCATATGGTCCCCCTGAGCTCCGCCAGAGTGATTCCTGAGTGCAGAGCCAGGAGAAACCCCTGAACATCGCTGGGTATGGCTCCAAAAAATGAAATAAAACTTAAAAAAAATTTATCAGACTGGAGTCAGTACTTTGATGCGCATGCATGCAAACACACACACACTCCACACACCCCACAATACCAGGCTCCCCCAATGAACATACCCATGCTACCACCCCCAAAGGAAGCCCTTCACCAGCCTCCCGTGAGCCTCCCCGCACCCGCCCACCTGCCCTGTAGGGTCTGACCCCACCAAGGGCCCTCCCCTACAGACACTGCGGCTCCCTCCCTACTGTCCCGAGCCTTGGGACCCTGGTTTCTTTGCGGCCAAACCCACAGCTGACACTTCCTTCTGCAGCTGACAGCTGGTCAGGACAGTGAACCAAACTCTGGCCGCGACCGCCTTTGGTGGCCCGGGGCGCACAGAAGGGGGTGCCCGTGCAGGGCATGTGTGTGACAGGACCCTCGCACTGCCCGGGGTGGAACCCTCCACCCCGGGGCACCCCCACTGTGCGCCAGTACCTGCTTACACTGCGACCAGGGCGCCATGATGGGGTCCAGCCGTCGCCCAGGCCCCGCCTCTGACCACACGACCTCGTGGCCGCCGAGCCCTCGGAGCCTCCTGCGTCCGGGCCTCCTGTTGGCCTTGGGCACGTGGACAGCCGGCGCCCGCAGCCCAACACCTGCGCCAAGAGGCCCGAGGCCCGAATAAAGGAAAAAGCCAGCCTGGCTCACGGTCCTCTCCCGCTCGCCCTCCTGCAGCTCGGCATGGCTCTGTGCTTTGAGGCCCCGTGCTTTGAGGCCCCGTGCTTTGAGTCCGGCCGCCCCCTCCCAGGGTCCCCCAGGCAACCCCTGTGCGACCCCCGCAGCTGATGAGACGCGTGTCCACAAGGCCCTCTGGCGCAGGCGCCCTGGACACGTGCCCTCAAGTCTGGCTCCAGCGGGGGGGCGCGCGCCCTCCCTGAATCCCCCCCAGACAGACCCTCCCCAGACCTTCTCTTGGCGGCGTCCTGTCCGCCCCGTCCCCCCCCTCATGTCACGGCCCCCAGCCTCCGAGGCCGGCCAGGCCGACAGCCCCTGGGCCTGGGGAGCGGCTGTATCTGTTTCCTGGGGAAACGGGAACCTGCCTGTTGGCTCCCCGGACCCCGTCACCAGTGTCTGCTGGGATTCGCTGAGGCTTGGGCCCCGAGCTCTGGGAGCCGCAAGGAAAGGAGAAGCGATCAGGGGCGCAGAGGGTGCGGCAGAAGGTAAGACGCTCCCGGGTTGCGTTTGCGGTCCGGTACCGCGCCAGGTGTGGCTCTTCTGGTACCGCCCCAGGCCTCCCGGTACCACCGGGTCGCTGATGAGCACAGCCAGAAATAGCCCTGGAACTGCGCGCTGGGGCCACCCTCCCAACCCCCAAATAAAATGTTTGCTGAAAGACACCATTAGTGTTGCCGCTGATAATTTGTTTAATTTTGGGGACCACACCCGCCATGCTCAGGGCTTACTCCTGGTGGTTCTCTGTGCTCAGGGATCACCCCTGGCGGTGCTCTGGGGACCACATGGGATGCCAGGGATGAAATACCGGTTGGTCTATGCAAGGTAAACGCCCTCCCTGCTGTGCTACTGCTCAGCTGCAGCTTGTAGCTGTTATGAAGAAGCAAATAAGAAAAATGGACCCAAGAGGGGGCCAGAGAAATAGTACAGCGGGAGGGGGCACTTTCCTTGCACGCACAGACCCTGGCTCGGCCCCCCAGCAACCCATACAGTCCCCTGAGCCTGCCAGGAGTAACCCCTGAGCATCACCGATGTGGCCCTAAAACAAAACCAGAACGAAGCAAACCCCAAGTGGGGTGGGGAAGCCGTTGGACACTCAGGTGGCCAGCTGAGGCCAGGGGGATGGGACCGGACGCCGAGCCTCTGCACTGCCCACCCAGGCATGTTAGTTTCCTCTAAGCTCCGAGTTTCTGCGAGTTTCTGAGAGACGGAGCTGCAGCAAGGGAGTGGGGTGGGGGTGAGGGCCAGGTGGACGCTGGACAGATGATGCGGGTCTGGGAAGGCCAGGTCAGCGCCCCGGACGGCCCAAACGGGGAGAGGGAGAGGAGGCTGGAGAGGACAGTCCGGGGTCATTAGGATTCCAGGCAGGTCCCGACACCCAATTTTCCAGCTGGGTGCCCTAGCAGGCACGCTGAGCCTCCTGCCAGCGCTGGTCTAATTGACAGGGAGAGAAGCCTGGAGGGGGCACGGGGGGATTAAGGAGGGAAGGGGAGAGGGGAGGGGGGGTCAGGGGGGAAGCAGCTGGACCCCTGGGCGGGCAGGGCACCCCACACTTGATGTGAAGGGGGCTTACAGGAGGAGCAGGAGCCTCCAGTCCCAGAGCGAGCACAGGGGGGTCGGGGAAGGGCTTATGGGTGGGGAGGGTCTGCACAGCCTTTGGGGGCTGCATGCAGAAGAACCTCCCTCTCCTGGTTTCGGGGAAAGTCCTGAGGGAGAGCTCTGGGGTTATCACGGCTGGTGAGTCTCGGGAGCTGCCCTACCCCTTGGGGTGTCCTGGGAAGCCCCTGCTCCTTCCCCGCCTCTCGGCCTTTCCATGCTGGTGGAGGGCTGGGGAGGCTCCACGTTGTTGACTGGAGTCTGGGCTGCAGGACAAGGCATCAGGGAGGGGTCCCCAGCCCTGAGAGCCCCCAAGAACCCTGGGTCACCTCAGAATGCCCCCGAGCACAGTGGGCTCGGACCCCCACCAGCGGGAACCTGCAGGTGCTCGGTGCCCGCCTACTCCAGTGGCGCATGCAGGAGGGCAGAAACTAAACAGCCCGTTTCTGGGGTCACCCCACCCGCTTCATTCTTGGGGGCCTTAAGTGTGGACCACACCCACATGCTCAGGAGCTTCTGCATAGACGTGCTGGGGGTCTACCCGGGTCTGCCCTAGCCCCTGGACTGCCTCTCCTGGCCCCCTTTCTGCTTGTCAATGAATCCTGTTCCTGGGCCCCTCCAGCTAAATGGGGCCCAGCTGGGGCGCGGTCACCGCGGTGCCCTGACCTGCCCTCCCGTGGGCTCTGGCTCGTGGCTTGCGCCCCCTGGCGGACATCATCTGCGACTGCTTCCATGAGGGCCCAGCGGTGGAGGGGTTGGGCGGGGTCCCACAGCCACCCCACCGCCATGGGCAGCTCTTGGGACCCCTCCCAAGCCCTCTGACCCCAGAACCCACACATCTTTCCCAACTGCCTTCCAAGTCCCCCACCAGAAAGGTCGAAAGGTCCCCCACTCGTGTCCTGTTCCAGGGACCCTAATACTCCAGGCCACCGCATACTTCCGGGGTGTTGAGCACCGCCCATGCGCCTCCTAGCACCCCGACGGCTGCCTGCTGGCCCGGTTATCACCAAGCAATGAGGTCCACCCCAGCTCAGCCCCGCAACCTGCCTCTTTGGGGTCTCCACTTCTTAGGAGGAGCCAGGAGGAAGTGAGGCGGTGACTGGGGGGGCAGCAGGAGCGGGGGCGTGAGGGGTGCGGGACAAGCACAGGGCAGACAGTGGTGGCCCTGGCCAAGCCCTCCTGCCCGCGTACCGGGCGCTGCCCGCATGTGATTCTTGTATAGACCGGGCGAGGGGTTCCCAGGAGGCAGGAGGGTCCACTAAGGACCCACCTCAGCACTGGCCTGTGCCAGCAGGCCTTGAGGTGGGCGGTGGGGTTCCCGAGGAGTTTCTCAGGACCTCCGGCCTCCTTGAGCAGAAATAGGCCAGTCTGCCAAACTGGGGCAGGAGATGGAAACTGGGCCGAGGGCCGGGGCGGGGACGCCAGGCTGTGCCTTGAGGGCTGCCCGCCCTGGTCAGGAGGGGCCACTCAGACAGGGTCGGCCCCGCCCTCACAGGTCACCACCTCACTTCCTCGGGGCTCCAGCATGGGCAGGTGGAGACCCACATCAGCTGCGGGGGGCTGGCTGGGGGCGTTGGACCTCTGCCTTGGGGAAATGGCTGGGCCGGCAGAGAGCTGTTGGGGTGTTGGGGCGCTTGGGAAGGTGCTCAACACGCAGAACGTGCAGCCAGGTGGCCCCAGAGCAGGGCAAACTCACTGCAGTCAAGGCCATAGCCACCTCCTCCGGGGGGCCTCCCGGATGCCGCCCCACCAAGCAGAGGGAATCTCTCCAGCCCTGTTCCACTGCACCCTCCTGCTGCAGGACTCCCCAAGCCGCCCTGGGGACCCGCTGGAAAGTGCCCCACAACCTGGCCCTCAGGGAAGAGGGGCTCCACCGCCCAGAACCAGGGAGGTGAGGCTGGCCCCCATGAGGGTACGGCAGGGGTGGGGGCCGAGATAGTGCTGCAGGGTGGAGTTGGGGTGCTCTCCTCAGGTGCGGCCTCCCCCTGCTGCTGCGCCGTGTGTCACGTGTGTGTCCTGTGTGCATCACGTGTATCACGTGTGTGTCACATGTGTGTATGTGGGAGCCGGTGTCCCCCAGGCTCGCCTATTTCCGGCTGTCTCCGTGGCCCCCCAGGCTCCGGCCGTGGCAGAGGAATTGTTGACTCCGCAGCCTTCCACGGCGATTAAGCCTCCCAACTTTTCCTTAACCATCATTTCTCCCAAATGAACGCCGACTCGCAGCTCCAAGCAGCTGGGAAATCGATTTCTTTCAAAATGAACTTTTTGGAGAAGTGATTCCAAGGAGAAATAAGAGCGAAGGTGGGAGGGGCCCGAGGGGGCAGAGCTGCTGGTGGGCGCCTGCAGGCGGGGGGCGTCCAGGCAGGACACCTGGACAGCTGCCTGGGGACAGTCTCACCCCGCAGACTCAGCAGGGAGCCCCTCGGTCCCACTGAGCTCTGTGCGGTGAGGCCAGATCTCAGCAACAGCCCCAGAGGGTGGGAGAGGTGACTCCACCCCCACCCCGCGAGGGTGCGCAGCCCCGGCTCGGTGAACCCTCTCGCCCACCCTGGGCGTCCTGGTCGCCTCCTCTTCAACAGCCTGCAGGCCCGGCCCGTGTCAGCAACTTAGCTGGACTTAGGCCGAGTCACGGGAAGGAGTCTGGGGGCTAGAGGACGCAGGGAAAATGCTCCATGATTTTCCACAGTCACACCAGGGAAGAAGCCCCCGAACGTGGGGGGGTCTTCAGGGTGAGTAGAGAAGCTCGGGTGTGGGGAGGGGGAGCATTTATCATCTGCTTTACACCGGGGCAGAGGTCCAGAGCGTGGCCTGAGGCTACATAGAAATGGGGCCCGCGTTGTCTTGTCTCACTCTGCGACATCCGGGAGGGCTTCCTGAAGGAGGTGACTTCTGTAGGGCAGAGAAGGGTGTAGCAGAGTTCCTGGCAGAGGAAACTGCAGCAGAGAGGGTGGAGAGGGTGGTGTGACAGGGAGAGGCTGGGAAGGGTTAGAGGTAAGAGGCCATTTTATGCCCTGAGAGGAGGGAGGCGGCCCAGGGAGAGAGCGGTGCTCCCAGAGGGAGGGGATGGTCAGAGAAGGGACCTCAGGTGGAGGGGAGGCCTGGGGGCTTGGGCGCGGTGGGGAGGGAAACGCCTCATTCTGATTGGGTGGTTTTGGAGCTCCGAGATTGCGCCAGCAGCTGCCTGTGCCCTGGCGCGGTTACTCCTGGGGGCTCAGACACGTGGGGGATGGGGGGGCTTGAACCTGGTCGGCTGCGCGGGGGCAAGCCCAGCCCCCTCCCTGCTGCACGATCGCTCTGGCCCCGTGATTGGGAGTTAGCTGGGGCCAGGTGCCCTCTGGAGGGGGGGAGCGTGTAGCGGTGGGTGTTGGCACCCTGCAGGACCCAGCGTAGCTCGGACCCTCAGCTCAGGGCCGGGGCAGGACTGGTGCCAACCCGGGCCTCACCCCCAAACTCTCCCACCTCGTTTGGCCTCCCAGGGCATGGTGGCAGAGTGCAGGAGTGAAGGGCGGGCGGTGGGCGGAAGGCGAGGTGGGACCCTGGGGTCTGCGGGGAAGGGGGACGATGGGATTTGCTCGGGGGCTGCACCTGTGCTCCCAGCCCTGCTGTAGCTGGGGGCCGCTGCCCACCTCAGCGTGAGCACAGGGACCCTCAGGCTGGGAGCGTCCGCAGCCGCGGGAGGCACTGCTCCTTTCCCCAGGGGAAACTGAGGCTTGGGCCAGGAGAAGGGCTGTGATGTTTCGCTGCAGAGTCTGGACAGAAGCAGGAGCCCACGGTCTAGTCGTCCTCGGAGCACCACTGTCCGGGGCGTCTCGGCTGAGGGACCTCGGGCAACATTCAAACTCTAGGGACTCAGTTTCCCCTGCTTCAGCGGAGACTTGAAAAAGTCTGCTTTCACAGGAGGCGAAAGCCCCGCCCAACCCTGCATGGCCACGCCCCAGCCGGCCGCAGGCCACACCCACTGACCACCGTCCCCTGGCCCCGCCCCCGCGGAACAGGCCCCGCCCCCATGTCTGGACAACCCGCCAAGCCTGGTAAGGTTCATTTCCCCTTGTTCACGCGGGTGACAAATTCCACTGCAGCTAATCACTTGTGAAAAATCAACAGTGAAGCCCAGATTCCCAGAGGCATCGGAGTGAGCTTCTGAGGGTTTTGGCAGAGCTGCAAGGAGAAAGACCACAGTGGTTGTGGCCCTGGCTAGGGTGTGGGTGGGGGTGCCCCACTGTCCACCGGGAGACCCCAGGCTCAGGACGTCCTGCTCCCAGAGGACAGGGGGTGAGGTGTGTGGGCTCATGCTGTGGAGCGGGTAAGGGAGGCATTGGGGGAGGGGGTTTCCCTCCGGCTCAAGGGCCTGGGGACTGTTGGCACAGTAAGAAAACAGCGGGCACCATGCAAGGTTCTGGAAGATTCTGGAAGGTTCTGGAGAGTTGAAGAAGCTCTCACTGTCTTCTCTGCAATTCTGATGGGTGCGGGGAGGGGCTAGGCAGGACGCACGTTGCTCCCTCCCCTGACTGGGCAGGGGCCACCGGGCTGGTCCGGGAGGAGCAGCGTGGGCAGCAGCGTGGGCAGCAGCGTGGGCAGCAGCGTGGGCAGGACCAGCCCGAGGTGCGGTCAAGCGTCCACCTCCACCCTGTCCTGCCAGCCACGAGCTTCCACCGCGCCTCATATCCATGGCTGTCCCGGGCTGAGGTGCAGCCCTCCTCAGTCTTCTAGAATGTTCTTTCCTTCCCTCTCCACTTCTTTCTAGACCCTTCCCCTGCCCCTCCTTCCCTCTCTCTGTCCATTTCTCTCAGTGACTTTAGTTTGGGACAAACTGTGGTTGCAGCCTGCGGGGAGCCGGTGCCGCCCTCTGCGGTCTCTGGCCTCACTTTGTTCATCTGCACAATGGGCCTGAGCCCCGAGGCCCTGCCGGCCGGCTATCCTGGCAGCGGACGGACGCCCCAAACACTCATCCGCAGGGGCTCACTCGCAGGCGGGTGGCAGCCGCCAGACAGCGAGGGAGATTTGCGACAAATCCTGGACTCCAAGTGCCTCCCGCCCACCAGCCACCTGCCGCCGCCTCCAGCGCTGGGCCGGCTGGTTCCCTCCACCCCCAGCGATCCTGGGAGGGGGAGGGGGCGTTCACGGCAGCTTTCCCCCCCACCCCACTCGCCGCCTCTCTGAGGACATTGTCAGCTCAAGAAGGAAAAGGAAGGGGAACCTTGAGGGTCCCACCAACAAAAGGGGGGGCCCCTAGGGGTGCTCCTAACCAGACTAGGCCGCGCAGCCCGATTCTCTCACAGCTCCCGAGTGCTGAGTGGGGTGCCGGGAGCAGCCCGAGGCTGGGCTGGGGTCAGTGCATTGTGGGGCCTCAGTCCCCAGCCCATGTCCACCTGCTGAGCTTTGCTGAGCTGCAGAGGGAGGGAAAGACGGGAGACTTGCAGGAACCTGACTCAGGCCCCTGGGGGTCCCCAGGGTGAAGGCGGTGCTGGCCAGCGGCTCCTTCCCTGGCTGTGCAGCTCTGCACCCGCCCGCTCTGCAGGGTTGGAGCAATGTGGGCTTCCTGTGTTTACAGCAGTTCTGGGAAGGGGCCTGAGCCACAGTACAGCGGGAGGGCGCTTGTCTTGCAGGGGGCTGGCCTGGGTTGATCCCAACATCCCATAGGGTCCCTTGCGCACCCCGGGAGGGACCCCTGAGTGCAGAGCCAAGTAAGCCCTGAGCACTGTCGGGCGTGGCCCCCAAACCAAACCAATTCTGGGCAAACAGACTAACTCGCAGCGAGTCTCACAAGCGAGCCTGTCGCCGGGCTCCGGACCCTGTCCCCGTGGTCTTGTGAACCTCAGCCCCTCCAGAACTTTCCACCGTCCCAAAGGGAGCCTCATCTGCTCGTCCACAGCCCCCTGAAGTTCACCCAGGCCTGCTCTGCCCGGTCAGCCACTGCCCAGCCTCTGAGGAGCCGCGCATGGACCCCAGGAACGGAAAGGGGTGAAATGCAGCTTGCTCGTCTACTTCACCCAACACAGCTGAAAGGCCTTTAATCACTGAACTGAGGAACAGACCTTTGCCTTGCCCGAAGAGGAAAGCCCTCTGCTTGCGGGGTCCCAGGGCTCCTGTTTCCCCCTGCACTTCTCTGCCTAACCTGAGACAGGAACCTTCCGGGATAAGAAGGTAAGAAACTCCCCAGGTGGCTTCAGTTCTCGGGCCAGAGCCAGCAGAGCTGGCCCAGGAAGGGGACCGTGGGGGTGTGCCAGGCCCCACTGTGCGTCTCTGTCTTGCAAGGCTGACCCAGTGCCAGCCTGCTGCCGCCTTGGGCTGTGCCCCACAAGCCACCCTCGGGGCTCTGTGGGGAAGGGGGCAGTTTAGCTTGGAGCCGCGTTGCCTGAGGGCTGCCTGCAGCCAGGAGGAGCCTGCTCCAGCTGCTGGCCGGGAGAGTGACCCCTCCCCAGGTCCCTGGTGTGTGTGTGTGTGTGTGTGTGTGTGTGTGTGTGTGTGTGTTTTGGGGACCTAAGTAAGTCAAGGGCAGGAAGAAAGTTTTCGCTTCCCCATCTCTGCTCTCCTTCTTAGTCTAACACTTGACTTTTTTTTTTTTTTTTTTTGCTTTTTGGGTCATACCCAGCGATGCTCAGGGGTTACTCCTGGCTCTGCACTCAGGAATTACTCCTGGCGGTGCTCGGGGGACCATATGGGATGCCGGGGATCGAACCCAGGCCGGCACAGGACGGCTGCGTATAAGGCAAACGCCCTACCCGCTGGGCTAGGGCTCCGCCCACTTAAGACCTTTTGTGGTCTGGTCCAGCCCATGCCTTCATCTCCAATCCGCTCCCACCACTCCCTCCCTCCCTCCCTCCCTCCCTCATTCAGCAACTACCCACTGAGGCCAGCTATGTTTGCCGGACCCACCTCAGGCACCCAGGACACCCTGGATGAAGGAATTGCCTTGTGAGGCTCCAAAGCTGGGAGCAGCCTGAGGCGGGAAAGTAAGTTCTAGAATGCAGCCAGGCAGATGGCCCCGTGCAGGCTGAGAGCCGCCAGAGCCCTGCAGTGCGGGGACCGTAGCAGCCCCCGCCCCAGCCCATAATGTGGCCGGCCATGGTACTTTGGACACTAAGGAGTCCATCCCATTGGCCTCCAGAGCACGGATTCTGGCTGGGCACCTCCTGAGTGCCACCCCCCAGCCTGGGCACGGCTTGGCTCTTTTCTGCAGATGTCTGACCTGCAAAAACCTGTCATTCCTCTGTCCCTTGGGGACCTCGTGGTCCTGTCTGCGGGATACAGGCTGGGCCACTCTGGGCTCAGCGGGCCCAGCATGAAGAGGAAAGGGGCCTTTCCCAGGTGGGCAGTGCCGGGGTTGCGGCCAGGACTTGGCTGGTTTGGGGGAGTGGGGCGGTGCCCAAAAGCTGACTCCCGGCCCTGCACTCAGGAATCACTTCCAGCCGCTTCCAGGACCCTGTGGGATGCTGGGATCGAACAGGTCCCGGCGTGGGCAAGATAAGTGCCTTCTCCCAGGTACTCCCGGAGCCTGGTCTTAGCCCTGATCTGCAAGCTGGGCCCTGTACACCGCCGTGTGTGTGTGTGTGTGTGTGTGTGTGTGTGTGTGTGTGTGTGTGTGTGTGTGTGTCAGGGCAGGGTCCTCTACAAAGTGGGGGGCGACTGCAGCCCCTGGCCCTTCCGGGTCTCCCGTTTCCTCTCTGTCCCTCTTCCACAGTCCAGAATCCAGGCCTTCCCTTGCTTAGGGAGGCCGCCGGGGGGGGCTGCCGGAGGGGCGGTTGGTGGGAGCAGTGTAGGGAGAGGAGGGGGCAGGGGGGAGGGGAGGGAACTGAAGCCCCCCAGAGCCAGGCAGCCGGCAGGGCATTCAGGGCAGAGCCAGTACTGAGCCTTGCGGGGGGCGCTCACAGGAAACCCCTCAGAAAATCTCTAGCTCCTGGGGTGAGTCGTCAAGTTCAGGTTGGTCAATGTTTTTGTTTCATTTACCGGCTGCAATTGACAAGAGGATGAGGACAGCGCGCACCCCCAGGCCTGCGCCCCCATTTCCCCTAGCCCCTCTGCAAGGCTGGGCAGGAGGTACACACACACACACACACACACACACACACACCCCGTTTTCCTCCTTTAACCGGGGAAAGGGGGCATTCCCCCCACCTTCATCCATTTTAGACAGGAGGCCACGACTAACGCCCAGAGAAGTTAAGACACTCGGCTGGGGTGGCACCGCAGGCTGGGCGAGGTGGCCAGCAACAGCGGCCAACCCCAGCGGTGGTGCGTCGGGGCCGGGGGCTCAGAGAGGAGCCGCGGCGGGAGGAGGCGAGAGCCCGGAGCGCGGGGGCGAGCCGAGGCGCGGTGCGGGAGCGCGGGGCGGACAGCCGGGCGGGCGCGGACGCGGCAGAGGCGCTGGGGCGGACCGGGCTGGTCTCCGCCGCCTCCGCCCGGCGCCTGCGGCTCCCCGGGCCCGCGCCTCGCCGATTTCCTCCTCCGCCTGCTTCCAAATTTCTCCTCCGGGGCCCGTCGGGTCCTCATGCGACCCCCTCGCCACACCTCCCCCGCCCCCAGGCTCTCAATCGGGCCTGGAGACGGGGGCCGGAGTGACGTTTGCAAGCTCAGGACATCTGTAAAATGGGTGTGCGCGCGACTGTCGGCGCGTGTCTGTGCGTCTGTCTGTCCGCGTGTCTGTCTGCGCGCGTGTCCGTGCGTCTGTGCCCGGATCAACAGCTTTCAACCCTCCTGGGTTCCAGCTCCTGCGATTTCGTTCCAAGTGCACCCCCATGCGACATCTCTCCACGTGTGCCCCCAATTCAGTGTCTCGCCAATGCATTCCCCCAGTGCGACGTCTCCAGTGCAACCCCTCCTCGGCGCTCCCCCATTGCAGGAGGGGCATCTCCGAGCCCCAGGAAGCCCAGCCGACCCCAGGCTGCCCCCGGGAGCGCTGTGGGGGTGGGGTGTGGGGGTGCCGGGAGGCACCGCGGGCTGCCTCTGCGTGGCTGAACTTTAATGAAGGTCCTCGCGGCGCCTGCTAATGAGCTCTCGGGCCCGCCCCGCCCCGCCCCGGGTCCGCGAGCAACTGGTGCGTCCTGGGTTCGAGCTCCAGCTTGGCTCTCGTAGAACAGAAGCTCCCTGACTTGTTTTTAGCGGTTCTGGACGGGTTGAAGGGGGCTGTGGGGGCCGCGAATTAAAAAATATATATATTTTAAATTGGCTGAGAGGGAGGAAAAAAGTAATCCCCTCCGACGGATGCTTGCGTTGGTACCTGATTCTTGTACATAAATATTCAAATGTTCATAGTCGCCAGCTTGATGATGATGGAAGCGGTGCCGTTGGGGAGACAGTGGACACAGGGGAGACAGTGTCCAAAACCCCTCATTCCTCTTTGCTTAAGGCAGGGGCCGTGACTTCCAGCAGCAATGAGAGGGTTCCGGCCGTGGGCCCCTGAGTAGCACTTAGCCTCGGGGTGCTAGACTGCGTGTTGCTGGGTTAGAACCCAGCTTCTGCGTGTGCCCCGCACACCCCAACACTGAGCCATCTCCCGCCCCATCCCCGCGTGATCACCACCTCTTTTTTTTTTTTTTTTTTTTTTTGCTTTTTTGGGTCACACCCGGCGATGCTCAGGGGTTACTCCTGGCTCTGCACTCAGGAATTACTCCTGGCGGTGCTCAGGGGACCATATGGGATGCCGGAATTCGGCCGGGCTGGCACAGGCCGGCCGCTGCAAGGCAAATGCCCTACCCGCTGGGCTATCGCTCCGGCCCCACCACCTCTTTTTTGAAGCTGGAATAACCCTGTTATCCTAGCATAACCCTGGGGCTTGCTGTGTGACCCTGAGCTACACACTCACCCTCTCTGGGCCATAGTCACCTGCCAGCTGAGGAGGAGACTGGACTAGCCGGGGATTCCCCAGGGCCCGCAGAGCCTGTGCCAGAGGGGAGGTGGCACAGAGTCCACAGTGGGGACGTGCGCCCCTTGCACACTGCGGGCCTGAATCTGATCCCCTGCACCCCATATGGACCCCTGAGCCCCACCAGGAGTGATCCCTGAGCGCAGAGGCAGGAGTCAGCCTTGAAGCAGTGACAGTGTTTACTGAAACTGGTAAACAAGAAAATGAAAGAACTTCCTGCGTGCCTTCTGTCGGCCCTGTGAGCCACCTCCAGGGCGGGCTCTGCACCGAGCACCCCAGCCTCCGCCGAGGCCTCAGAACCAAACGGTATCTTTTCCTCTGAGGCCCCCTCAGGCCTCTGCTGGTCCCGAGGGACCCTCAGACCTAGAGAGGCCATCTGCCGCCCCACCACAGGGCCCTGCCCAGCCTCTGCTCATCCTCTGGGTTGAGATGGAACCTCTGAGGACCAGATTGACCTGGGGTGAGGGGCGCTGATGGGGTGAGGTAGTGAGGGGCTAGCGGGGCGGGCTGATGTGGTGGTGAGTTGGGGGTGGGGACTGATGGGTACAGTCGGGGCTGGTGGTCCTTGGGGGCTGATGGGTACAGTCGGGGCTAATGGTCCTTGGGGGCTGATGGGTACAGTCGGGGCTGGTGGTCTTTGGGGGGCTGATGTACAGTCGGGACTGATGGTCCTTGGGGGCTGATGGGTACAGTCGGGGCTGGTGGTCCTTGGGGGGCTGATGGGTACAGTCGGGGCTGATGGTCCTGTGTCTAATCACTGGCTCTGACCCCCAGGTCTGGGTGTCCTGTCTTGCTCTTCTGAGCCCGAGTTTTAGGTCTCTCTCATGATTCTGGAACATCTCAAGTGCCCAGACCCCCTCTACCCCATCCCTTGGTACCTGGGGAAGAAGTTGAAGGGGGGTGTGGATGGCTGCAGGAAAGCCCCCGCCCCTGGGGCTCCCGCCCCTGAGGGCACGTGCTGGACTGGGCCCCTCTAGGGGGTGGTTCAGAGCTGAGCTGATTGAAATGTACTTTCCGTTTCGGGAAAGTAAAGCCTGGCTCTGAGAGCGAGGCGACAGTTCGTGTTTAATCATGGGAGGATGGAGCCCAGGAGCCAGCACGCGCAGGCTCGTGGACCGCGAGCTGATTTATCGGCCCTGCTTCCTCGGGGGCTGCAGCGCACCCTCCCCAGGACAGATTAAAGGTGTAATTTGATGAATCAATTTGTTTTCTGGAGGAGGGAAACAGAAAGATGGAAATAATTAGAAGCGGTTGCTCCAGGCTGTGCTACGAGGGGGGGGAGTGACCGCTGACCCGGAACATAAGAGGGCAGGGAGTGACCGCTGACCAGGAGAACGACCTGCCGGGGAGGAAACCCCACACCTTCCTCTAGGGATTGCACTGAGGTTTGGCGTTTCTCAGCCCCTAGTTCAAATTCTGATGCTGGCACCAATCTGCTGTGTGACCTTGAGAAAGTCACTCAGCCTCTCTGTGCCGCCATTTCTTTGCAGCTTCTCTGAGAGTGGCAAGGTTGTAAATGTGCCTCACGCAGGCCTTGGCACACAGGGGTGGCCACAGGGGTGGCTGTGACGACGGGACGGAGCTCTGGGTTTGACATCTCCCGGCCAGCAGAGGGAGAGGAAGCTTGAGTGCGGCTGGGTGGGTATCTGGGGCCCTGTCACTCCAGTTCCTACGCAACAACTTTGTGTGTGTGTGGGGGTGTCACACCCTGTGACCCAGCGATGCTCAGGGGTTGCTCCCGGCTCTGCATTCAGGAATTACTCCTGGCAGTGTTGGGGACCATACGGGATGTGGGGGATTGGACCCGGGTGGGCCGCGTGAAAGGCGAGGGCACTACCCACTGTGCTCCCATTCCGGCCCCTGCAGCATCATTGCGGTCCCGCCCACAGGGCCCAGGAGCAGGGCCGCTTTGCACGAAGTCATCAAAAGGTGGGTGGCAGGAGTGGGACCGGCTAAGTGCCCCCAAAGTCCTCCCACACCCTAACCTGGGTGGGCCCCTGCGACTTCAGACTGCACTGGATACCCCATCCCCAGTGAGTGCCCTCAAAGGGGCTTGGTGGGGTAGGAGCCTAATGCCCAGGAGCAAGTGGTCTGTTTTGTGGTTTATAGCTGTTCCTAGTGGCGCTCTGGGACCTGTGGAGCAGGGGGCTCAGACCCAGGTCTCTCGCCTCTAAAGCCAGTGCTCACCCCGGGCTCCTCCCGGCCCTGCACAGGCACGTAAGTGCTCATGAGCACCAGGGAGTGCTCAGGCTCCATCTGACGCCTCCTGGGTCCGAATCACCCCTTTTTACTGTGTGTGTGTTGGGGTTGGTTGTGGGAGGGGCAGGCCAGTGCCTCACAGCTGTGGTGTTTGGGGGACCGCACCCAGTGACGCCCAGGGGTATTGTGCTCAGGAATCTCTTCTGACAGTGCTCAGGGGACCCTGTGGGGTGCCGGACATCCCCGCCCCCACCAGCACATCTCCAGATTCTTAACTCCCGCACCCTTTGAGGCCGATGTGATTATTCCCCAATAATCACGTGTCCAAATGGAGAAACCGAGGCTGCAGCTGGCTTGCTCAGACTTGCATGAGGGAGCACAGAGGGTCTGTCTCCAACGTGGATGGCTCAGCCTAGAGAGGACCCCACCAGTAGAGGTGCAGACACCCGGGCCGGGCTGGGCTGGCAGGGCTGGCAGGGGCCCGTCTCTTGGCTTAAGGCTCCAAGGAGGCCTGGTGTTAGCTGAGTAGGGCAGGAGCCCGATGTGGGCGCCAGGAGTGGCTTTATTCCCTCTACCCTGTGGGCACCAGGAGTGGCTTTTATTCCCTCTACCCTGTGGGCGCCAGGAGTGGCTTTATTCCCTCTACCCTGTGGCGCCAGGAGTGGCTTTATTCCCTCTACCCTGTGGGCGCCAGGAGTGGCTTTATTCCGTCTACCCTGTGGGCGCCAGGGAGTGGCTTTATTCCCTCTACCCTGTGGGCACCCAGGAGTGGCTTTATTCCCTCTACCCTGTGGGCGCCAGGAGTGGCTTTTATTCCCTCTACCCTGTGGGCGCCAGGAGTGGCTTTTATTCCCTCTACCCTGTGGGCGCCAGGGAGTGGCTTTATTCCCTCTACCCTGTGGGCGCCAGGAGTGGCTTTATTCCCTCTACCCTGTGGGCGCCAGGAGTGGCTTTATTCCCTCTACCCTGTGGGCGCCAGGAGTGGCTTTATTCCCTCTACCCTGGTTTTGCTTCTGATCCTTTGGCCAGGAAGGAAGGAAGGAGGGAGGGAGGGGGAGGGAGGGAAGGAGGGAGGGAGGGAGGGAAGGAGGGAGGGAGGGAAGGAGGAAAGAAGGGAGGAAAGTAGGGAGGGGGGAGACAGGGCCTCAGGGCCCGGGAAGATCCTCAGCCTCACTTTCTGCTCTCCCTCTGTGCCTCAGTTTCCCCTTCTGCACAATGGGCTCACAAGCCCCACTGCTCACATATGACCCAGTGGGCAGTCGTGTGTGAACCTTCTCAAGATCAGGAGTTTTGCTGGAGAGGTCACTCCACTCTACCCCTTTCAACTCCCCCTCCGCCCGCCCCTCACACCACCTCCTAGGGAACTGCAGGGTCTCAAGCCAGCTGGAGGCCCCCCAGATCCTGCCCGGCTCCTCCTGTCCCTGCCTTGAGCCCTAGGGTGAGGCTCCCGCACAGCCTGGCCCGCGTGGGTGGTGGGCGGCTCGGCAGCGGGGAAGGGCTGGCCTCTGATTGGCCAGTGCGTTTCCATGGCGACCGATTGATTGCCCGAGCTGCGGAGACTCAAGGGGAATGAGCAATGGGGCAGCCTCGGAGGCGGGGGTAGGGGACGTGGGGGGGGGGGGGGTGTTGGGGGGCGGGAATCCCCTCGGGCCGGGGGTGGCTGTGGGGAGCTGGAGGGTCTCTCTGCCGCGCTGCAGTCACTGCGGGATCAGGGGCGACGCCTTAGTGTTTGGGAAGCTGCTGGACGTGGTGGCCAGCCCTGTAGCAGGACCCCCAACTCCTAACCTTCACCCCTCGGCTGGGAGCTGAAACCCAGCCCGCGGGACCGGGCATGCGCCTCTGAAGCCAGATGTTGCCGGATGGCACCCAGCCCCCGGCAGGTCGGGGCACCGACGGCGTGACGGGGGTAAAGTGTTTGCGGTGCCCCCTGCACCAAGGCACTCTGCCCGTTGGCGGAGCCTCGAGGAAGGGGGCAGGGCTGTGGCTTCTCAGGATGCCCTGTCCACTCTTCCCTTGGCCTCCAGGCCCGAGAGTCCCTGGTGCTGGGGTGACCCTGCCCCGATCCCCTAGGGCTGCCCCAGCCCAGGAGGACCCCACCCCATTTCCTCTGGCCCTGGAAGACCCTTAAGCCACCAGCCTCTGCCTGCCCTGGGGGTGTAGCCCACCCCTCTACAGCCCCGTGGGCACCAGCTCGCCTCGCCTGCGGGGTCCCAGCTGGGCGCCAGGTCGGCTTCATTGGCATGCAGTGCACACAGCCCTGGTGGCTGGCTGGCCGCTAGCTGCGGCGCTGTCGGGCGGGCGAGGGAGAGAGAGGTCGGGCACAGCTCTGCACCGAACGGAGTCTCGGCGCTGGAAGGAGCCCCCTTCCCTTTCTGGGAAGCGTCAGCCCACAGCCCCCCACCCCGTGTCGGCATCTCTCTCTGAGGGGTGCAGGGAGGGAGGGGACCCCTCCAACAGACCCGGACCCCTGCTCAGTTTCCCTTTACGTGGGTGAGGCTTGGGGCCAGTCCCCAGATCCCTGGAGGTGTCCAGGCTTCTCGGACGACACCAACCAGCAAGGGCTGAGCAAGGACGGGGCTCAGGAAGGAAGGACAGGGCCGGGGCTGGACACGGAGGGACGGGCTGTCCTCTGAGACAGGCTGGAAGATAGAAGCCAGTACCGAAGGCTGGGGAGCCCGTGAAAGCAGCCGAGTCGTGGGCAGAGTCCAGGGTCTTTTTCTCAGCCCTTTCCCCTCCTTTCTTTCTTCCTTTTCCCTCTTCCTCCTTCCCTCCTTCCTCCTTCCCTCTTTCCTTCCTTCCTCCTCTCCCCTCCTTCCTTCCTCCCTCCCTCCCTCCATCCCTCCTTCCTTCCTTCCTTCCCTTCCTTCCTCCTTCCCTCCTTCCCTCTTTCCTTCCTTCCTCTCCTCCCTCCTTCCTTCCTCCCTCCCTCCCTCCCTCCCTCCCTCCTTCCTTCCTTCCTTCCTTCCTTCCTTCCTTCCTTCCTTCCTTCCTCCCTGCGTCCCTCCCTCCCTCCCTTCCTTCCTTCCTCATCTCTTCTCTCTTGAAGAGGGAGCCTCAGTTTCCCCTTGCAGCTCCATTTTCACTGCCTCCATCTCAACCTTCTTGCAAAATCTTGGGCCCTTCCTGAGGAAGTTTTGTTAGTCATTTCTCCAAATCGGCCCAGGCTCACTGAAGCTGCAATAAGAAGCAAGACTTAAGGCAGATGAAGAACCCAAAGAGCTTACCCAGCCGGGCCTCTGTGGGGTCCCTCAACCCCCAGTGCTCCTGTCACTGGACAAGTGAGCCGGGGACCCAGTTCTCCCAGAACACCCACAAATGAGCTTAGCCCTGCACCAGCCCTCCCTGCGTGGGGGAGTTCCTTCTCCTTTCTCTTTTTCTTTCTAATAAACTTTTTCATTTTCTAACAGACTCTGACCCTCTTTATTACTCAATAGTTTCATTCTGGAAAATACCACGGAGCCGTGGCTGAGCACAGCCCCTGGGAACGGTGGGCGGCACAGAGCTCTGCTCCCCATTTTGTGGAAGAAGCAGTGGGGCGGCTCAGGACCCCCAAGTCAGCAGAGGAACCCACAAGCCAGCTGTAAAAGTGGGGCTCAGCGAGAACCCGCAGGCCAGGTGCCCCGAGGCTGCTCTGCGACCGTCTGGCCCCGCCCCAGGGGCCTCAGTTTCCCTCCTGTGCTCTGGATCCTGGTGTGCACTGCCCTGCCCCCTCCCTAATGGGAGAGCCGGCAGGGGGTGTCTCCAGAGCTAATGGGCTTGTCACAAAGGCCTTTAAATAAGAGACTCCCCCAACCGCCCCCTTTCCTAGGCACTGATTATTATGTAAGACTGGCACGGGTGGCTTCGAGCAGAAGGTGAGCCCGCTGGTCTGGGGGTGTGTCTGTTGGGAGGCAGCCCCACCTCCTGAGCAGCAACGAGGGGAGGAGGGGGTCTGGGGCCCTGCCACCCCCCAACTTGAAGGACTGAGTCCATTTCTTTCTGGCGGGAGGGATGATACCCAGCGATACTCAGAGGTTACTCCTGGCTCTGTGTCAGGAATTACTCCCGCTGGGGTGGGGTGGGGAGTCATATGGGATGCTGGGATCGAACCCGGGTCTACCATATGCCAGGCAAATGCCCCAGACAGCACTGAGTGCATTTTGACCCATCAGGGTCTTGCTGGCTTGGATACTTCTTGTGGGGTTCAGTCCCCCCCCACCCTCAAAGCCCAATAGAATCGGGCACTTGGGGATATTGAGTTCCTTACGGGGTGAGGGGCTGAAGGGGATTGAAATATGCTGGGCAGGTGGGGCTGGGCCCCCACTGCTTTCCCTCTGCACAGCTGAGAAAATCATCCCCACCCTGGACCCCTCCTGTCCAGCTCCCCTAGAGGAGGGCCCTGGGCCTCAGATCACCCGGCTCAGCCCTGTCCGCCCCTAGAGGAGGGAAGGGGCAAGGAACTGGGAGGCCCCGGCGCTATCCCGAGCTCAGGGCTTGAGGTGAGGCAGGAGGATTATCCCCCACCCAAACTGCAACAAGGCCACCAGATCCCATCATTCCAAGTCCAGTTCCTGAATCTCTTCCACATTTCAGGAACGGGGAGATCGTCGCAGCTTCACCGTGATCCGAGGGCATAAGAACGGCCGAGTCAGGAACGATGACCCTGGAGCAAAGGCAGGCAGCGACCTCGGGGACTTTCAGTAGCAAACAAGGCCGGGCCAGGGTCTGTGCTGAGGAGCCAGGCAGGCCTGTGGAGGCGGAAACCAGCAGGTGAGGAAAGGAGGCGGGAGTCACAGTCACAGGGAAACAGTGCCCAAGCTCCACGTGGGAAAAACATTCCCCAGCAGGCCAAAGGGCAGGAAACTTCCAGAAACGCAATTCCATTCAGATGGACACACTTGAAACACGGCAGTCATGCTTCCCCCACAGCAGCGGAGCTATCTTTATCCAAACTCCGTGACATACTTCTCTGTTCTTTCGGACTTCTGGGGCCAAAGTGCGTGTCTTGCAAGCACAAGGCCCAGAGTTTGATCCCCTGGAGTGCCCACATGCGGCACACCTGAAGGGTTCTGCTCTCTGGACCCTAAACTTTGCAGAGAGCACTTGATCTCCCATGGGGCAAAAAGGAAAGGAAGGGAAAGGAGATAACGAGGAGGAGAGAGAGAGGAGGGAGGGGAGGGAGGGGAGGGAGAGAGAGAGAGAGAGAGAGAGAGTAATTTGCTTAGAAAGGGCATCATTAGACCCACCTCAGACCAACTAAGCAAGGTGGGGTCCAGCAACCGTCCTCTTCCTCCACGTGGGAATTCTGAGGCTGGGATTGGAGAGCACTGCTCCCTCCCTGCCCCCGCCCCTTCTTCCCGGGAATGTTCTAGAATGAGCCTTGGCACAGGCGTCCAGGCAGGCAGGGGGTGGTGTTGACCTCTCCACCCTTTGAAATATGAATGGGCAGTGGAAGCTGGAGCTGAATAACGGCCATTCATGGCTCCCCGGGAGGCCACCGGGGACAAGGTCTTTATTCAGGAAGATATTTCCGGAGAGGTATTTATAAACATGTAACTTTGTAACCAACCTAAGTCCCCAGCCGCCAGGGATCAGGGGCGAGAGCGGACTCCTGTGAGCTGCTGAAAAAACGAGCCCGGGCGAACCAGCATCACGACCCAACCGTGAACCTGCACCTTTGGCTCCCACAGCACCTGGGAATGAGCTTTGGGTCCCCCTGAACTTCTTGAGGGCCACAGCGCTGCACACCGCGTGTCTCTTCCCTCCTTCGCCACCAGGTGGCGCTGTGGTGGGAGACAGCCATGTGACGTGCTGCAGCCAATGACAGGTGAGATTTGCTTGTTTGGGGTGTCACCCAGGCACCTCTGAGTGATGGCTGTAAGCAGAGACCCTCTTGTCCAAATTCCCACAAAGTCTACACTCCTCAGAGGTGGCTTGCTGCTGCAAAACTCAACTGGTGTGGGTTTTGTTTGATTGGTTTGATGGCTACGCCTGGCAGGGCTTGGGGGCCATATGGAATGCCAGGGATCAAACCCAGGTAAGCTGTGTGCATGGAAACATCCTTACCGGCTGTTTCCCAAGCTTAGACTCACAGCTTCTGAAATGGTTCTATTTATTACCCTTAGACGGTTTCTTAGTTCTGACATATTGTGCTCAGGAGTGACCCCTGGTGGCCACCATGGACCCTGCATGTGCTGTGGATCCAGCCAGAGCGCACGCATGGCAAACACCTTCGCCCCAGACTAAGTCTGGCGCAGGAAGCGAAATTCTCATAAAAGTTTTTCACTGCACGCTCCAATCTTCTGCAATGAGAGCGCTTTTATTATTTTTGAGTATAGAAAATATGGGATGGCATGGTGGGTTTCAGCCTTGGCCCACCACCCCGGCAGAACCTCACAACAAGCCAGGCGACCCCCACCCACTCCATGGGCGCCGCCATTTTCCACATTGGACTTCCCTCTCTTCAGAACTCCACCCAGCCGACCAGCCCATCACAGCCCGGATCATCGACACCCACCCTGGAGCAGTTACTTCCTCAATCCGGCCCAGGTATGCTGGTCCAGAGACTCTCAGACATGGGGCAGAGCGGTTCCTTGCTCTCCCTGTGCCCAGCCGTTCATGAGGCAGTCGGGAGGCATGGTGGGTTTCAGCCTTGGCCCACCACCCCGGCAGAACCTCACAACAAGCCAGGCGACCCCCCACCCACTCCATGGGCGCCGCCATTTTCCACATTGGACTTCCCTCTCTTCAGAACTCCACCCAGCCGACCAGCCCATCACAGCCCGGATCATCGACACCCACCCTGGAGCAGTTACTTCCTCAATCCGGCCCAGGTATGCTGGTCCAGAGACTCTCAGACATGGGGCAGAGCGGTTCCTTGCTTCTCCCTGTGCCCAGCCGTTCATGAGGCAGTCGGGAGGCATGGTGGGTTTCAGCCTTGGCCCACCACCCGGCAGAACCTCACAACAAGCCAGACGACCCCCACCCACTCCATGGGCGCCGCCATTTTCCACATTGGACTTCCCTCTCTTCAGAACTCCACCCAGCCGACCAGCCCATCACAGCCCGGATCATCGACACCCACCCTGGAGCAGTTACTTCCTCAATCCGGCCCAGGTATGCTGGTCCAGAGACTCTCAGACATGGGGCAGAGCGGTTCCTTGCTCTCCCTGTGCCCAGCCGTTCATGAGGCAGTCGGGGAGGCATGGTGGGTTTCCAGCCTTGGCCCACCACCCCGGCAGAACCTCACAACAAGCCAGGCGACCCCCCACCCACTCCATGGGCGCCGCCATTTTCCACATTGGACTTCCCTCTCTTCAGAACTCCACCCAGCCGACCAGCCCATCACAGCCCGGATCATCGACACCCACCCTGGAGCAGTTACTTCCCTCAATCCGGCCCAGGTATGCTGGTCCAGAGACTCTCAGACATGGGGCAGAGCGGTTCCTTGCTCTCCCTGTGCCCAGCCGTTCATGAGGCAGTCGGGAGGCATGGTGGGTTTCCAGCCTTGGCCCACCACCCCGGCAGAACCTCACAACAAGCCAGACGACCCCCACCCACTCCATGGGCGCCGCCATTTTCCACATTGGACTTCCCTCTCTTCAGAACTCCACCCAGCCGACCAGCCCATCACAGCCCGGATCATCGACACCCACCCTGGAGCAGTTACTTCCTCAATCCGGCCCAGGTATGCTGGTCCAGAGACTCTCAGACATGGGGCAGAGCGGTTCCTTGCTCTCCCTGTGCCCAGCCGTTCATGAGGCAGTCGGGAGGCATGGTGGGTTTCAGCCTTGGCCCACCACCCCGGCAGAACCTCACAACAAGCCAGGCGACCCCCACCCACTCCATGGGCGCCGCCATTTTCCACATTGGACTTCCCTCTCTTCAGAACTCCACCCAGCCGACCAGCCCATCACAGCCCGGATCATCGACACCCACCCTGGAGCAGTTACTTCCTCAATCCGGCCCAGGTATGCTGGTCCAGAGACTCTCAGACATGGGGCAGAGCGGTTCCTTGCTCTCCCTGTGCCCAGCCGTTCATGAGGCAGTCGGGAGGCATGGTGGGTTTCAGCCTTGGCCCACCACCCGGCAGAACCTCACAACAAGCCAGGCGACCCCCACCCACTCCATGGGCGCCGCCATTTTCCACATTGGACTTCCCTCTCTTCAGAACTCCACCCAGCCGACCAGCCCATCACAGCCCGGATCATCGACACCCACCCTGGAGCAGTTACTTCCTCAATCCGGCCCAGGTATGCTGGTCCAGAGACTCTCAGACATGGGGCAGAGCGGTTCCTTGCTCTCCCTGTGCCCAGCCGTTCATGAGGCAGTCGGGAGGCATGGTGGGTTTCAGCCTTGGCCCACCACCCCGGCAGAACCTCACAACAAGCCAGGCGACCCCCCACCCACTCCATGGGCGCCGCCATTTTCCACATTGGACTTCCCTCTCTTCAGAACTCCACCCAGCCGACCAGCCCATCACAGCCCGGATCATCGACACCCACCCTGGAGCAGTTACTTCCTCAATCCGGCCCAGGTATGCTGGTCCAGAGACTCTCAGACATGGGGCAGAGCGGTTCCTTGCTCTCCCTGTGCCCAGCCGTTCATGAGGCAGTCGGGAGGCATGGTGGGTTTCAGCCTTGGCCCACCACCCCGGCAGAACCTCACAACAAGCCAGGCGACCCCCCACCCACTCCATGGGCGCCGCCATTTTCCACATTGGACTTCCCTCTCTTCAGAACTCCACCCAGCCGACCAGCCCATCACAGCCCGGATCATCGACACCCACCCTGGAGCAGTTACTTCCTCAATCCGGCCCAGGTATGCTGGTCCAGAGACTCTCAGACATGGGGCAGAGCGGTTCCTTGCTCTCCCTGTGCCCAGCCGTTCATGAGGCAGTCGGGAGGCATGGTGGGTTTCAGCCTTGGCCCACCACCCGGCAGAACCTCACAACAAGCCCAGGCGACCCCCCACCCACTCCATGGGCGCCGCCATTTTCCACATTGGACTTCCCTCTCTTCAGAACTCCACCCAGCCGACCAGCCCATCACAGCCCGGATCATCGACACCCACCCTGGAGCAGTTACTTCCTCAATCCGGCCCAGGTATGCTGGTCCAGAGACTCTCAGACATGGGGCAGAGCGGTTCCTTGCTCTCCCTGTGCCCAGCCGTTCATGAGGCAGTCGGGAGGCATGGTGGGTTTCCAGCCTTGGCCCACCACCCCGGCAGAACCTCACAACAAGCCAGGCGACCCCCCACCCACTCCATGGGCGCCGCCATTTTTCCACATTGGACTTCCCTCTCTTCAGAACTCCACCCAGCCGACCAGCCCATCACAGCCCGGATCATCGACACCCACCCTGGAGCAGTTACTTCCTCAATCCGGCCCAGGTATGCTGGTCCAGAGACTCTCAGACATGGGGCAGAGCGGTTCCTTGCTCTCCCTGTGCCCAGCCGTTCATGAGGCAGTCGGGAGGCATGGTGGGTTTCAGCCTTGGCCCACCACCCGGCAGAACCTCACAACAAGCCAGGCGACCCCCACCCACTCCATGGGCGCCGCCATTTTCCACATTGGACTTCCCTCTCTTCAGAACTCCACCCAGCCGACCAGCCCATCACAGCCCGGATCATCGACACCCACCCTGGAGCAGTTACTTCCTCAATCCGGCCCAGGTATGCTGGTCCAGAGACTCTCAGACATGGGGCAGAGCGGTTCCTTGCTCTCCCTGTGCCCAGCCGTTCATGAGGCAGTCGGGAGGCATGGTGGGTTTCAGCCTTGGCCCACCACCCCGGCAGAACCTCACAACAAGCCCAGGCGACCCCCACCCACTCCATGGGCGCCGCCATTTTCCACATTGGACTTCCCTCTCTTCAGAACTCCACCCAGCCGACCAGCCCATCACAGCCCGGATCATCGACACCCACCCTGGAGCAGTTACTTCCTCAATCCGGCCCAGGTATGCTGGTCCAGAGACTCTCAGACATGGGGCAGAGCGGTTCCTTGCTCTCCCTGTGCCCAGCCGTTCATGAGGCAGTCGGGAGGCATGGTGGGTTCCAGCCTTAGCCCACCACCCGGCAGAACCTCACAACAAGCCAGGCGACCCCCCCACCCACTCCATGGGCGCCGCCATTTTCCACATTGGACTTCCCTCTCTTCAGAACTCCACCCAGCCGACCAGCCCATCACAGCCCGGATCATCGACACCCACCCTGGAGCAGTTACTTCCTCAATCCGGCCCAGGTATGCTGGTCCAGAGACTCTCAGACATGGGGCAGAGCGGTTCCTTGCTCTCCCTGTGCCCAGCCGTTCATGAGGCAGTCGGGAGGCATGGTGGGTTTCCAGCCTTGGCCCACCACCCCGGCAGAACCTCACAACAAGCCAGGCGACCCCCCCACCCACTCCATGGGCGCCGCCATTTTCCACATTGGACTTCCCTCTCTTCAGAACTCCACCCAGCCGACCAGCCCATCACAGCCCGGATCATCGACACCCACCCTGGAGCAGTTACTTCCTCAATCCGGCCCAGGTATGCTGGTCCAGAGACTCTCAGACATGGGGCAGAGCGGTTCCTTGCTCTCCCTGTGCCCAGCCGTTCATGAGGCAGTCGGGAGGCATGGTGGGTTTCAGCCTTGGCCCACCACCCGGCAGAACCTCACAACAAGCCAGGCGACCCCCCACCCACTCCATGGGCGCCGCCATTTTCCACATTGGACTTCCCTCTCTTCAGAACTCCACCCAGCCGACCAGCCCATCACAGCCCGGATCATCGACACCCACCCTGGAGCAGTTACTTCCTCAATCCGGCCCAGGTATGCTGGTCCAGAGACCTCTCAGACATGGGGCAGAGCGGTTCCTTGCTCTCCCTGTGCCCAGCCGTTCATGAGGCAGTCGGGGAGGCATGGTGGGTTTCAGCCTTGGCCCACCACCCCGGCAGAACCTCACAACAAGCCAGGCGACCCCCCCCACCCACTCCATGGGCGCCGCCATTTTCCACATTGGACTTCCCTCTCTTCAGAACTCCACCCAGCCGACCAGCCCATCACAGCCCGGATCATCGACACCCACCCTGGAGCAGTTACTTCCCTCAATCCGGCCCAGGTATGCTGGTCCAGAGACTCTCAGACATGGGGCAGAGCGGTTCCTTGCTCTCCCTGTGCCCAGCCGTTCATGAGGCAGTCGGGAGGCATGGTGGGTTTCAGCCTTGGCCCACCACCCCGGCAGAACCTCACAACAAGCCAGGCGACCCCCACCCACTCCATGGGCGCCGCCATTTTCCACATTGGACTTCCCTCTCTTCAGAACTCCACCCAGCCGACCAGCCCATCACAGCCCGGATCATCGACACCCACCCTGGAGCAGTTACTTCCTCAATCCGGCCCAGGTATGCTGGTCCAGAGACTCTCAGACATGGGGCAGAGCGGTTCCTTGCTCTCCCTGTGCCCAGCCGTTCATGAGGCAGTCGGGAGGCATGGTGGGTTTCAGCCTTGGCCCACCACCCCGGCAGAACCTCACAACAAGCCAGGCGACCCCCACCCACTCCATGGGCGCCGCCATTTTCCACATTGGACTTCCCTCTCTTCAGAACTCCACCCAGCCGACCAGCCCATCACAGCCCGGATCATCGACACCCACCCTGGAGCAGTTACTTCCTCAATCCGGCCCAGGTATGCTGGTCCAGAGACTCTCAGACATGGGGCAGAGCGGTTCCTTGCTCTCCCTGTGCCCAGCCGTTCATGAGGCAGTCGGGAGGCATGGTGGGTTTCAGCCTTGGCCCACCACCCGGCAGAACCTCCACAACAAGCCAGGCGACCCCCCCACCCACTCCATGGGCGCCGCCATTTTCCACATTGGACTTCCCTCTCTTCAGAACTCCACCCAGCCGACCAGCCCATCACAGCCCGGATCACCGACACCCACCCTGGAGCAGTTACTTCCTCAATCCGGCCCAGGTATGCTGGTCCAGAGACTCTCAGACATGGGGCAGAGCGGTTCCTTGCTCTCCCTGTGCCCAGCCGTTCATGAGGCAGTCGGGAGGCATGGTGGGTTTCAGCCTTGGCCCACCACCCCGGCAGAACCTCACAACAAGCCAGGCGACCCCCCCACCCACTCCATGGGCGCCGCCATTTTCCACATTGGACTTCCCTCTCTTCAGAACTCCACCCAGCCGACCAGCCCATCACAGCCCGGCTCGCCGCGGCGCGCCGCGGTTCATCAATAAAGGCTTTATTTGGAGGTGTTTATAGAGTATGCCTCCCACACGGCAAGCCTAGCAAGCTGCTCGTGTTGTATTTGATATGCCAAATGCCAGTAACAATTATATTAGATCATTCTCATGACCTAATATAATGGTTTGAGGCTCTTTATGTTCCTGTACCAAGCCGATGCCCTTGGCTCTACAGCATGTGACAGGACATATTGATATATTACTGGTGCCCGCTCTAGCAAATAGATGATTAACGGGAAGATCGTGATCGTGATCGTGAGTATAGAAAATAATTTCTTAGAGCCAATGCTGTGTGCCCTCTGGGCTGTTATCTGTTAAATGTAAAGCTGTGAGTGCGGTGGGTGTCGGGAACCACTAGACGGCATCAGGAAAGCCGCTCCCGTCTACCTCGGCCGGCGGGGAATGGATGAAAACTCAGGAGTCCAGCGCAGTTCTAAGACGCTTTTACTAAAACAAGCTCCACGGCTATAATCCAAAACAATGGGATTCACCAGACCTCTAGCTGTTGGCCAGAACCCAGACCATGCTTGGGGGCCCAAGTCTCCCACCAAAGTGGCTCCTTGTACCTCAAGCCAGTCCCCTAATCTATCCAAAAAGTAATCCTAATCTTCAGAGGGTTGGTCAACAAAGATCAACAAATCAGTTTCTAGGTGCAGACCTTGTATCAGGTCTAAACAAATGGTTATGCCAGGGACAAACCCCTTCCTCTGAGATTATCTCATGTCAAAACACTGGCGAGAGTGAGAGAGCTGGTATAAAGAAATACATCTCAGTGGAGATGAGATGAGCCCCACCCTAGGGAAAAGCCAATTTCAAGCCCAGGTACATGAGTCTCGGCAACTAAGGTCACCAGGCTTCTGTAGTGATGGAGCTGGGGTCCCTCTCCCCCACCCCTCTGTCCCTCTGGGAGGCCTGGTGGACCCACCCACGAACTTCTCCGGGCAGTCAGCTGTGATCCAGACACACTGACACATGGGCAGAACTGCTATCAGCTCTTCCTGTGGCCACATTGTGGCCACGCAGTACATCAAATTAGTAGAAACCAACCACGTTCTACGAATTCAGATGGGCAATGCAAGAACAGAACTAGACCAGACTAGCCCATAACCCTAAACCCCAGACTAAACCATAACCCCCTCCTGGACCATTTCATGAACCCATTCCCCTCTTCCAGTACTCCATGGACCTGAAGACCTGTCCTGATACAAATTACTCTATCCACTGAGGAGGAGAAAAGGAAGGGAGACCAGAACGCTTCTAGCCTGACAGCAGACTGGGCCCCTGGGATGAACCCAGAGCCATGGCAGAGCCTGGCAAGCTTCCCTTGCCAGGGAAGACAAAAACCGTCGATTGAAGATGATGTGGTCAATTTCATTGTGGAACTGTCCACCAGGAGATTCCCATGTACAACGTTTCGCTTCAGCCTTCTGGAACTGTGTGTATTTAATATGGTATATTTGATATCCCTTGGTGTATTTGATATGCCAGAAACAGTGACAATAATGGACCTCATTCCCAAGCGAATGGAGACGTTACTGGCACCCGCTTGAGCACATCGATGAACAACGGGAAGACGAGTGACAAGTGTAGTGATCTCAATGGGTGTGTACTCATGGGTTTCATGTGATCTAGATGTACTCACAAGGTCCGTCTCTTTTCTGTTCTGCACCAAAGTGATTCTGAGTGTCTTGTCCTCTGTTTACTGAAAGGGTCATGCTCGCCCGCTCGAGGGCAAACCATCACGGACCTTCCTTAACCTTAAACGATAGTCCCAACATAGCCAGGGAGATAGTCTCCTGGTAAATTCTAACTGTCCCATGCTGGCACCAGTGGGTATAAAGAGGAGCTGTGCCCAATCCAGATAACATTAAAATCGTAGCAGAGGTTATAGTGATGTTTCAGAAGTTACTGATTCAGAGTCAAAACGACTTTTTGTAACTGCACACCCTCCGTCAGTGCTACACAGAAGAGATTCTCATTAGCATGGGCCCTGGCTTAAGAACATGTAAATAAATTGAACTGTGAGTGGATTAAACAGCAAAGCACCCGAGCTAGCTCGGCCTGTCCCAACAGTGGGAACGAGGGCTGAACTTTGGCTCTGAAAGGTCAGGGAAGGTAATGCTTCAGGGGCGGCCGCCCGCTGGTCCCCTCTGGACTTCAACAAGTCACTGGAAACGTGTCACAAATTGCTCCTTCCTTGAGTCTCCGCATTCTCCTCTGTGAAATAAACACAAAGCTGCCAACCTGGTGGGCTTCCTACTGGGCCAAAGAGTTAATGCGAAAGTGGGTTTTCTTGTGCTAGAGGGTCCTTGAGAATTGCATGAAAGATTTGCATATACAACTACAGAACTCGGATGGAGGAAAGTTAGCTTGTCGTACAGAGGGCTCCAGGTTCTCCCCAGAAGTCTCGGCCTCTCTGTCCCCGTCCTGGTCCTGTCTCACTGCTGCCCGGTCCCGCGTGCAACTTCCCTGTCCTGTTCCAACTAGTCTACTCCACTCTGAGTGACGCCAGGGCTTGTTCCTGTTCCGTTCCCTTAACTGCTCTCTCTATCCCGTGAGCTTTCCCAGCCTCCTGTGCTCTGCCTGTTCCCTGGACCTCTGAGCCCAACCTGTCCTGAGCGTTCCTGGGCATCCCAGCCCTATCTGACCAGGGCCCTGGGCCTCCAAGCCCAGCCTGAACCTGTATCTGCCCTTGCCAGACTTTGCGTGGCCCACCTATATGGGCCCTTATCGGGCAAGGGAGAGAGCCTGCAAGAGGCCCCCTCCAGAGAGGACAGAGCAGTAGAGAGGACCTGGGGCTCCCTTTTCAAATCCCACCCCCCAGCCTCTCCGCTCTGACCGGCCGATTGGCTAAAGTGACCTGGCAGTCTCCGCCTAGCTCCAGGAAATGGGGTTTTCTGAGCAAATGTTTTCTCCGCCTTCCTAATGGGGTCCCAGGGTTGGGTGCCCCTGTACCGCCATGAGGCTCAGTGCAAGGAGGGAGGAGAGCGAGAGGGAGGACAGAGAAGGCTCTCGCCTTGCACGCGGCTGATCCAAGCTCGGCTCCCGGCACTCCATAAGCTTCCCACCAGGTGTGATCCCGAGCAGAGCAGGGAGGAGGCCCTGAGCTTGGGCCGTTGAGGCCCAAACAGCTTAGGCGTCAGCAGCAACAAAAGAACAAGCTGGTCGTACAGGCCTAGGCAGGCTGCTGGTCCCCAAGAGGCAGGTGGAGAGAAGCGTGGCGTCCCCAGGGAGGACCAGGAGCTATGCGGGCACCACCGAAGAAGCCAGTTCTCCTGGGCACACTCAAGGGTGAGACCAAAGTAATGCAGAGACCCGGACACCTGCAGAGACCCCGGGCACCCCTGTTTTCTGAAACCTTGGAGCCCTGATGGCGTTCTGGAGGCTGGGTTGGTCAGGAGGGCTTCCCGGAGGAGGTGGGCTTCAGTGGTGCTGGAAGGCTCGTGGTCCCTGCCGAGAGTGTGTCCAGTGTTGCTGTCCTTTATGCAGTGTGTACTAGTGGCAGCTCTGAGCAGAGAAGGGCCGGCCTGTCCTGTCCTGCTGCATTAGGTGTGGGCAGAGTCTGAAAGGGGAGGCCAGTTTCTGCGGCTGACCGGAATGAGCACTCCAGGGTGGCCTTCCAGCCCTCGCTGCTGGGCTGTTTGGGATATGCCGACTTCCGGGGTGCCTGGGCCCCTCCTGGCCGCCTACGAGCTCTCTGAGGGCTCCCCTTCTTTTTGGCTTTTTGGATCACACCTGGCAACGTTCAGGGGCTCTGCACTGGGAATTACTCCCGGTGGTGCTCCGGGGACCATATGAGATGCTGGGGATGGAACCCTGTCGGCGGGGCCCAAACGCCGCCCCGCTGTGCTGTCGCTGGCTCAGGGCTCGAGGCAGACCCCGAGACTGGCACGTTTTGGTGCAGGCCTTCTTCCTGTGTCACTGCCGGGAAGCCCAGGGGGTGAACCCCGCTTTGGGGGCTAGAAAGGCGCCATGTGGTGGCGCCACCGCTGCGGCGCTGAGACCAGCCCCTGCCGCGAAGCTCCCGGAGAGCGGGCGGGGGTCGGGAACCCCACTTCTCCGCCAGCAGCCAGAGGGGCCCACCCACTCCCCGGGCCAGGAGCGTCACGTGGGGGTCTCGGGGCGTCACTTGGAGGAGCTCCACCCCTGGGCCGGTCTCTGCCTGACCTGCCCCTCCTGGGACACCCCACCCCTGCGCCCTTCCCGGCTGAGCCACTGAGGGCGGGTGCCCTGCATGACCCAGAGGAGCGCCCCCCCATCTGGCCTGCAACCTCTCCCCAGCCCCGAGTTCCGCCCCAGGCTGTGCCTGCTGCCACTGTCTGCCTGGGAGTAGAAGGACGCTTCTGTGCCTCTGCGTTCCTTCCTGGGCGGAAGCTTGGGAATTTAGGGGCTCCTGGCTGGCTGGAGGGAGCCCAGAGCAGCGAGGATGAGCGGATGCAGACCCGGGGCACTGCTGTTCCTTCTGAGAGGCTGGGCTCAGAGAGGGTCGCCGCTTGCCCAAGGCCACACAGCAACCAAGGCTAGAGTGTCTGTTTCCAGGCTGGACACTTCTGGGGGAGAACTGGCATGGCTGGAGCGTGTGTGCGCGCGCGCAGACTGGATGGGTGTGGTCTTTGTTGTCCCCTGGAGCAGACTCTCAGGCCCCCGTGCTCCATGGGAGGAGGGGGCTGAGGCCAGGAGAGTCTGAGGGAGGAGGGGGCTGAGGCCAGGAGAGTCTGAGGGAAGAGGGGCTGGGACCAGGAAAGTCTGAGGGAAGAGGGGGCTGAGGCCAGGAGAGTCTGAGGGAGGAGGGGGCTGAGGCTAGGAGAGTCTGAGGGAGGAGGGGGCTGGGCCAGGAGAGTCTGAGGGAGGAGGGGCTGGGGCCAGGAGAGTCTGAGGGAGGAGGGGCTGGAGCCAGGAGAGTCTGAGGGAGGAGGGAGCTGGGGCCAGGAGAGTCTGAGAGAGGAGGGAGCTGGGGCCAGGAGAGTTGAGGGGAGGAGGGGGATGGGGCCAGGAGAGTCTGAGGGAGGAGGGGATGGGGCCAGGAGAGTTGAGGGAGGAGGGGATGGGTCCAGGAGAGTCTGAGGGAGGAGGGGATGGGGCCAAGAGAGTTGAGGGAGGAGGGGGCTGGAGCCAGGAGAGTCTGAGGGGAGGAGGGGCTGGGGCCAGGAGAGTCTGAGGGAGGAGGGGGCTGGGGCCAGGAGAGTCTGAGGGGAGGAGGGGGCCGGGGCCAGGAGAGTCTGAGGGAGGAGGCCAGTCTTTGGTGTCCACACCGCATGCGCCCCTCAGGGACGGAACGCCTGAGTCATCCCGGAGCCGCAAACAAATTTAGCTCCTTTCATCGTCCTGAATAAATCAATTTCTCCAGGTCTCCCTCACCTGCTGCCGGCTCCCGTCCTACCCCAGCAGCCAGTTTGGGGATGGGAGGGGGCCCCCTTGCCACGTCTGGTTACTGAGCTCTGGGTCAGCCAGTGGCCCCCTCCATCCCCGTGGCTCCCATCCTGTGCACTCGCTCCCTGTTCAATGATGGGTCTCCAGCGGGAATTTCATGAGGAACTGCGGGGGAGGGGTCGGAAATGACCCAGGGACACATGTCAGCGTCATTACGCAGCGTAGCCCTGGGTGGGCTCAGCCCCCTCCCGGCTCCCCACCACTCTGGAGTTAGCGCTTGGGGATCAAGGGGTCCTGAAACACCTCACCCGGTCCTCCCTCCTTGTCTTGCCTCCCCGGCCCCTGCAGCTGGGAAACCTCTGTAGCGCCTAGGGTTCGCGGGCACCTCTTCCAGGAAGCCTCCCAGGTCTGTTCCCAACCCCAAGGACCTTTTGTCCTCTGGTAGCCCAAGCCTGTCGCTCTGTGTCGCTGTGATGATAATTGTCATATCATTGCTCGCCTGGTGATGATGATGAGGAGGAGGGGGGGGGAGGACACGACCCCAAGCGAGGCTACAGCCTCTCGTCCTGCCTGTATATTCCCACTTCGCAGGCAGGAAAGTTGAACCGTGCAGGAGCGCAGGCCCGCGAGTGCGGCTCGCTACTGCCCCCCTGTGGCGGCCTTCCGGAAGTGACTGTGGCACCTTTGCCTCTGCGGCAAACCCAGGCCGGGACGGGGAGCCCCGGGGACACAGGAGTCCCCATTTACAGGTTAGTGCCGCGGAACTCGCCTGGTCCAGCTCTTCCGGGGAGGAAGGGAAGGTGAGTCACCAGTTGAGGGCCCCAGTGAGGAAGGGAGTCCCAGACTCCTCGCTGAGCGGCCTCATGTGTGCCCAGAGGTGTCTGTGGGATGCTGGCGCCGGGACCCTGGTGGACCCGCCCCCGTCCCCTCCCGCGGTGCTCAGGTGCAGGCTGTACCCCTGGGCAGAGCCTGGGCGGGCTGGTCTGGGAACCGCTTCTCATCCGCGTGTGCAGCGCGCCCCCCCCTGCAGCCCGAGCCGGGAATGGCGAGATTGGAAGAAGCTTGTCAGGTTCCCGCAGCCGTGAGTGAACCCTTGGGCACTGCCCCTGGCCCCTGCTGCATGACCCCTCTTCCTGCTGGTGCTGAGCGCCTCTGCGGAGTCCCCTGGTCCAGTCAGACATGATGGGCACCTACTATATGCCAGGGGCCGAGCAGTAGTGTGGTCTGGCTGGTAAGGAGCTCACGAGTGCACATGCCGTCTTTCCTGGTAACACAAGCACGACTCCTCCGGGAAGCCTTCCTGGATAGCCCCTCTGTCCGCCCTCACTGGCCTCCGAGGCCCCTCCAGCAGCATGGTTGGCTTGGGCTGTTACTGTCCCCCACATCAGACTTGAGCTCCTTCATGCAGGGGGAAGGGCTTTGCCCCATCATCTCTGAATGCGGGCTGGGAGCTCAGAGCCTGGTGCTCAGCGGGGGCTCAGGACGGGGGCCAAAAGCACTGAGTTCTGCAAGGCCTCAAGTAGTGGCGTGCTGGGAGCTAGGGGAGAGAGAGCTGGGCTGAGGTAAGAGCCACCTTGGGCCCAGTGTGTGGAATAGCCTATGTGAAGGTGTATTTTATTGGGGGGGTCATGCCCGGCGACGCTCAGGGGTTCCTCCTGGATCTGCACATAAGAATTACTCCTGGCGGTGCTCGGGGGCCCCTATGGGGTGCCGGAGATCGAACCCGGCTGGCTGCAGCAAGGCAAACGTCCTACCGGCTGGACTATCGCTCCGCCCCTAGGTGGAGTTTTTGAATCAGGGAGTCAGTCCCCTGTAGGCAGCGCCTGACATAGTGCGGGGACCCTGACTCAGGCCTCTGCAAGGGAGCCAGTGGCCACCAGCTCGGGCACCCGTTGCTCCCCTCCGTGACTGGTGGGACACAGCACCCACATCCTTACACATGGGGGGCTGCTGCGGGACCGCGTCTGGTGCCCCATCATGAGGGAAGTCCTGTTGGAAGGCCAGGCCGGGACGTCTGTCCAGCATGGTGACCGCAGGCCCCTGAGCACCCGCTCTCCCTCTCTGGTCCTCCTGCCCTGAGCCTGACCAAGGCTGCGGCGAGGACCTGGAGACGACAGAACACTTCCAGGGCTAGACCAGAAAGTTTATTCGCTCCTCGAGGGGAGCCGTGCCTGGAGGCGAGCACTGGGCCCAGAGTCACCTGGAACAGCAACTCCCTGCCTTAGAGCGGGGCGGGGCTGGGGTCCAGGGAGGGCCTGGAGTGGGCGGAGATGCGGGCTCGCAGTCCAGTGCTCCCAGCTTGCTGCCAGGGTGAAGGGAGTCTGCAGAGCAGCTCCTGGCCCCTGCTGACCCGGCGCTGCAGGCCTCCCCCTGCCGGACCTGGCTACAGCCGCATTCCGGGCACTTGCACCCCGAGACGGGCCTTTCCCCAGCTCTCAGGGCGACCACAGCCTCTTCTCCCACAGAGGGGGCGTGGCGGGCGCCCAGCGGGAGAAGCGTCTTGGGCCACCTCTGGGGCCTTCCCCACCCACTGGGGCTGGCAGCTCCTGCGCCGCCGGCTTGCCTGCTGGGGGACTTCCCGGGGGCTCTCCCGGAGCCTGTGCCACCAGACGTTGGCCTCCCTGGGGGTGGGCTGCCCGCCTGTGAGCTGGGAAGTCCTGTCCACCTGCACTGGGCTGCCCAGCTGACACCCGGGGTTCTGAGTCAGTGTCTCATAGGCTGGCTTGGCCCCGTGTTTCTGGACCCCACCTTGGCGTGGCCACTGCCTCCAGGCAGTCCTCCTGGAAACCACATCTCCCACAGCACGCTTCTGAGCTCCCAGGTTGGGCTGACCACCCATCCTCTTGAGCCCACCACTCGGAGGGACTCTGCCTTTTACTGGTTCTTTGCAGACAGACGCCTGTGTCTGTCCTTCTTAGGGAGGCGTCCACCCTGTCCTCTGGGCAGCCCGGTCCAGCGCGCCTTCCAGTGCAGTGGCGAGCAGCAGGGGACCCCTGGCGATCCTGTCTTCACCCAGAGGGGTGGTGGGGGGGGGGCAAGGGCGGGAGGAGCGATCTAGGCCGAGGCTGCAGGTTCCAGGCGCCAGAGAGGGTGCGGATCTCGCCAGGCACAGCAGCTGGAGAGGGGCCGAGGCTGCGGGCTCTGGTTTCTTCAGCTGCTCCCTCACCCATTACGGAGCCCCAGGGGTTCCGACCCCCGAGCTCTGCCTGTCCTTCCCTGTCAGCGGCGGGCAAGGCGAGGATCTGGAGTCCCTGGACATTCACTGCTTGCTGGCGATCTTCTTCTTCCGAGCAGAGACCAGGTCGTAGAAGGGGCCGCGGGTGATGCTGGCTCTGGATCGGGAGCCGGGGAGAGATTTCAGGGCGCATGGCAGGTAAAGGGCTGGGCTCGCCGGCCAGACCTAAGGGAGGCCCGATTCCACCCCTAAACCAAGAAGGAAGCCGGGCTTCTGAAAGGTGGTGGGCCCTGCTTGCGGCCCCGCCCCCTCACCGACTCCACCCCGAGAGACTCCGCCCACTGACCACGCCTCCTCGCTGGCCCCCGCCCCTAGATACTCCGCCCACGAACCACGCCTCCTCACCGGCTGCGGATCACACCTCCTCAAGGCCCCGCCCCTAGATACTCCGCCCATGGACCCGCCCCCTTCTCCAACCCCGCCCCTCGTAGGCTCCGCCCCCTTCCCCAGCCCCAGCCACCCCACCTGATGGCTTCTATCCATTGGTCCGCTCCTGGGCGCTGGCGGCCGAGATGCGGTAGGATTCGTGCTTGCCCTCGACCACCTTGCCGTCCCCGTCCGTCTTGCAGGCCTTGATCTTCTGGCCCCGGCAGCTGGGGTTGTAGAGCTCCAGGCAGAACTGAGGGGGAGGCCGGACTCAGGCGGGGCGGACTCTCGCGGACCAAGTGCTAAGCACTCAGTACCCCTGGAGGCTCGGTTCCTGCCAGAGCCTTGTCAGGGCCCCAGGAGACCTGCCTCCCTGGGGGGGGGCGCGCCAGGCTCGCCCAAGACCACCCATGCATTGACAGGTAGGGAAACTGAGGCTCGGAGAGGCACAGGGGCGAAGGACAAGGGCAGGCTTGGAGATGACCAGGCCACGCCCCTTGGGGGACGCTGGGGAGAGTCCTGGGAAACCCGCCCAGCCCCGGCCGGCCTCTGGCTCCGGTCCGGCCACGCCCGACACCTACTGGCTTCTTGGGGTCGTCCACCTTCTGCACAGAGAGGTTCTCCAGCGGGATGATTCCCGAGGCTCCTTGTCCTGCGCGGGAGGAGGGTCAGGACGTGGGGAGGCAGAGCCGGCAGGGGCTCCCCCACGTGGCAGGGCCCCTCAGCCCTGGGGAGGGACGCAGCTCACTCAGCTTTTTGTTTGTTTGGGTTTGGGCCACACCCCGTGGTCCTCAGGGGACACTCCTAGCTCTGTGCTCAGGGCTCACTCCTAGTGGGTTCTGGGGCCGTATTGGGTGCTGGGGATCGGACCCGTGCAGGGCATGTGCAGGTGGCACCTTACCCGCTGGACTCTCTCTCTTACTCCCTCCCCAGAACCAGCCTTAAGCCCCGTTTTTGCCGTGAATGCCAGCCCCTTCCCTCTTTGTGACTCAGTTTCCCCATCTGAAAAAACGTGTGTGGGGGACAGCTCAGGGCCAGGGCCGGCTCACCGTGGTGTACTTCGAAGTAGTAGAGGCAGCTGTCGGTGAGGATGAACCAGCGCCGCTTCCACGTCTTCACACGCCCCCTGCGAGCCGATTAGCCCTCACGGGGTGCCCCTTTCCCGTGGAGGCCCAGGCGGCCACCCCCCACTGTCGCCCACCCTCCCGCCCCTCAGACAACCTCACCCGCTGCGGGGGTCCTCGGAATCAGGCCCCAGAGCAGAGCTGCTCTCGGGCACGCTCCCGCCCGTCATCCCTCCGCCCGGGCCTGCTTCTGGCTGGCACACGCTGAGCTGCCATCTCTCCCGTGCCGGGCCATCCCCGCCGCTCCCCCACCATGGCTCTGGGGGGACCTTAACTGGGGTTCCTGGTTATCCGCCTGCCCCGTGCCTGGAGCCGATGGCTCACAGACCGCCGCAGCCCAGGAGCCCCCGGCAGCAGAGCTGGGGTCCAGTGTCTGAGGCCGGGCCCAGCACACCCTCCTGGGGTGCCACGACCCTTCCCTGCTCTGGAAACTGAGGCCGACCCTCCCCAGCCACACGGGGGGGGGTGGAAAGGAGGCAGGGAATGGGCTAGAGACACGGGCCTGGAGTGACACCCCCAACCCCAACCCTGGAGGTGCAGGCGGGAGGCAGGGCAGACCCACACCCTGCACACGCCCCTTGCGCCAGCGCAGCCCGCCCCCCTAATCCCGAGGTGGGGCCCTCCCCAGAGAGCCTCTCCGGCTTTGTTGGCCCCCCAAAACCTGCCCCTGGGCTTCCCCACGCCCCAGAGCTGGGCTGAGGCGCTGTCAGAGGTTCTCAGTGTCCGTCCCCCATCCCCTTACTGACAGCGGAAGCGGGCTTCAGACCTCACCCCCCAAGCGCGGGCCAGCTGTGTGCACGGCTTAGGCGGTGCGCGCGGGCCACGCTGCATGCCCACGTGCCAGGTGCCGGCACAGGCGCTCACCCAGCTTCAGCAGCCAGCCCTCGCGGTCAGGGTTGAAGAACGTGTGTGTCAGGTCGTTGCCGTCGTCCTCCGGGATGGAGAAGGGCTCGCTCTTGATGCTGTCGAAGAGGCTCTGCCGAGAGGGGCCGGGCTGACTCCGCCTGCCCGGCAGACTCCGCCTCCCCGGTGACTCCGCCCCCATTGACCCATCTCCCATTGACTCCGCCTCCCCAGAGACTCCGCCCCATAGACCCCACCTCTCTCTGACTCCGCCTCCTCGGAGACTCCGCCTTATTGACTCTACCTCCCGTTGACTCCGCCCTCGGTGACTCCGCCCCTGCTGACTCCGCCTCCCCAGCGTTTCTCAGGGAGACCCTCATTGCCCTAGGCCCGTAGGTCAGAGGTGGCGCGGTTGCTCTCACACTGACTCCTGGCTCTTCCTCCACCCACTGGGTAAAGGTGTCTCTGGGGCACCCCTGGCTTATCCGCCCCAGTCCCGCTCTCTCTGAGACCCTCCAAGGCTTGGCGATGGTGATGGTCGACACACTCTGTCACCTCCCAGAAGCGGGAGCACCAGCTTGTTGCCGGCACAGCCTCTAGATGGCTGAGCGACCCTGGGGATGGCCCGCGACCTCTCTGGGCTGCTGGGAGCCCCGCTCGAGAAATGGAGGGAACGGTTCTGTCCAGTCGGGACTGGTGAGGAAAGGGACTTCCAGCGGCCGGGATCTCCCCAGGACCCTGGGAAGGTGAGGGGGAGAAGTGCAGCCCCTTCACCCCAGCGCCCAGAGCTGCGCTTTGGGGTCCAGGAGAGCAGCAGGGTTTCCACTCTCCCCAAGAACAGCCATTGGAAGAGCCATTTCCCCTTGCGGGCAGCTGCGCACGGCTCCATTTCAGCCTTCTCCATTCTCCAAACGGCCCACAAATTTCTGGACTCTGCAGCAACGAGGACACCCAGCTGGCCTCCCCACCCACATTCACGGGGTGCAGAGAGGTGGGTGGGCTGCAGGACAGCTCGGCAGCACCCATGCCTGGCCGCCTGCACCTCTGTGCCTGCACAGACGACCGCGCTGCTGACGCATGGCCCTAGCCTCATAATCACATCCCCCGCCTGGCTTTAAGAGCAGCGCCTATCCGGGGAGGCCACAATCTGCAATACAGTCACCCTTCTGTCCTGCTGGCTGTGCAAACAGCCGCTGGCCTTGAGCCAGTTTCAGATGTGACTCACGTCCGGCTAACCAAAGCGCTTTTGCAGGAATGTGGTCAGAGGGTCAGATGGGGGTAGGACTTCTTAGCATGATGGAGGCCTGAAGCTGTCTGAGGTCGCCTTAGTCACAATTGGGGTGAAGGCTCTATGCTAGGGAGGCATCAACAAGGAGGGGGTGGGCTGCTGAGAGACAAGAAGCTAGACAAAGACCTGATTTCACAGAGCACCTGGATCAGCCGAGCCTGAAGCCCATGATCTGAAGCCAAACCCACTTCTTTGTATGTCCTGAGGGCTGAGATTCTTCGCACAGTGACCACTTGTGGGGGACGGGAGCATAGCCAAAGCTGCTGTCCCCAAATCTTGCCCTCTGGTGTAGACAGAGGGAAGGGAGTCATGCAGATGTGGCTTTGAATCGGGGGTCTCCTCACAACAGATGAGGCCTCTGGCCAGCTTCCTGCCCTGAGGGTCTGTTTCTTCCTCAGGGGGTGAACCTGCTTCCACCAGATCTGGGGCCAGGGCACGGGCATGTCCAAGGGAGTCACTTGGTCAAGGGCCCAGGAGATCAGCTGTGCCTCAGTTTCCCCCCTGTAACGCCACAGGGTGGGGCTCCCTCCTCTGCGTCCTCTCACCGCTCCCCACCCCTGCAGCCTCTCTCTGCTTTTCTTGGGGGACCAGGCGCTTGAAGTCTTCAGCGCTCCTCACAGGGGATCCAACCAGGACTCTCTGTCAAGGTCACACCAAGGGCAGGGGCTGGGCTGACCGTCTGCATTAGCCAGGGTCTGTTTGGGGTTTGTTTCCCTCGATCAGGTCGTTAGAAGAGGTAGGTGAGGGCCGGGACAATGCAGAGGGCGGAGGCCCAGGGCCTGTCCCTGATACCCAGCGCCTGGGGCAAGGTATAGGCCAGGTATAGGCCAGCCTCCACCCTGGAGGAAAATAACCTCAATTCCTTCACTCTAAGCATGAGGGCCCGTGGCTAGACTCAGCCTTGTGAGAATCCTGCAGATCAGTAACTGGGCGGCTTCAGGGAGCGCTTGCCTTGCGTTTGGAGGCTCAGGGAGGAAAGAAAACCACCCGAGTACTGCAGGTCTCCTGGGGAAGCCCAGGGCAAGGACGGGCTCTGGATTCTGCCCTGGGAGCTCCCGGACCCCTGAGCTTCTCCAAGGACACCGGGCACTTTGCCGGAGCCTCATTTCCCGCGTCCCTGCAGCCCGGGAGCTGGAAGGGGAATCCACTTTGCCTGGTGTCGCCCCGCCAGGAAGTGGGGACGGGGCGCCCCTGCCGGGCAAGAGGGGGACCACCCCCACCCAGGTGCCTGCCTCCCTTTGGCTGCCAGAGCAGGGTAATAAGCTCTTCTCAGACCCTCCCGGCAGGACCAGAAGCTAAATTAGGATAATAGGCCTAAGAGCACTTGGAGACGTTTCCAGCTCCGGTACAAACCACGGGTTAACAGGGGCTGAAATTGGGAGAAATACCCAGAGGAGTCGCCAAGGAAACTCAGCCACTGGGGCCGGCAGGGGGCGGGCAGCAGGTCCTGGGGGTTCTAGACTATGCACCGGCCCCCTCCCGCCCTCGCACGGCCCCCTCACGGCACCCCCCACCCGTGCAGGCGGTGACCCCCGTGCTGAGACGGTCTCACACTCACTGTGCTCCCTCACAGAGGCCGCGCCCGCGGCTCCCCGCAGCTGCCCCCATACAGTGCCCAGCAGACCCGCCGCCCTGTGTACCCGCAGCTGCCCCTCGGGCAGGTCACTGCCGCCGTTGATGCCGCGGTTCATGGACACGAAGCGCTCGAAGGGGCGGCCGGTCGCGGACGTTGGGGTTGTGCAGGCTGGTGTTGAGCATGATGACCGAGAAGGACAGCACGTAGCAGGTGTCTGCGGGCGGGCGGCGGCTCAGGTCCTCCCTCCCGGCCCCCAGACCCCTCGGAGCTGCCTCCTCCCGGCCCAGCGCAGGCCCTTCCTGCCCGTGCCTGCCTCTGTGCTGGAACTGGAAGGACACCGCCCGAGGCTCGTCCCTCCTGCAGCCCGAGGTTTGCAAGGGGAGGGGGCTGTGTGGTGACTCCTGACCTAGAGGTGCTGGGCCCCAACTCTCCGCTTGGCCTCGGCGGGGCTCCCTGCCCTGCCTCAGCTGACCCCCAGCGTGTGACGGGTTTCAGCTTTAGCTGAGTTTCCTGAGGGTGGGGGTTGTCCCTGCTAATCCGCATGGCCCTGTACCTCCCCACCCACAGCGGGACTGGCCCCCCAGGAGCGGCTCAGGGAAGGTGAGTGAATGAATGAGTAAGTAAATGAATGAGTGAATGGATGTGTGAGTGAGTGAGCAGATGATTAAGTGAGTGGATGACTGAACTCATGGATAAATGAATGAGTGAATTCATGAATGAGTGAATTGATGAATGAATAAGTGAATGAGTGAATGGAAGGATGGATGAATTAGTAAATGAATGAGTGAATGAAACAGTGAATGAATGGATGAGTGAGTGAGTGGATGAGTGGCTGATCCTGGACGGTCTCTTCAGCCACTGGTGTCGTCCGAGCTTGCTGGTGCCCAGTGGGATGCGCCTCAGACCGGGTGTGGACACTTCCCCCGACAGAGCTTTACTGGGCGCCTGCTAAGTGCCAGGGCTGGCGCTGCGGCATTGGTGAACAAACCTCCCAAGGCTCTTAGGGGCAGCGCCCTGCGGCGGTAAGGCACTTAGCGTGTGGGGAATCATAATAGAGGGTTTCGCCGTTGCCATGGTAACGGCAGATCAGAGAAGGGGGCACCTCCTGCCCCTCCTGGTGGGGGACCGGCCTTCCCTGAGGTCCCTCTGCTCTCTCCATGCTGCTGATGCTGTTTTATCCATTTGGGCCTTTGCTTGAACTAGAACTCTCCCCCAGTGGACCTTCTCTCACCTACTGGGAGAACTCCCTACGCATCCTTCAAAGCCCCATCCAGGCCCTCTGTCTCCGGGAAGCCATTCTGGGCCTCTGGAGTTCCCATTCCTGCCCTTCCCGCCCCAGCCTGGCACCTGTGGACTGGAAGACCCCCGGGTTGCAGAGACAGTATCGGGTGGCAAATGTCTCCATCATGCGGTCGATCTTCTGGGCCTCGCCGGGCAGCCGGAAGCTCCACAGGAACTGCCTGGGGGCGGGCGAGGAGAGCTGTGGGCGGAGGGGTGTAGGGGGTCCCAGACCCACCACTGGCCTGTCTCAGGCCGCCTTGGCCCCTGTCAGTGTGGACGTGGCTCCCGGCTTTCTCCCCGCTGTCGCCACGCCTGCAGCGAAGTGTGTGAACGGCCTTTCCTGCCCAGAATGGGGGAGCCGAGCCTGCACCCCTCTGTCAGCCGGGTTCTGGGGTCCCTTCTGCTTCCAGAGAGTGGGCCCTGGGGTCTGGCTATGGGTGACCGGCTTGATGAGGTTTTGGGCTTCCAGAAGTTTCCCTGGGGGTGACCCGTGCCTGCTCCTCCTGGTCCTCCCCTGAGCTTCTCCCCAGCCCACAGCAGGCCTGGTCCCTGCAGAATGGCTCAGGGAAAGGCTAGTGAGTGAGTGAATGAATGAATGAATGAATGAGTGAGTGAGTGAATGATCGAAAGTGAATGAATGAATGAATGAATGAATGAACGAATGAGTGAGTGAATGATCGAAAGTGAATGAATGAATGAATGAATGAATGAACGAATATTGGAGACTGCTCACCGCTCAGCTCTCTCCCTTATTGCCTGGGATTTGGAGGTAAAGCCTGACCACAGACTGGTGGCTTCTTCTTCTCTGACTTGCAAACTCCTACTCATGCGTGAAAACCCCAATCAGGTGTGTGCTCTCTCTCTCAGGGTCCGATGCTCCAGTATCACCATGAGCAGCAAGACATAACCCACTGCTCTATTCTCACTTAGGGCCAGTTCCAAGTACTCCCTCCTTCAGGGTCTCACAGCCGTAGGAGGCAGCGGTACTATTATTACCTCCATCTTACAGATGGGAAAATGAAGGAGGAGGGAGGTTATGTGTGTGCATGCCCGTGTGTGTGTGCGTGTGTGCGTGTGCGTGTGTGTGTGTGTGTGTGTGTGTGTGTGTGTGTGTGTGTGACTGCTTGCCCAGTGTTCCGGCAGGACTGTCCTGCCATGCTCAGCTCCTACCTGGGCTTGCATGATGCCTCCTGAGTTGGGGAAAACATCAAGAACAACATCGGAGACCCTCAAGAGGAAACCAGATACAGTAACGCCCCCACACCCTGGAGCTGTGCCCGCCACAGCAGCCAGCCCAGTGCTTATCCCACGCAGGGATGACTGGAAATGGCGGTGACGGCGATTCAGTGTGGGTGTGGCTTGGTTAAGGGGGGGCGCACCCGGCGGTGCTCAGGGCCCGTTCCTGGCTTTTGTGCTCAGGGCTCGGTCCTGGTGGGGCGAGGGACCAAAACCAGGGCCGGGGACTAAACCAGGGCCAGAGACTAAACCAGGGCCGGGACTAAACCAGGGCCGGGGACCAAACCAGGGCCGGGGACTAAACCAGGGCGGGGACTAAACCAGGGCGGGGACCAAACCAGGGCCGGGGACTAAACCAGGGCTGGGGACTAAACCAGGGCCGGGACTAAACCAGGGCCGGGGACTAAACCAGGGCCGGGGACTAAACCAGGGCGGGGACTAAACCAGGGCTGGGGACTAAACCAGGGCCGGGGACTAAACCAGGGCCGGGGGACTAAACCAGGGCCGGGGACTAAACCAGGGCCGGGGGACTAAACCAGGGCCGGGGGACTAAACCAGGGCCGGGGACCAAACCAGGGCCGGAGACTAAACCAGGGCCGGGGACCAAACCAGGGCCGGAGACTAAACCAGGGCCGGGGACCAAACCAGGGCCGGAGACTAAACCAGGGCCGGGGGACTAAACCAGGGCCGGGGACTAAACCAGGGCCGGGGACTAAACCAGGGCGGGGACTAAACCAGGGCCGGGGACTAAACCAGGGCCGGGGACCAAACCAGGCCGGAGACTAAACCAGGGCCGGGACTAAACCAGGGCCGGGGACTAAACCAGGGCCGGGGACTAAACCAGGGCCGGGGACTAAACCAGGGCCGGGGACTAAACCAGGGCTGGGGACTAAACCAGGGCGGGGGACTAAACCAGGGCCGGGGACTAAACCAGGGCCGGGACCAAACCAGGGCCGGGGACTAAACCAGGGCCAGGGACCAAACCAGGGCCAGGGACCAAACCAGGGCCGAGGACTAAACCAGGGCCGGGGACCAAACCAGGGCCGGGACTAAACCAGGGCCGGGGACCAAACCAGGGCCGGGTACTAAACCAGGGCCGGGGACTAAACCAGGGCCGGGGGACCAAACCAGGGCCGAGGACCAAACCAGGGCCGGGGACTAAACCAGGGCTGGCTGCATGTACCTCTGTCCCTGCTCTGTCTCTCCAGCACCAAGGACCCAATTTGATCAAATAATTATGAGGGCCTGAGCAATAGCACAGTAGGAAGTGCGTTTGCCTTGCACAAGGCCAACCCAGGTTCAATCTCTGGCATCCCATAGGATCCCCTGAGCACTGCCAGGAGTAATTCCTGAGTGCAGAGTCAGGAGTGACCCCTGAGCATTACTGGGGTGACCCAAAAAGCAAACTAATAATAATAACAGCAAATGAGCTGAGCCTGCCCGGCCCCACCCCTCAGGTCTCAGGGTTAGGGTTAGAGTTAGGGTTAGGGTTAGGGTTAGGGTTAGGGTAGGGTTAGGGTTAGGGTTAGGGTTAGGGTTAGGGTTAGGGTAGGGTTAGGGTTAGGGTTAGGGTTAGGGTTAGGTAGGGTTAGGGTTAGGGTTAGGGTTAGGGTAGGGTTAGGGTTAGGGTAGGGTTAGGGTTAGGGTTAGGGTAGGGTTAGGGTTAGGGTTAGGGTAGGGTTAGGGTTAGGGTAAGGTTAGGGTTAGGGTAGGGTTAGGGTTAGGGTAGGGTTAGGTTAGGGTTAGGGTTAGGGTTAGGAATGCAGTTAGGGTTAGGGTATGGTTAGGGTTAGGGTAGGATTAAGGTAGGGTTAGGGTTATGGTAGTATTAGGGTAGGGTTAGTGTTAGGGTTAGGGTAGGGTTAGGGTTAGGGTTAAGGTTAGGGTTAGGGTTAGCGTTAGGATAGTGTTAGGGTTGGGTTAGGGTTAGTTTTAGGGTAGGGTTAGGGTTAGGGTTAGGGTTAGGGCTAGGGTTAGGGTTAGGGTTAGGGTTAGGGTTAGGGTAGTGTTAGGGTAGGGTTAGGGTAGGGTTAGGGTTAGGGTAGGTTAGGGTTAGGGTTAGGGGTAGGGTTAGGGTAGGGTTAGGGTTAGGGTAGGTTAGGGTTAGGGTTAGGGTAGGGTTAGGTTAGGGTTAGGGTTAGGGTTTTGGTAGGGTTAGGGTTCCGGTCTGGGTAGGGTTAGGTTAGGGTTGGTTAGGGTTAGCACTCGTTGCCATCTGCTCTTTAACTCCCTCTCGGCCCTTTCCTCGGCTCTGTTAGAGTGGGCAGTGCTGCGAGTGTCCCGTCCTGCCCCAGCACCCCCTGCACCCTGCACCCCCTCACCTGAGAGCCTGCACGAGGTTGAGATTGGCGAACTCCGTGGCAGTCCACAAAGGCCTGAAGGACCTGCAGGTTGACGGGGTCCCTGGGGAGGAGGCGGGTCAGGTAAAGTTAGAGGACACAGTCCGGCCCTCTGGGAGCCCTGAGACCCCCGAGGGCACTTAGAGGCCACTGCGGCCACTCTTCTGCCCAGGAGACTCCTGTGTCACCATTTGTCACAGTTGTCCCCTCCGCACCCTCCAGCTGCACCTGCCCCCAGCTCATGTGTTTACCCCAGGGCCTTTGCACATGCTGTCCTCGCTAGGAAAGTCTGGCTCCAGATTCTGTTGGCTCACCCTTAAGTTTCAACCCATTGTCACCTACTCCGTGGGCCCCTTCCCAGCTGCCTGTGCCCCTTCTCCTCTTTCTTCCCCCATTCTGGCTGATTTGCATGAGGTTTGCATGCTTTGCTCTCAGAGACATGTTTGGGTTTAGCATGTGACTCCCACCCCCGCCCGACAGAGCTCCCAGAGGGCAGGAGGTTTTGGTGGTTTTTTTTTTATTTTTTAGTGATGCTCGGTGCTCACTCCTGGTGGTCTTTGGGGGAAATGATAGGAGGTGCCGGGGTTGAACCCTGGGTAATTGCATGCGAGGCAAGTGCCCTACCCACTGTGCTACCTCTTTGGCCCCAAGGGCAGTTTTATTTTTGTTTTTTTCTCTTTTAGTCACACCTGGTGATACTCGGGATTATTCCCAACTCTGCACTCGGGAATTACTCCTGGCGGTGCTTGGTGGACCCTATGGGATGCTGGAGATGGAGCCCAGGTCTGTGGCATGCAAGGCAAATGCCTGCCCCGCTGCTCTAATGCTCTGGCCCAAGGACAGGAATTTTATCTGTCTTGTTTTTTAGCTTCAACTCAGGACTTTGAACTGCTCCTGACGTGAAGTAAGGACTGAAAAAAGAGCTGGTGAAGGAAGGAAGGAAGGAAGGAAGGAAGGAAGGCAAGCAGGCTTCCACTCAGCCTGTAGAGAAGTGCCCAGGCGTGCCACTGCCTGATGCGTGTTGAAATGATCCGTGCCTTCCTCTGCAGGCACACGCACGCACGCACGCCCCCATCATGCTCACGCTGCCCCTGACCTGTCCTTTTACATTTTATTTTCGTTTTTGGTCTTTTTTAGGGCCACTACCAGCGATGCTCAGGGGGTTACTCCTGGCTCTTCGCTCAGGACTTTCTCTTGGCGGTGCTCGGGGACCATATGGGATGCCGGGGATCGAACCTGGGTCGGCTGCGTGCAAGGCAAATGCCCTCCCCACTGTACTATCGCTCCAGCGCACCCCCTTACCTTTCCCTAAATAGGCGCCGATGGCAGTCTTGTTGAGCCCCTCCCCTTGTACAGGAACTGGGCGATTTCCCGGATGTCGGTGCTCAGCAGCTTGTGCTCCGTGAGGTACTGGATGCCCTGCAGGGAGGCACAGGAGCCCATGAGCAGGGGCTGGCAGGGGGGGGTGGGGAGAGAGCCCCAGGAACCTGGTTCTCTCATTTTTGGGAGATGGGCTCACACTCAGCTGTGCGCAGGGCTGACTCCTGACTCTGTGCTCAAGGATCACTCCTGCGGGCTTGGGGGACCCTACGGGCTGCCGGGACTGAACTAGAGTCAGCCATGTGCAAGACGAGCACCTCCCTGCTGTGCTATTGCTCCAGCCTTGGGTTTGCTCCTTCATAGAAGCCACCTGAGGCCAAGCGGCTACTCAGTGGTTAGGGCAAATGTACGACCAAGCATCTGAACCCTGGTGTGCCATGAGCAGGCGAGTGTGAGCTCGGCCGCTCTGTCTGTGCCTCAGTTGTGGTGCTCCATGCCTCAGCTGCGGTGCTCCATGCCTCAAGAGATTTTTGGCCACCCTGAAACCAGGCAAGTGTGGACCCCCCAGAAAAGGGCATGGCCCCTGGAGAAACGGGGGTGGGCGCGTGGAAAATCAGCCGGGTGGGCATGTGTGTGGGGCCACAACTAAGACTCACGTGAGCACTGACGGGGAAGGACAGGCTCGAGTTTCCATCATGACTACCGTGCAAAGTGAGGGGTGTTGTTCCTGCAGGCTCCCTGCCGGCTCTCCCCCAGGGTGCTGCCCCGGCAGGCTGAGTCTGACTCAGTGATCTCTCACTCAGTTGTTTTAGGAGTCTGTGATTCAGCGACTCCTTCTGTTCCCTTGACACGTGTGTGCTTTTAAAATGGGGGGTTCGTTTGGTCTCACTCGGCCTCTGCGTCACGCCAAAAACATGAGGGGAAACAGTCGTGGTCACTGTCCTGAGTGTGTGCTGGGCTCACGTTGCTGCCTTCGACCCGCACTCAGAGCCTGTCGCTCTGACGGGGGTTTTGGGCTCCTCATGAGAGGGGCTGGGGGTGTCCCTGTTCCTCTCGGAGAAGACATGGTTGGGGTGGGGCGGGCAGAGGGTGCTGGTGGGCAGAGCAGGAAGAGGGTGCTGGGTACTCAGTACATGCATGTGTGCACATGTGTGTGCCTATGTATGTGTACATGTGGTTGTATGGGTGAGATCTGTGTGTGTGACATGTGCCGGTTTGTGTGTGCATTTGGAATGTGTGGATGTGTGTGGAACAGCCTGAATTCTGTGCACTTTGTTATGTGGGTGTGATTGTGTATGCGCGGTCTATGTACATACGTGAATGTGTGTATGTGAGATTGCGTATGATGTGTGAATGTATGCATGTATGTGCATGTGTGGTGTGTATGCCTGTGTTCATGGATGTATGTGACTGCACACACAACTGCGCATGCATGTGTGAATACGTACACATGCGTGCATGTGAGTGTAATGTGCGTATGTGCATGCGTGTGGGTTGTGGTCTGTGTAGCTGTATGCATGTGTGTGGGTGTGCGGCCTGGGTGGTGCCATCTTCTGATGGCCTCAGCTGTGGGTGGGCGGGGGTCACACTGGTTGTGGGGGCTGGTGGCCGCTCTCTAGGCCAGGACAGTCCATTTCCAGGCTCCCTTCCGTCACTCCCTGACTCCACATCCGGTCTGGGGCTTTCTCCATTTTCTGTTCCTGCAGGTTCGGCCCAGCTGGGGCAGGGTGCGGGAGCCCTCGCCTGGTCTGGGGGTGCATCTGGAATGAGGCACCCAGCATGCGGCTTCCAGACCCACGGCCCGAGCCGCCCGCTGTTACCTTCATGGGGTCCATGTTGAATTTCTTCCGCCCGATGCAAAGCTCCTTCTCCTTCTGGGCCATCCGGCTGCAGACACAGGACAGGAGCTTGCTCAGCCCCAGACCTCAGGGCACCCGTCCTGGGCATGAGACAACACTCCCCAGTGCCTGAGGGCGTGTGTCCGAGTCCCAGGCAGGCAGGAAGAGAGGGGCTGTGGGAGGAATCTCAGGCTCCGGCCCAGACTCCACTCGACCACTTAGCGCCCCATCACTCCCCCTCTCTGGGCCTCAGTGTTTCACCTGTGAAATGGGCAGCCTTTTGCCTCTGCGTCCCAGCAGCACTGGTGGGGCGTGGGGCAGGGCCTGAGGTCAGACCATCCACGCCCGTGGGTGTGTGTGTGTGGGGGGGGTGGCAAGAAAGGTGGAGCTTCACGGCATCAGGGAAGGGGCTGGAGGAGACTGTGGGACACCATATGTGGGGGAATCTGTCCTGGACATGACTGTACACGTGGGGAAACTGAGGCTTAGAGAGAGCAAGGACCTGCCCCAGGCCTTGGGCTGGGCTGGTATTCCCACAGAGAGCTGGAGAGGTGGCCCCTCAGGGGGTTGCCGTGGGTGCCAGGTGGCCCCTCAGTGGGGTGTCGTGGGTGCCAGGTGGCCCCTCAGGGGGTGTCGTGGGTGCCAGGTGGCCCGTGGGTGAGGGGTCCATGGGTGCCAGGTGGCCCGTAAGTGAGGGTCCGTGGGTGCCAGGTGGCCCGTGAGTGAGGGTCCGTGGGTGCCCTCTCCTTGTCCTCGCTCCTTTCTTCCCGACCCGCGGCAAGAGCACGGGGCTGCCACTCACACCAGGGCCCCCAGAGCCCTGATCCCCGGGGTGGCGTCTGGGGGCGTCTGTTCCTGTTCTCCCGGGGTCCCCCCAGACTCCCTGGCCGCCCCTCACCTCTCCTCGGTCATCTCGAAGCAGTCGATCTGGGCGAACACATCGGCGATCTCCTCCCTTCAGCTTCTGTGAGGTGAGGGCAGTGTCAGGGCGCCCGGGACACGGAAATGGTTGGGGACCCTCTCACACATCCCTCTGCACCCCTCGATAGTTCGGAAGTATCCGGGAGCACTGTGGGGCAGGATGATGCCGAGAGCGGCCGGGGCTGGACCTGACCGAGATGGCCCAGGTGTGAGCAGCCTCTGGCTCCGTGCCCAGCTCACGGCAGTCGCCCAGGAAGGGCCCCTTGCCCGCCCGCTGCCCTCTGGGGCTTGGCAGTTGAGCCCACACGTGGGGCGCCCCCTGAGAATTCTGTCCTTGCCTTTCCTGGGAGAGCTGGGCGGCGCCGGCATGTATTGGGGTGTGCCTGTGCTCGGGGTGGTCTGGGGGTGAGGAGAGGTGCGGCACACATGGGCATGTGTGCATGTGTATGTGAGTGTGCATGTGTGTTCATGTGTGTGCATGTGAGTGTGCGCATGTGAGTATGTTCATGTGGAGTGTTCATGTGTGTGCATGTGTGTGCATGCATGTGTGTGTGTGCATATGAGCATCTTCATGTGAACATGTTCATGTGAGTGCATGTGTATGTGAGTGTGCATGCATGTTCATGTGTGTGCATGTGCGCATGTGAGTATGTTCATGTGAGCGTGTTCATGTGTGTGCATGTGTGTGCATGCATGTGCATGTGAGTATGTGCATATGAGTGTGTTCATGTGAACATGTTCATGTATGTGCATGTGAGTGTTCATGTGAACACATTCATGTGTATGCATGTGCATATGAGTGTGTTCATGTGTGCATGTATGTGCATGTGAGTGTATTCATGTGAGCATTGCATGGGTGTGCATGTGCATATGAGCGTGTGCATGTGTGTGCATGTGCATATGTGTGCATGTGAGCATGTTCATGCGTGTGCATTTGCATGTGTGTATGTGAGTGTGCATATGGGTATGTGAGTATGTGTATGTGAGTGTGTGAATGTGTAGTGAGTGTGTGCATGTGTGTGCATGTGAGCATGTGAATGTGTGTGAGTGTGTCTGTGAGTGTGTGCATGTGTGTGCACATGTAAGTGTGTGAATGTGTGTCTGTGAGTGTGTACACGTGTCAGCACATGAGTGTGTGTGTCTATGTGTGTGCACACACCTGGATGTCCTCCAGAAGCTGCTTCCGGTGCCATTTGATCTGCTCCAGTTCCTGGGTCTCGTCGCTGCTGAGCTCCTCTGCGTCTGGAGTGAGAAGAACAGTGGCCGCCGCCCCTCCTTGCGGCTGACAATCACATTCCCGCCCTGTCCACTCAGGCCTCTGCCCACTCAGGTGCTTGCTAGACATTCATCCTTCTTAATTTACCCCATTACAGGATGAGGGGTCTTCCTTTTCTTCGTTTTTGGTCACGCCTGGCGTGCTGAGGCTACTCCCTGGCTCTGCGCTCAAGGATCACTCCTGGTGGGCTCAGAGGTCCATGTGGGGTGTCGTGGGCCGAAGCTGGCCACCCCGTGCAAGGCCAACAGCCTCCCTGCTGTTCTATCTGTCCGGCTCCTGGACCTGAGCCCCTTCTCAGACCCAGTTCTGTGCTGCGTCCCCAGCAGGAGGGCACCCAGAACCCGTGGGAGCACGGGTACACGTTGCATGGCGAGTCTCACGTGTGTGCGTTAATGGCTTCCCTTGGCTGAGCATCCACGCTGCGTCTCTCTACCCTCCGGGTCAAGAACCAAACCAGCTCCAAATGGTTCTCTCAGGACGTGACCGGGCAAAGCCATTGCCTCTAGTGCTGCAGGACAGGAAGCCGGACCCCAGCCCCCCCCATAGCTGCCCCCTGGGACCCTCCGCCTCCCGCCTCTTCTTCATGCAGGGTGAGGGGTGCCTTTGCCAACTCCTGACAAAGGAGGAAAATGCCAGTGCTTGTTTTAGGGAATTTTGGGTCCCACCAGCAGAGCTCAAGGGCTCACTCCTGCCAAAGCTTGGGGGACCATAAAGGGGCCAAGGACTGAACCTGGTTGGCCGAGTGCAAGGAAGTTCCTTAACTGCTGTACGGTCTCTCTGGGACCAGAGCCTGGTGCAGGAACCATGCGATCGGGTTTGTGCCCCCATGCCTGGCGGTGTTCAGGGCTTTCTCATGGCTCTGTGCTCAGCCATCGCTCCTGCTTGCTCAGGGGACCTTATGGAGCCGGGGATGGAACCTGGGGGCCCCTGCAAGGAAACTGCCTTTGCCCTGTGCTTTCTCTCTGGCCAAGGGCTCAGGGTTTCTGAGGAAAGCCTGGACAGCTGCTCATAAAGCTGAAAGTCCTGCTCAAAGGGGTCCTAGAGCTAAGCGGGCAGCAGAGCTGTGCCCGGGACACCGGGTCACCACGTGGCATGGCGAGTCTCACGTGAAATGAGAGCCTATGAGCACGCCGTGAGCCGGCGGGGTCTTGTCAGGGGCTGGAGAAGGCAGATGGAAGGGTAGAAGAGGAGGAGGGGGTCTCTGGGGGGTGGGAGACTCCGGCACAGCACCCGGCGTCCCCCCAGGCACCCTCCACAAGGAGGCACTAGACGGAGAAGCGCAAGGAAGGGACCCTCCACCCCGCCACTGGCCGGCCAGGCTGTGACCCAGCGCAGGGAGAGGGAGTGACTGGGTCTCTGAGTGTCCCCGCACCCCTGTGCTCCTCAAGCTCCCGGCACAGCCAGAGACCACCCAGCTCACCACAGAGCCCAGGACTCGGACCCGTGCCTGCTCAGGGAAACCAGCCAGCTGGTGGCCCCTGGGTGCTGTGTGAACTGTCCTCTCCCTCCCGCTGGTCACCACGGGACCCCTGCTGCGGAGGGGCAGTTGCCTTTCCTGCCCTGGGGCCCAGGCTCTAAGCAGCAACGAAGCCACCCCCCCCCGCCTCCCCACAAATTAAGCAGCTAATAGGGTCAGAGCTCACCCTCATGCTGCGTCTGGGGTAAGGCCACAACCCTGAGCTCAACGTTCTCCAACCTCAGATCAGCAACTGTGGCAGGAGAGGCAAGTACCGCTGGGAGGCGCTTGCCTTGCAGGAGGCCAGCCCAGGTGGGCAGCTGGCGCCCGAAGGACCCCTGAAGTTTTCCAGGCAGAGTCAGGAGTCAGCCCACACCCCACGGGTGTGGCCCCAAACCAAAAGAAAACCAAAAAAAATCAGTAACGACCCCCTAGCCCCTGCTGGATGCCTGACTAGTAAATGCTCTGGGGCGTGTTGAGAATGAACGTGGGGCAGACCTTTCCCCTTGGGGCCAGGCCAGGGAAACCGAGGCACAGGTGAGGATGGGAGAGTCTTCGAGAGCCGCGGACCTGGGGTGTTGCTGTTTGCTCCACCTATACCCCCTTTATGGTTCGTTGAGCGTATTCCAGAATCTTCCTCGGGGTCCCACAGGTGGCCCAGGGCACACAGGAAGGCTGTGGGGTGCCCGAGGCATCGCCACCTTGCCCACCTGCTTACTGAGTGGGGGCTTAGGGGCCTGCAGAGGCCCCACGTTTGATCCCTGCCTCTCTGCGGCTCCACCAAGTGTGGCTGGGGACCCCCAACACTGAACCATCGTGGTCAACCGAGTATCACCAGCAGTGGCCCCCGGGTGCCTGAGCACGCCGGCCCCACGAAGTGGGGCTTCCTCCCATGTCTCAGCTGAGGCCGGGCGTCCAGGGAGGTGGGCTGAAATGCCCCGTTTTAGGGAAGAGAACACAAACCATGGTGTGGGGTCACACCCTGCCCCCGCCCCAGGCCCGGTGGTGCCCGGCGCCGCCCTGCTCCCGCGGCTCCGACACTTCCGCTTTCTCCCTTCCTCTTTCCCGGCCTATATTTAGAGCCGTGCAGCTGGCCTGGCTTCCCCTTTCCGGGGCAGAAGGGGGCGCTGCGGGGGTCCTGGGCCTTGGCCCGGCCCGCTGCGAGGAGCACTGGGGCCGGCTCCTAGCCCGGCCGGGCGGTTTCCTCCCCACAGCCGACCCGCCTCTATTTTTAACCACTGTCAAAGCAGCGCAGTTACCCGGGCCCTTACGGAAGCCCTGCGGAAAGGCCCTGGGCTGCTTCCGACATGGGAGGAGGGGAAGGGGCCCAGCCGCACAGAGGGGAGACTGAGACCCACAGAAGAGAGAACCTGGGAGCGAGGGTGACCTCAGGTCCCAGCGTCGGCGAGGAGCCCCCATCCAGTGAGGGGCTCACCAGGAACGACCTTCCTGCCCCCTTCCACCTCCTCCAGGAAGCCTTCCCAGCACTTCCCTGCCTGGCGAGGAGTCACTTCTCCAGGCTCCAGCTCAAGAGTCCATTGGCGGCCTGGGCCATCCGTCCTTTAGCAGCAAGCGCCCTCCTTGCCCACATCCTCCACCAACAGCTCCCCCAAGACTGGTCACCCCTGTCCACCCCGCCCGCCACCACCACAGAGCTCTGGCCGGTGCACTCTGAGACTGATTATAGAATAAAATTCATCCGTGACCCAGTGAAGGAGGGAGCAAAAGTCCCAACAGCTGCCGCCCAGCCCGGTCACTTCGTGCCCCCAGGCGGGGAGGGGGCAGAGCAGCACCTCACCTCTGCGCCCCGCCTCCAGGCCGGCACCCAGCCTTCTGAGTGTGGCCCAGCTGTGGGAGTCTGACCCCTCCAGCTCGCCTCTGAGAACTGCAGCTGGTGTGCGGGGGAACCACAGCCCTGAGTTACGGCTCTGGGCAGGTGACCCCACAAAGCACTAAGGAAGGTGGCGGAAGGGGCTCGCTGAGGCTCCTCTTCACGTGAGCAGCCCGGGCCAGGCTGGGCTGACTGTGTTTAGGCTGTTTGCTGCTGGGGGTGGGGGCAGTATCTGGGCCTGGGGAACTGGACCCTTCCTAGGGGCCCTTGTTTTTTGCTCCCTGGGGCAGTGCTGGAGATTCCTAAAGTCTGTGCTGAAATCTTACTCTCTCACACCGCCTCCTGTCCCCACCACGGGCTTCTGTCCTGTAGGACAGCCATCACCTTCTGCTGCCCGCGACCCTTCTGTCTGATGCATCTTAAGAAAATAGTGGGGGGTCACACCCAACGGTGCTTGGGGCTCACTTCTGGCTCTGTGCTCAGGGCTGACTCCTGGCTCTGTGCTCAGGGCTGACTCCTGGATCTGTGCTCAGGGCTGACTCCTGGCTCTGTGCTCAGGGCTGACTCCTGGCTCTGTGCTCGGGCTGACTCCTGGCTCTGTGCTCGGGGCTGACTCCTGGCTCTGTGCTCAGGGATGACTCCTGCTCTGTGCTCAGGGCTGACTCCTGGCTCTGTGCTCAGGGCTGACTCCTGGCTCTGTGTTCAGGGCTCATTCCTGGCTCTGTGCTCGGGGATCACTCCTGGCTCTGTGCTCAGGGATTACTCCTGGCTGTGTGCTCAGGGATCACTCCTGGCTCTGTGTTTAGGGATCATTCCTGGCTCTGTGCTCAGGGATCGCCTCCTGACACTGTGCTCACACCTGACAAGACTCAGGACACATGTGGTGCTGGGGATTGAACCTGGGTCAGCAGCGTGCAAGGCGAGCTCCCTGGCCCTCTGTAGGATCTCTCCAGCTCTTCCTTGCCTCATCTGAGGGATGTTCTCATCCACCAAAGACCAGACAGGCTTTGGGGCCCTTGAATGCCCAACCAGGCCTCATCATCACCAACGGGGTCTTTTTCTTTTTTTTCTTTTCTTTTTTCTTTTTCTTTTTCTTTTTTTTTTTTTTTTTTGTGTCACACCCGGCAATGCTCAGGGGTTACTCCTGGCTCTGCACTCAGGAATTACTCCTGGTGGTGCTCGGGTGACCATATGGGATGCTGGAGATCAAACCCGGGTCGGCATGGGCCGGCCAAGCGCAAGGCAAACGCCCTACCTGCTGGACTATCGCTTTGGCCCAACAGGGTTATTTTCAAGGCACCTGCCTCGGGGCCTTTGCACTGAAGGGTTCACCGCCTGGAGCAGTCTTTCTCCAAATCTTCCTGCCTCCCTGCGGTCCCCTCCATAGGTTCTTGGAGCCAGCCTCTGTCCTGTCTCCCCTAGTTCACTGACATTCTGCTCGCTGCTTCTGGCCTGTGCTGAGACTCCATCTGCTGTCTGTCTCTCTCTCTGCCAGGGCAAGGCGTGTGTGCATGTGTGCATACGTGTGTGTGCGTGTGCGTGCATGCGCGCGTGTGCGTGTGTGTGCACACAGGGTTAACCCTCCCTCCTCTCCAGAGACCATTGCGCCCACCTGTCATGCCCACCCACCTTCCTCCAAACCTCCCGGAAGCCCGTGGGGCAGCTGCCCCGGTCCCGACCTACAGAGGAGGAAGTTGAAATCCAGAGCGGAGGACTCCGGGGGCTTACCTGGGGGGCACAGGTCCATGGCCAAGGCCCAGAGCAGCCGGGTGGGCTCCACTTGTCGCTGCTCCCCAGCTGTTCCTCAGGATGTTTGCTTGGGCCCCGCAGCGACAGGCCCCTCCCGCTCCTCACGCCCGCCCGTCCACGGGGAGGAAGTTCTGACTCTGGGGGCGGATGGGGAGGCTGGGGGCAGTTCTCGGTGCTGCAGCATTTCCTAAAAAACCAACCGCATCTGAGTAGCGGGACAACAAGTCGGGCGGGTCAGAGCTCGTGCCGGTAAGTGATAGTAGAGTGAGGCTGGCACATATGTGTAAGTGATATGTAGTGTGAGGCCGGCACATATGTGTAAGTGATATGTAGCGTGAGGCCAGCACACATGTGTAAGTGATATGTAGTGTGAGACCGACACACATGTGTAAGTGATATGTAGAGTGAGACTGGCACACATGTGTAAGTGATATGTAGAGTAAGGCTGACACACATGTGTAAGTGATATGTAGAGTGAGGCCGACACACATGTGTAAGTGATATGTAGTGTGAGACTGGCACACATGTGTAAGTGATATGTAGAGTGAGACCGGCACACATGTGTAAGTGATATGTAGAGTGAGGCTGGCACACATGTGTAAGTGATACGTAGATTGAGGCTGGCACACATGTGTAAGTGATATGTAGAGTGAGGCTGGCACACATGTGTAAGTGATATGTAGAGTGAGGCCGGCACACATGTGTAAATGATATGTAGCGTGAGACCGACACACATGTGTAAGTGATATGTAGAGTGAGGCTGGCACACATGTGTAAGTGATATGTAGATTGAGGCTGGCACACATGTGTAAGTGATATGCAGAGTGAGGCTGGCACACATCCAAAAGAGCAAGAACAGCTGGTGCTGGCGTGCATGCGGGGAGAAAGGGACTCTCGTCCACTGTTGGTGGGAGTGCCGACTGGTCCACTTCTTTTGAAAAACATTCTGGACATTCCTCCAAAAACTAGAACTTGAGAGCTCCCATTTATCCTAGCAATACCACTGCTGGGAATATACCCTGGGAGCCCAAAAACACATAGCAGAGGGGCCGGAGCGATAGTCCAGCGGGGAGGGCGTTTGCCTTGCACATAGTCGACCCACGTTCAATCCCGGCATCCCATATGGTCTCCTGAGCACCACTAGCAGTAATTCCTGAGTGCAGAGTCAGGAGTAACCCCTGAGCATCGCTGGGTGTGACTCAAAAAGCAAAACAAACAAACAAACAAACAAACAAACAAAAACACAGCAGAAACACCATCTGCACTTCTATATTCGTTGCAGCACTATTTACAATAGCCAGAATCTGGAAACAACCTGAGTGCTCGAGAACAGTAGACTGGCTATGCAGCTGTCAGAAAAGAGGAAGTCATGAGATTTACGGGCAAATGGATGGACATGGAGACGATCATGCTGAGTGAAATCAGTCAGAGGGAAAAAGACAGATATAGAATGACTGCATTCATTAGTGGGATATAAATATATACCAGTGTTCTACTAATTGTGGGGAAATGGTAACACCAGACTAGAACTGAGCATTGAATGTACACAAAGGGATTTACATGATAAACCCTAAGTGTCTGTAGGGCAAGCCACAATGTGTAAAGAAGGGAGGGAGGAAGAGAGAAAGAGAGAGAGAGAGAGAGAGAGAGAGAGAGAGAGAGAAGAAAAGGAAAAGTGCCTGCTATAGAGGCAGGCTGGGGAAGGGGAGGGAATCTGGGGACTTTGGTGGGAAATGGGCACTGATGGAGGGATGGGTGCTGGAACACTGTATGACTGAAACCCAGTCATGAACATCTGTGTAATTGTTTATCTCATGGTGGTATAATAAAAATATAAAAAACATGGGGCCGGAGCGATAGCCCAGCGGGTAGGGCGCTTGCCTTGCACGCGGCTGGCCCATGCTGGCCAGGTTCTTTCCCCGGCATCCCATATGGTCCCCCCGAGCACCGCCAGGAGTAATTCCTGAGTGCAGAGCCAGGAGTAACCCCTGAGCATTGCCGGGCGTGACCCAAAAAGCAAAAAGCAAAAAAAAAAAAATATATATATATATGTATATATATATATATATTAAATATATATAAAAAATAGAAAAAAGTGATATGTAGTGAGCCTCCAAAGAATAACCAGGGCCGAGTGATAGTACAGTGGGTAGAACTATTACAGGGTGGAGCTATTTCAGGGTGTGGAGCTAGTGCAGGGTGTGGAGCTAGTGCAGGGGGTGGAGCTAGTGCAGGGGGTGGAGCTAGTGCAGTGGGTAGAGCTCTTACCTTGCCTGCAGCCGACCCAGTTTGATCCCTAGCTCTCCATAGGGTCCCCCAAACCTGCCAGAAGTGATCCTTGAGTGCAGAGCCAGGGGTAACCCTGAGCACCGTCTGGGTGACCCAACCATTCCCTACCTGCCAAAGAGGGTGACATAATCACACCTCCCAGCTCACACTTTATTTTTGGCTTTTTTTGGGTCACACCTGGCGATGCTCAGGGGTTCCTCCTGGCTCTGCACTCAGGAATCACTCCTGGCGGTGCTCAGGCACCCTATGGGATGCCGGGGGATCGAACCCGGTCAGCTGCTTGCCAGGCAGACGCCCTACCCGCTGGGCTGTTGTTCTGGTCCCACCTCAGACTTGAGGAGGGACAGTGATGTCTGTGAAATGCTGGAGCCAAGGCTGGGCTCAATAGACACTCTGTTCTCTTCCCTTTGGGCTTAAATTTCTTCTTTAGTGACCATCTACCTCTGTCTTGCTTGGGCCATTATGGGCAGCTCCAGTCTAATTGTTTCTGGAAAAAGGTGTTGAGGAAAATTATTCGAGGGGACGCTTGTTTCTTGTGGTCTTTGTGCTTAGCCCCGGCTTCTTTCCCTGCTTCTCTCGCCGTCCAGGGGTGCACAGGTTGGGACACCTCTAAGCCCCGTGTCCGGTCGCCAGTGACAGAGCAGGACGGGGCATTTCTAAGCCTGTGTCCGGTCACCAGCGACAGAGCAGGATGGGGCATTTCTAAGCCCCATGTCTGGTCACCGGCGACAGAGCAGGACGGGACATTTCTAAGCCCCGTGTCCGGTCACCAGTGACAGAGCAGGACGGGGCATTTCTAAGCCTGTGTCCGGTCACCAGCGACAGAGCAGGACGGGACATTTCTAAGCCCCGTGTCCGGTCACCAGCGACAGAGCAGGATGGGGCATTTCTAAGCTCCGTGTCCGGTCACCAGGGACAGAGCACACATTGAAGTGTATCGGGGTACGCTGGTCACCCCGACAAAATCCGGGAGCAGGGCCAGTGATCCCCCTTCTGCCCCAGGGGATGGGCGGTTAGTGGACAGAGAAAGACACAAGAATCCAGCAAAGTTTCAAAGGCTTTACTCTCACAGGTTCTGGTATACAATCCACAATAGGAAAAGCCTGACTTTGGGTTCCCAGCTGGGCCACGTGTAGGTTTAGAATCCTAGGCCAAGATGGCTGCCATTGAAATGCTAACGTTGCCCAGCCAGGATCTGCCTTGGAAGTGCCCCTGCAGGGTCGAGTGGAGGAGGGGCATCTGAAGGAACTGTATCTCAGAATACAAAGGCATGCATCTGTACCAACGGATATTCCACAGTCAGGTATATATTTCTCCAAGCCTTCACAAGATTCCTCATACTTCACAAGATAGTTCATAGTTGTTTTATATATTAGCCTTTAGGCTTATTAGAGAGTCATGCGTGCTTGCTTGGAGGCAAACAGCTTTTCTCTCTGGTCTAATTACTTAGAGGTTCAACGTGGCCAGGTAAATATACCGGTAAGATCTAGCTAGTGCCACGATGATTGTGGTAGCATGAGAGAAAATATTTATACCAGCCAACACAGAATACGCGGTAAGATATACTGCCACATAGAGTCCCAGATTCAAACTGTTTTCCGTCCTTTATCTACAAAGTAGCCTGCAGGAGGCAGCTCCGGGCAAAGTGCCGAGGCAGAGTGTGCAACCAAGGAGCCCAGGAATGAGAGGAATGAGTGCCTGCCGGGACGCAGCGGGGATGAACCCACAGACAGGCTGGTCACAATCCAGCTCTTCTGGGTCCACGCACGCCCCCTGGCACCGGGACGCCCCTCACATCCCCACCGAGAGCCTCACGCATTTCCCGTGCCTTGTATCTGGGCTAATTTGTGTCTCAGGGCTTACTCCTGGCTCTGTGCTCAGGAATCACTCCTGGTAGGCCCCAGCGGACCCTGCGGGGTGCTGGGGATGGAACCTGGATCAGCTGCACGCAAGGCCAGCGCCCTGCCCACTGTACTAGAAGCCAGGACCACTAGGCGGGCGCTCTCGCCCTGGGCACCTTCCCACGTCACTTCTCTTGCACAAAGGAAGATTCTTTTCTAGGAAATTTATTGCAAGAATCTCTCGTGGTTAAGCTCGAGTTTCCCCACATCTGGGTCTAAGGTTAAGGTGTCTGTACCCCACATGCACCCTGCATTTCCTGGATCCCTCCAGAACGAGAAACAGGGAAAAGGGAACTCTCCCCGGCAGACACACACAGCCTTGCCTGAGCCGAGGACGCAGGCGGCCAGCAGTTGGTGATCGGGCCAGTCCTCCTCAGAGGCTGGAATTGAGTACATGGGAGGAGAGGCTAGGAAAGTGACCAACCGCCAATAAAAACCGGACACTGAAAAAACTGGACACTGATACATTTGCTCACCCGCCAGCCACCACCCTTCTCTCCACCAACACTATCGCCACCTGACCTGACTCTGTCCTCTCCCTCTCTCTCTCCCTCCCTCTCTCTCTCCCTCTCTCTCCCTCTCTCCCCTCTCTCTCCCTCTCTCTCCCTCTCTCCCTCCCTCTCTCCCCTCTCTCCCTCCCTCTCTCCCTCTCTCTCCCTCCCTCTCTCTCTCCCTCTCTCTCCTCTCTCTTCCACTCTCGCCCTCTCTCCCTCCCTCCCTCTCTCTCCCTCTCTCTCCCTCCCTCTCTCCTTCCCTCTCTCCCTCTCTATCTCCTTTCCCTCTCTCTCCCTCTCTCCCTCTCTCTTCCTCTTTCCCTCTCGCCCTCCCTCTCTCTCCCTCTCTCTCCCTCTCTCTCCCTCCCTCTCTCTCCCTCTCTCTCCCTCCCTCTCTCTCCCTCTCTCCCCCTCTCTCTCCCACTCTCGCCCTCTCTCCCTCCCTCTCTCTCCCTCCCTCTCTCCCTCTCTCCCTCCCTCTCTCCCTCTCTATCTTCTTCCATCTCTCTCCCTCTCTCCTTCTCTTTCCCTCTCTCCTTCCCTCTCTCTCCTCCTCTCCCTCCCCCTCTCCCTCCCTCTCTCCCTCTCCCTCCCCTCTCCCTCCCTCTCTCCCTCTCTCCTTCCCTCTCTCTCCCTCTTTCCCTCTCTATCTTCTTCTCTCTCTCTCCCTCTCTATCTTCTTCCCTCTCTCTCCCTTTCTCCCTCTCTCCGTCCCTCTCTCCCTCCCTCCCTCTCTCCCTCTCTTTCTCCTTCTCTCCCCCCTATCTCTCTCTCCCTCTCTCCCTCCCTCCCCCTCTCTCTCCCTCTCTCTCCCTCTCTCTCCCCCCTCTCCCTCTCTCTCTCCCTCTCTCCCTCTCTATCTCCCTGTCTCCCTCGCTCTCTCTCCCTCTCTCTTCCCACCACTCGCCCATCAGGAGTGGACGCTTGCTGAAGTCTGCTGCATACCGGGCACTATTCTCGGCCCTGGCACTCACAGACAAAAGTCCCTTCCCTTGAGGGAACATGATTGAGTCAGCTGGGCTGGGCGAGACAGGGGCGGAGTCGGGGGGCTGAGTCACCCCGAGATCTCTCCCGTTCATTTTCTCTGACTTCTTATTCTCTCCTGGCTTGCGTCTGCAGCTGGAGCCTGCCTGACCGCCCGGTCTTCGGGCCTGCGATGCCCAGTCTCTCCCAGACCTGTCGCTCCATCTGGGCGCTGCCAGCCCTGCAAGGGCCTGGATCCTCGAGGGCCGCTGGCTGAAGGACGGCTGGTGATACTGTCAGCCAAAGGCGGGGGTGCGGGCCAAGGCCCGTGTTGAGCTCCGTGCTCAAATCACACAAGGAACGTCCTCTGAGGAGGCATCGTCCACTGGGGAGGGGGAGCGGGGGCTGAGGGGAAACAGGGAAGTGCCCCGATGCTCTTTGGGCTCAGGGGTGGGTACAGAAGGTCCCTAGTCGGTGGCTGTGCCAGTGAGTCATGTATGAGCCGAATGACAATGCGGAACCCGAGCATCTGGTTTTGGGGGCCACACCCTGCGGTGCCCAGGGGTTACACCTGCTTCTGCACCTAGGAATTACTCCTGGGGTGCTGGGGGACCCTATGGGATGTTGGGGATTGAACCCAGGTCGGCTTTGTACAAGGCAAGTTCCCTATCCGCTGCGCTGGCTCCCGGCCCCCTAGAGTGCAGGCATCTTGGGGCTCTCAGTCTCCGAGTAGCTGAGTGTAACGGAGCCTTCAGCGACACTCAGGGTGGTGTCCAGCAGGGAGGGCTGCACGTGGCCCACCCCAGCACCCCCCAGGAGTAATTCCGAGTGCACAGCCAGGGACAGGCGTGAGCCTGAGCCCCCAGGTCTCACCAAAGCAAAGAACAAATGCCGGACCCTTCTGGCTCAGCCCGGGTGGCTCAGAATGGGTCGGCCTTGGGGTACAGACCTAGAGATTCAGAGTGTGTCTACTCTCCCCCTCACCGGCTCCCCCCTCTCTCTCAGACCCTGAAAGGCACCTGATCCCCACAACGCACCGCTGACTCCCAAAGCCGCCTTTTCCAGGGAAAGACTTTGGGTTGATTTCTTTTAGTTACTTTATACAATTTAAAATAAAAATTTGTCCGCTCGTTTGTCTTTGTTTTGGGGAGCCACAGCCGACGGCGCGGGGGGTCTTTCCCACTGCACCGCCCCGGGGGCCCCGGGAAAGACTTTTGATTGGCTAAAGCGTGGTCACGTGGCCCGCTCACACCTCCGGGCCGGGCAGTCCTGCGACAGCCGCCCAGGAAAAGGGCCGCTCCGGGGAAGGAAGAGCGGGCATGGACACTCCAGCTGGCCGCTCTCATTGCGCGCCTGCGGGCCTTTTTGTGTTTCGGTTCCTCTTGCTCCGTCGGCGCAGCCCACCCGAGATGTCGCGGGCCGAGGCCAGCAAGGTCAGTGGTGGTCAGCTCCACTAGGAGGTCAGCTCCGAGCCGGGTGGGCACGTGTTTGCACGCGGCCTCTGGGGCCGCCGCGGGGCGCGAGTTCCAGCCCGGACTCGGCCGCTTCCTCCCGCGCGAGGGCGTCTGGGTGATACCTCAGTTTCTCCATCCCTACAAGGGGCCCCGGCAGCTGCCCGGCTCCAGCCCCGCTGGGCAAACTGGGTGGGTCCATCCGCCAAGCCTGTCCCACCTCGCAGGTGCAGGGCGCAGCGCGGCTCTGGTGAGTCCAAAGGGAAGCAGACAGCGGGGTTGGGGGACCCGGGGCAGCGGGGACAGGAAGCGTGTCCAGCGGGGGGGCATGGCTCTCTCGCTCTCCACACTGGCCGGCCCAGCTGCGTGAGGAAAGGCGCCCAGAGCTACACTCAGGCCTTTCCTGTGTGATGCCAGTGCTCGGTCTTTTCAGGGAGATGGGGGGGGCACACCCACGGTGCCCAGGGCTGACTCCTCGCTCTGTGCTCAGGGGTCACTCCTGGCAGGCCTCAGGGAGCACTAGGGCTTCTGGGGATGAGCCTGGGTTGGCCGATTGCAAGGCAGGGCCCTGCCCATTGTACCATCTCTCGCTTCCCAATTGAGTTTTATTTATTTATTTACCTATTTATTTATTTATGATTTTTGGGGGCACAGCCAGCAAAGCTCAGAGGCTACTCCTGGCTCCGCACTTGGAATTACTCCTTACTGTGCTCAGGGGACCCTGTGGGATGCCGAGGGTCGAGCCCAAGTTGGCTGCGTGCAAGGCAAACGCTCTCCCGCTGGACTAACTCACCAGCCCCATAATTGAGCTTTTTTTACTGGCAAACCGCGTGGATGGAGCACCGGGAAGGCTTTGGCGGTGGGCTCTGCCACCTGCCGCCTGGGGGGCAGAAACCGAGGACGCAGCTGAATCACCGAGAAGCGTCATGGGACTGTGGGCTCAGACCTTGCCGTTGCGCCCATGAGCTTCAGGTTCCCGGACCACTGCCTCGGGAGCCGCAGACGGCCAAAGGGACAGTGCCTGGATGCGGCGTGAGTCCCCACTCTGCCCCCTCAGCACGGGCCGCCTTGCCCAGGACAGGGCGAGCTGAATTCATCTGTGCTTCTCCACGTGACCGAGGGGAGTAAAAGCAGGGCGTGCCCAGAGGGTCCTGGCTGCCCTCCTGCTGGAGAGGTGCCAGCCTGCAGCGCACCAAGCGGGTGCCCTTTCCATGCTCAAGACAGCTGGGGTCATTTCATGCAGGGCGGGTGGCGGGCCTCCCCGTGCTCACTTGGATGGCCTGACTCTCACCTCAGTGGTCATCGCTGTTCCTCCAAGCTGGGGTGTGTGCGTAAGGCTGGACCACAGGAAGACGGTCCTCAGTGAGTTCTGGGAGGGGTCACCCGCAGCTGGAAACCCCACTGAGTCCTCCCTCTGCACTCGCATCTGTGAGGTGGGGACAGCATGGGGGCGGAGGGTCTCCCTGGCTTGTGAGGCTGGGAGTGCGTAGAGAGGGCGGCCTCCACGCGCTTCCCTGCAGGGGAGCCGAGGATGGGGCGCCGTGGAGATGAGGGGGGAGCGCTTGTGTCTGTAAAATGGGGGAGACTGGGGGAGGGGCAGTGGGAGCAAGGCGGGAGCCCCCGGAAAGGGCCAGGGAAGCAGGACGGTGAAGATGAGGAGAAGAGCAAAAGCAGGTCTAGAGGCAGAGGCCAGGGGAGGTGACCGGCGAACGTGCCTTCATGTGTTCTGGAACATTCACTGTGTTTGGGGGCTCCCTGCCCTCCTCTGGATGGAGTTTGCATGTGGCTGACTTCAGCTCCCCAAAGGGTCTGAAGCCACTGACTGAGGACAGGTGGGGTCTGAGCCCAGGGAGCAGGAAGCCGGGAGGACGGCCAGTGGAGGAGGCCCAAGGGTTTGGGTGGAGGGGAGAGCCTGGGGGCAGGGCCGGTGGCGCCGGGAATCAGGGACCAGGAGAGGTGTGAGGGTGCCCCCTGCGGGCCGTTAGGGGCATTGCGGAGATGGCGGGAGCTTCACCGGGGTTGAGGCTCAAGGTGACTGACTGGGCAGGGAGGGAAGGGTCTGGAGGTCCAGACCCCCAAGAAGGAATGAATTAAAGGTACTGGGAGGGCCGGAGCCTCAGCACAGCGGGGGAGGGCCTTTGCCTTGCATGTGTCCTGCCTGGGGTCTATCCCGCACCCCATAGGGGCCCCAAGCACCGCCAGGAGTAATTCCTGAGTGCAGAGCCAGGAGTAACCCTTGAGCATTGCTGGGTGTGACCCAAAAAAGCAAATAAAAAAGGCAAGGAAGGAAGGAAGGAAATAAGAGAGAGAGAGAGAGAGAGAGAGAGAGAGAGAGAGAGAGAGAGAGGGAGGGAGGGGAGGGAGGGAGAGAGAGGGGCCGGCTGGTGAGCCAAGGGACAGGTGCAGCCTGAGCTGACCAGCTGAGCAAGGTCAGCCCTGAGTTCTGGTCCAGAGGTAGGACAGGGCTTAGGGCACTTGTCTTGCACGTGACAGCCTGAGCTTGATCCCAGGCACTATGTGGGGCCCCCAAAGCCGGGCAGGAGTCCTGAGCACAGCTGGGACACCCCCTCATATAAACGTCGCATGCGGCGGAGATGAGGGCAGGGCTGGAGAAGCCGACCGGGACCGTCCCTCGAGCTTCCCGCTGCGGGTCAGGTGTGTCCCAGGAAGCGTTCCTGCTTCCAGCAACCCCCACCCAGCCCCGTCTGGAGGCCTGGAGGTGGGGCGCCGGGGGCACCAGACCTCGGTGCGAAATGCAGGGGTGAAGCCGCCATGCCAGCCCGCGTGGCCCTTCTCCCTCGGTCGCCCCCTCCTGGCCAAGATCACGTTTGCTCAGAATCCTTGACCCCGTCTGCAAATCTTGGGGACTCTCCATATTACATCCTGGATCTGGTCTCTTCTCCGGTCCACCGCCACCTCCGGGTCCAAGCCCAGTCCCAGTCCCTCTCCGCTGGACAGACCAAGATCCCCTACCCCAGGGGGTCTCTCCGGCTGCCCCCACTCGGTCTGCGGCGCGCCGTTCCTCATACGGCCACCAGAGGGCGCCGTGCAGACCCGCCTCTGGGGCTTTGCCCACCGCTAAGCCTGTCCAGCCACTGGGCCCCTGCGCCCTCTGCGTCTTTGGCCTCTGCTGCTAGCCCTCCGCAGCTCCTCCCGCTGCAGAGCTTTTGCCCTTGGCAGGAGGCCCGACCCGCGGCGCCCTTTGCGCTCTCAGCAGCGCGCCGTCTGCTCTCTAATCAACGCCTCTGCCCTTCTCAGCCTCTTTCTTTCTCCTTCACACTCTCTCCGCTACCTTATCATCATCGTGTCCGTTATCCGCAGGGTGTGGGCGCTGCGGCAGGCCGGGCTCTGTTCTCCAGCCCGCCCCACGCCAGCACGCAGGCGCCCGTTTGCTTTTTTAAAAGGGCACATTATCTTATTTTATATTCTTTCTCTTCCCTTCACTGTCTTCTTGTTGTTGCTGTTGTTGGTCGCCGTTCGCTTGTTTGCTTGTTTTGGGGGACTCACCGTGCAGTGCTCAGCGCTTACACCCAGCTCTACCCAGCAGTCATTTCTGGCGGGCCTCAAGGGTGTCGGAGAGTGAATCGGAATAGCCACCTGCAAGCCAGGCACTCCCCGCTGTGCTCTCTTTCCCCTTATTGTTGCCTTGCCTGTGCGGAGGGTCACGCACTGGGAGTTGTGTTTGATGGTCATCAGATTGGCCATTGGCAACAGGCAGGGGGCCGCAAGGCGGGGTTCTCTCCCACTGACCCTGTCTCAAGGCCGCCTCTCTGTAGTATGTGTGCTATGAAGACCCGTCCTTGGCACCAACATTGCACCGGGGACCCTGCCCCATTTCCGCCACGCCCCATCAGCACGAGAAGCCCTGGCCCACCTGACCTGGGGTCAAAGGGTCACATGGGGCCAAAGTGTAGTGCAGAGGGCAGGGCACTTTCCTTGCACACGCGCCACGCTGGTTTGAGCCCGGCCCCTGAGCCTACCAGGAGTGAGCCCTGAGCACCGCCAGGCGTGGCCCCCAACAAAACAAACTAGAAGACTGGGAAGGACTGACTCCTCCCCAGGGCACCGAGACAGGACAGGAGTGACGGGGTTAAACGCCCGGGGGTGGACGGGGGCAGGTGGCTGGAGCAGGAAGTAGCTTAACCTTCAACCTGCAGGTGTGTCTGTCCGCTGGGACCACCGGCCCCGCTTCCTCCTTGGCTCTTTGCAGCAGTGGCGTGTGTTGGGGTCTCTGCCCTCTCCCCAGGATCAGCCTGGTGCTGTGGTTTTGTGGGTGCTTCCACCAGGGTGCTGCAAAGCCTGCCGCAGGGAGACCCCCTTGCTGAGTCTTGGAGGACTTAGACTAGCCGGGCAGGGAGGGGTCCAGTGCAGTGGGCTCTTAGGTGGAGGCAGGTGCAAGGACACTGAGGTGGCTGGGACTCAGGGAAGCTAGAGAACAGGACGGCTATGGAGAACAGGACGGCTATGGAGAACAGGAAGGCTATGGAGAACAGGACGGCTATGGAGAACAGGGACGGCTATGGAGACAGGGCGGCTATGGAGACAGGGACGGCTATGGAGACAGGACGGCTATGGAGACAGGGCGGCTATGGAGACAGGACGCTATGGAGACAGGACGGCTATGGAGACAGGGCGGCTATGGAGAACAGGATGGCTATGGAGACAGGACGGCTATGGAGAATAGGACAGCTATGGAGACAGGACGGCTATGGAGACAGGACGCTATGGAGACAGGACGGCTATGGAGACAGGACGGCTATGGAGAACAGGACGGCTATGGAGACAGGACGGCTATGGAGACAGGACGGCTATGGAGACAGCTGAGGCCTCCCTCCCGGCAGGGGCTTCGGGCACCTTCGCCTTCCAGGCACACCGCCCGGTCCCTGCATTCCTGGGGAGAAAAGTGGTATCCCCTGAAAGCTGCAAGTGGGAGAAACGGGGAGGACTGAGAACAGGGTGTGGAGACAGCCGGCACCGGGGCTGGGCAGCGTGGGACCAGGTGGGTTTCGATGCATGTTGGGGCAGGGAGTGGCCGGAGCGTCTGGTGGGTCAGCGCAGAACTCTGGGGAACTTCAGCAGGAGCCACAGCGCCCGCTTGTCTGAGACGTCCGGCCATCAAGTGAGAAGGTGAAGATCAGGCAGGGGTGGCGATTTCCAGGGGCTGGGAGGGGGGGCGTGATGGCGGAGCCCCCACCTGCAGGCGTGAGCCCCTGATGCCACCTGAACACCACAGGCAATGCCTGGCCCCATCCCTGGCACTGTCCTGGGATCTCTGGGGTGATCCTGGCCACGCCAGCAAAGCGCGTGACTCCGACTTCCAGACGTTTGAAAGGACAAGGGCTGGTGGTGTGTGTGTGTGTGTGTGTGTGTGTGTGTGTGTGTGTGTGTGTGTGTGTGTGCGCAATCAGTCATGCACTTTCTGAGCACCCAGATCTTTCTAAGATGCACCTAATTCCCGGATGCCAAAAAGGAAGAATGTGAAGAGCGAGTATAAAGAGATGGGCCTGCTGTCTGCTTCCAGTGGAACTTTGGGGCTCGGTCTTGAGGTGGGCGTGGCCATGGTGGGGAGGTGAATGGGCGGGACCATGCTGGGCTCTAAGTGGGCGTGGCCATGCTGGGACTTGTAGTGGGCGGGACTATGCTGGGGCTCTAAGGGGCGTGGCTGTCTTGGGACTTGAAGTGGGCGTGGTCATGCTGGGGCTTGCCGTGGGTGTGACCATGCTGGGACCTTAAGTGGGCGTGGCCGTGCTGGGACGTTAAGTGGGCGGGGCCAGGCTGGAACTCTAAACACCAGAAACTCACTGGATGAAAGGTCCCTGGTATGGAAATCAGTGGGAAGGCTGGGGGTTGCATCAGAAAACAAATGAGGGCATGACGACACAGTTCAGAGAAATAGGGAAATACGAGGGCCTTCGCCCCAGGAAAGCCTCAAGAAATGCAAATGACTGCGCAAGGCCCCTTCTGCTCCTCGCCTTCCCACTGCAGGTGTCTAGCATCAGCACATGCTGGAAAAGCTGTTTGCACGTGTGCGGGAGCGGTGGGGACGCGAGCTTGTCTGTGCAGTGTGGGTGACGGGTGACGGGACGTGCCCTTGGGGGTCACTGGGCACAGCTCCCACCCCACTCCCCCACCCCTAGGAGGAGAGAGTGCCGTGGGTGCCTGCCTTGCATGAGGCAGGTCAGAGTTCATCCCTAGCACCCCATATGGTCCCCTGAACCCCACCAGGAGTGATTCCTGAGGGAGAGCCAGGAGTGTGTGCTGAGCACAGCCGGGGGTGTCCGGCCCCAAACAAAACAGTAGAATGAGGCTTGGAGGGGGCTCGAGGGCCGGGAAGCTGACCTACGAACACACTGGGCTTGGACGGACAGGACCGAGTGCTAGGGTCCTTGTGTGGGAGCGAGCAGGTGAATTCTTGAAGCCTGTAAAGGGCTCTGTTCCACTGGAGAAAGAGGCAGAAACTCATTAGGAAAATAGGGAAGAGACGTGGAGTTGATGGTCAGCGGCAGTGCGGAGCACAGTCTCGCCGGGCCTCTGGGATCTAGGAAAGGAGATGATGCGCCTCTCCCCTGACCCTCTGCTGGGGCCACCCAGGAAGTCAGGCCGCCGGACCCGCGGAGAGCTCTCCCTCCCCAGCTCTTGGTGTCTGCCTTTCAGGTTTGGGGACGGGTGGGTACCTTTTCCTTCTGCATTCAAAGGAGTTTGTGAATCCTAGGGGTAACAACAAAACTTTAAAAACTAACAAAGAGGGGGCCGGAGCGATGGTCCAGCGGTTAGGGTGCTTGCCTTGCACACGGCCAACCCGGGTTCGATCCCGGCATCCCATATGGTCCCCGAGCACCGCCAGGAGTAATTCCTGAGTGCAGAGCCAGGAGTAACCCCTGAACATTGCCGGGTGTGATCCCCTAAAAAATTAACAAATATACATTCTGAGTCCCACTTTTTGGGAGTGGGAGGGTATGTCCTCAAACACAGGGGGTGGGAAGACAGTCGCCTTGGAGGGCCCTGTGGGGTGTCTGGGGGCGTTTCCGCAGTGCTGGGAAGGTCCTCGCCAGCGTGGAGGGGTGTGCAGAGGGCAAGGACCAGGCAACAGGGGCTCCGTGAGAAGTAGGGCAGCAGCTCTCTCTCCCCGTCCATTGGGGGCTCACCTGTCTGGGGTACTCGGGAAGTCAGTGGGAGCCTGGGGTCGTTGGGACGTGGAGCCTGACCCAGGCTAGAAGGACCTGCCCTGCGCCCAAGAGGCGCCCACAGCCCACTCCCAGGGCTTCACGGTGATTCCCCAACAGAAAGTCCCCTCCCGGGCCCGTGTCCTCTGACCAGAAGAAACAATAGCTGGGCAGAGAGTAGCATAGGCCCAGCCCACAGGGCTTCAGTCCGCGGCACCACAAACAGTTCCCTGAGCACTGCCCAGAGAGGTCCCTGAGCAACTCCATGTGTGGTCCCAAAGCCAAGGACGCTAAAAGGAGCAATAACAGTTCAGGCAGCCACAGAAGAGGAAGGAAGGAGGGAGGGAGGGAAGGAAGGAAGGAAGGAAGGGAGGAAGGAAGGAAGGAAGGAAGGAAGGAGGGAGGGAGGAAGTGAGGGAGTGGGGAGGGAGGAGGGAGGGAGAGAGAGGGAGGAGGGAGAGGGAGGAGGGGGAGGAGGGAGGAGGGAGAGGGAGGGAAGAGGGAGGAGGGAGAGGGAGGAGGGAGAGGGAGAGGAAGAGGGAGGAGGGGAGAGGGAGGAGGGGAGAGGGGAGGGAAGAGGGAGGAGGGAAAGGGAGGAGGGAGGAGAGGGAGGGAAGAGGGAGGAGGGAGAGGGAGGGAAGAGAAAGGAAGGAGGGAGGAGGGAGGAGGAAAGAAGATGGAATATACTAACAAGGGCATCCATCAGTCCCTTCCCGACGTTCGCGTGTCAGCATGCTTTGTCCTTGTACTTGGGGGTTGGGGAGGGTCTTGGTGTTCACGGGCCTCCCAGTTCTGTGCAGACGTCACCGTGGGGACCATCTGCCCAGAGGTGGGGCCCGGCTCCCCCATGGGCGTTCATCCTGCCCACTGGACTGTCGCTCCAGCTCCTAAAGTCAAGCCATCAAGTCACCCTAACGTCACAATAAGTGAGTAAGATGAAAACTAAACGGCAGATCCACCTGTAACAATAGTCCTGGTGGTTGGGGGCCAGAGTGATGGCACAGCCGGGAGGGCGTTAGCCTTGCATGCGGCCACCTCGGCGTCTAGCTCCGGCATCCCATATGGTCCCCTCAGCACTGCCAGGAGTAACCCCTGAGCATGCCGGGTGTGACCCAAAAAAAAAAAAAAAGTAGGTAAGTTTTATGTTACTTAAAACTTTACTTCCTTTAGGGACGGGGCGATAGCCCAGCGGGTTGGGCATTTGCCTTGCACGTGGCGGCCTATGCCGGTCCAGGTTCGATCCCGGCATCCCATATGGTCCCCTGAGCACCGCCAGGAGTAATTCCTGAGTGCAGAGCCAGGAGTAACCCCTGAGCATCGCCGGGTGTGACCCAAAAAAGCAAAAAAAAAACTTTACTTCCTTTGCACAAGCAACCGTGCAACAGGATTGTAGAGTGTGACTCAGTAAGAATAGATTAAATAGTGACTTGAACTTTCAATTAAAATGTATTAAACTTCAGGGCAGGGGCGATGGCCCAGCGGGAGAGGCGTTTGCCGTGCACGTGGCTGACCTGGGCTTGATGCCCGGCATTCCATAGGGTCCCCCAAGCACCTCCAGGAGTAATTCCTGAGTGCAGAGCCAGGAGTAAACCCTGAGCATTGCTGGGTGCAACACCCTAAAAATCAAAAAATACTTCAAACTTCTGTAGAAAGCACAATTGTGATAACCTAAGAAGTAACAGAAAAAAATGAATGGTCCAAGCTACCACCTCCTCCAACAATTAATTCTCAAACCAGGTCCGGGAGGTGCTGCAAATGCTATTAGAGGTTCGAGGAAGAAATCGTTTATTATCAACCAAGCTCCTCTAAAAATAGAAAAAGAAAAATAGGAGCGCACCAATTTGATTCTTGAAACTGGCATAATCTTGAGACTGTCCCCCTAAAGACAAGGACAGAGGAGAAAGGAAAATTACTGGCCAGTTTCACAGATGACCACGGACTCCCAGTGCCCTGCTGACCCTTAGAGACTGGTCATGTGGACACCGTCAATGGTCACTCAAGTGTAGCTGGAGCTGCTCTAACCCCGAACGGGCCTTGATGAAGTCAAGTGTTCTATTCATTCATTTATTTATTTTTTGGTTTTGTTTTTGGCTTTTTGGGTGACACCCAGCAATGCTCAGGGGTTACTCCTGGCTCTGCACTTCCAAAGTGTGTTTGTGTCTAGCGCCGCCGGTGGGCATTTGGCTGTATTACACCCGAGACGGGTCAAGCTCCCTAGCTGGGGGTGGGGAGCCTTCGCGGAGGCGTGGCCAGGGCATAAGCCCCGCCTTCCTGCACGTCCATCAGAGGGTCAAGCCCTCGGAGGGGGCGGCGCGGGGCGGGCTCTGCGCTAAAAGCAGTGGAGACTAGCTAGGGCTCGGGTCAGGGCACCAGTGTCCGGCTGCCTGGACATTCTGTCGACCACATTTCCGTAGGCACACACGCGGCAGAAAGAATCAAACACGTGCGATACAAACAAAACCCAACTGCCAGTTTCTAAAAATAGGAGGAAACTGATCTCATCTGCGGGGCTGGCTCGGGCTGCGGAAACAAACGCCGCGCTTCTCGCTAAAGCGGGGTGGGGGGCTGAGCCGGGCCCCTGCTGGGCCGGCCAGACGGGCATGACCGCCACACGCCCCCTCCTAGTAAAAACCAAAAGTCAGGGGCGACAGCACAGCGGGAGGGGGGGTCCGTGCACGCGGGACCCGGTTCCATCCGGGCATCCCACAGGGCCCCGCCTGGGGTAATTCCCCAGAGCAGAGCCAGGAGCATCCCCTGAGCATCGCCGGGTGTGGGACCCCCAGGACAGCAGAAGCCAGCGGCCGCCCTTTGCGTCTGAGGAGGGGGGGGCGGGGCACCCCTGACCTAGACCCTCTCCAGGGCTCCCCTGGCCTGGACGTCCCTTAGGAAACTGTCTCCAGACAGAGCGACGTTGCGAGCCCCACCCGACAGCGTGGGGGTGGCGTGGGCTGAATGCAGGCAACGCCCCTCTGCAAACATTTTACCCCACCCATTCAATACCTTTGTTCTGTCCTGGTGACGGCAATAAACCCAAGGTTCACCTTGTTCTTTTTTGGCTTTTTGGGTCACACCCAGCGATGCTCAGAGGTTCCTCCTGGCTCTGCACTCAGGAATTACTCCTGGCGGTGCTCAGGGCCATATGGGATGCAGGGATCGAACCCGGGTCAGCCGCGTGCAAGGCAAACGCCCTCCCCGCTGTGCTGTCGCTCCAGCCCCAAGGTCAGCTTCTAAAGTCGTAGCCCATGCGGGAGTGGCGGTCACTATCCTTGATGCTAAAAGCCCTTTCTTGCCCCGCTTCTCTCCCGTCCAAGCAGACACGTGAAAGCTGAATTGAAATGAAGCCAGGAAGTGACCAGCGACAGACACACAGACACGGTTGTTCTCGTCGGGGGCCTGGAAACAGTCAGGTGCTTTGCGGGGAACCATCACCACCGGTTGGGAGTGGCCCTCCCGGGTGGCTGCCCACCCTCTCTGGGTCCGGATCCCACCCAGAATGTTCCTGGCGTGGCCCCCACATAACCCAGGGAGTTCATGTGATTGAAATTCAGAAAGCAAGAACAAAATGGAAGCGTCTGAGAGGGCCTGACTCGTTACCAGCGCCTGATAGATTACATGTGGATTTCCACCCAATTGACACTTACAGAGATCCAATATGCAAAACGGGACATTTCTCTATTTGGGAGCAACCGGCAAAGAATGCAATTGAAAGGCTCTGTATGTCTTCAGCCGCCGAGGAGTAAATCTTATGCAGAAATGTGTGTGACCTTTTGGGGCGGATTAAAGACTTTATTGAAAGGCATAAAGAAGAAATATGCCGGTTAATGGGCAGGGAGACAGAGTGTTATCAAGGTGCCAATCGCCCAGATTCCCTCTGAAGGGAGCAGAATTCTCACAAGAACGCCGACATCACTTGTTCTTTGGCTCTTGACAAGTTTATTCTCCAGTTTATAGGGAAGCACAAAGGTCAGGGTTAGCCAGAGCCACCTGACAAGGATGAAGTGGGGAGTGTTTATCCTGCCGGTGCTGGGGCTGGGTCCAGAATGTGGGTCAGCGAGGCAGAGATGGTTAAACTGGCTCCAGAACAATGAATATACTGAAGGGCAGAGAAGCTAGGAATAGACTCAAGTCCCTGGACGCTGGCCACGGCACAGCTCCCTGGGGAAGGACAGAGCAGTTCAGGAGGGAGAGAGTAAAACTGGCTCACGGCAACTCAGCCTCGTCTCTCACCATGTGCTAAATCCTTCCCAGGTCTGTAAGATCTTCCTGGGCGGGTGGCTCGGTGGTAGGACTGTGTTCTGGGTGAGTTAGTAAGACTATGGGCTCTACGAGGGAGGAAGGAAGGAAGGAAGGAAGGAAGGAAGGAAGGAAGGAAGAAGGAAGGAAGGAAGGAAGGAAGGAAGGAAGGAAGGAAGGAAGGAAGGAAGGAAGGAAGGAAGGAAGGAAGGAAGGAAGGAAGGAAGGAAGGAAGGAAGGAAGGAAGGAAGGAAGGGAAGGAAGGAAGGAAGGAAGGAAGGAAAGGAAAGGAGGGAGGGAGGGAGGGAGGGAGGGAGGGAGGAGGAAGGAAGGGAAGGGAGGAGGGAGGGAGGAAGGGAGGAGGAGGAGGGAGGGAGGGAGGGAGGGAGGAAGGGGAGGGAGGGAGGGAGGGAGGGAGGGAGGGGAGGAAGGGAGGGAGGAGGAGGAGGGAGGAAGGAAGGAAGGGAGGGAGGGGAGGAAGGAAGGAAGGAAGGAAGGAAGGAAGGAAGATAGGCAGGATGGAAAGATGAAAGGAAGGAGAAGGAAGGAAAGAAGGAAAGTTGGAAGA